>CM076965.1:55427294-55472294 GCA_039105355.1 Benthosema pterotum | reverse complement strand
CTCGGGACTCCTCTGAGTAGACCTATATATCCTTCGGGGCTCCGCAGCCACCCAAAGGTCAAAGTATTGATCACTGTTCCACCTCACCTCACTGCAGCAGGCCAGTGAAAAAAAAAAACTCAATCCCCTACGTGTCAAAGTCGTGCTGAAACAACAGACGTTTGTTTTTTGTTTTTTTAATACGGCACGGTTCGAGAAGCAGCAACAGTTCTGGCCAACACTTTCCTTTCCGTGGGCAGATCGGAGCGTTCGTGGCCATACATAGTCTTGAGTGTAGAGGGTTCGACAGTCTCAGACATGACATAGATGGAGAGTGTCACCAGATATCGGAACTGCAGATTCTCCACCCATTTTTTTTTTCCTGAGAGTGTATAAATGGACCCTAACGGGTCCATTTGGTTCCATTTGTACACTCTCAGAAAAAAGGAAACTCATTAACATGGTGAAACACATCTTGATGATGTCATCAAGATGTATTTCACCATGCTAATGACTTTTTTCCAGACCTCTATTTCTAGGAAACACAGAATGGGGGAACAAGACAAAAAACATAGGCCTACTTTTGCCCCAAAAATATTTTAGATGCGAGAAGTGGGGGGGGCGCCGTCCCCCGCGTCCCCCTCCAATACACCCCTGATTTTTTACACTCTCAAGCAGCCTATATGCTACTCCTATCCTCCTAGTGAAGACCTGTGCCCAGAGGGCCACGTTTTCTAGTTTGATTCCTGGGGGTTAATAAAAGCCGCTGAGCTGACGTTGTACGTTATTAAACATGTATTGTAAAATACATCACATGTACATCAGACTGAGCACTCAGGGAGGCTCTGTGTCGGCACTCTATATAAATCCTTGTTTAGTGCAGAGTAAAACTGACCGCTGCGGGTCAATGGTTGAATGAACACTCATTAGCTATACTTGATGATCCGAGACATAATAAGACACATAATCACACTCACACACACACGCACACACACACACACACACACACAGGGGCGGATTGGCACATATTTTCCCACCGGGACAATTTTGCCTTTGCCAGGCCACCCAGCTGGTTAACCAGATGTAACTCTTTGAGAGCGTAAAAATGAAACCAAATGGACCCTTGCGGGTCCATTTGGTTTCATTTTTACACCCTCAAGAGTTAAAATATTCATCATGTGAATTAACCCAACTTAGTCTACACAACTAGAGAATGTAGACGATTAATGGTCATTTTGATCTGTATGTTCCAGGCAGAGCATCTAGCACATTCTAGTGCATTTTGGAAGTGCCACTAGTGCATTTTCGATCTTGTCCAGGCCACTAGGTGGCGCAGGCCACCGGGAAAACTCCCTGTACTCCAGATGGCCAATCCGCCCCTGCACACACACACACACACACACACACACAAACACACACACCGCGCGCTCATACTGCAGTGTGCCGTGGGTGTTAGCTCCGGTCAATGCGAGGGTTTCTAACAAACGCAGTGTGATGGCCGTGTTTGTCCCTGGAGTTTGACGCGAAGAGAGGTTTAACCCGCTTAGCTCTACTCGCACCAATTTAAACTTAAATGAAAGTTTCAGTTTCATCCTAAGGGGGAAAAAAACAACTCAAAGTAGGAAAAAAAAAATACTACCACATACTATACCTTTCTGAACTACACGCTTGGAAAGGTGCTATGTGAATAAAATCCATCCGGGGCTTGACACTAACACTTGCCCGCTTGCCCGGGGCAAGTAAAAAAAAAAATGGTGGGGCAAATGAAGACTGCTACCTGGTTGCCCGATCGGGCAAGTGTGCAACTTAGTGCACTATAACACAACACAAGATAAATTTGTCTTGAAGGCAGTCATTGCACTCTGTGTCTTTCCCTGCTTTCTAGCTATCCACAATTCCAGGCTGGATTTGGGAAACAAAACAGGCAAATTAACACATCAAAATGATTAATCTTCTACATTCTCTAGTCTGTAGACCTGGGCTAATTAAGATGATGAATTTTAACTCTTGAGAGTGTAAAAATGAAACCAAATGGACCCGCAAGGGTCCATTTGGTTTCATTTTTTACACTCTCAAGAGTTAACATCTGGTTAGGATGTTAACCTGGTTAACCAGGTTAACATCTGGTTAACCAACTTAACTGGGGACCACCTGGAACCTGGAGGGCAAGTGACCATGACCCGAGGGCAAGTAGAACCTGACTTGCACTTGCCCGATGGGTAAGTGCCTCGGAGACCTTGGTGTCAACCCCTGCAAGTAGTAATAATCCATCCATTAATTTATTCATTCATTCAAAATATTATTTTTCAGTAATTCTCTTAAGCTTTAAGTAACTGTAACTGTGGTAGAGAAGTAATGTTGCACTTGAGGGTATTGCTTAATTATAGCATGCAATTGTGTGAGAAGTAAAAGTAAATGAATCCAAAAAACGAACGCCATTTGTATTGTCGACCTATTTTTTAAATATTAGCAGGTCCTTCATTCATTTTTGACCCCTCTATGTCACAGGGAAGCGATGTATTTTGTGTCCATATCACTACGCCCAAAAAGTAGTTCCATGTGATAGGGGGGGGTCAAAAATGAACAAAGGAGGGCCTCATATTTTAGAAATAATTCAACAAGACAAATGATGTTAGTTTTGTGGATTAATTTACTTTTATTGCATGGCCCCCTGGGACCCCCACAAAATGATCGGAACTACTTATTATTGACCAAAACCAATTGTCTGCTCTCAGAAAAAAAGAAGCGTCTAAAGAAATCCATGAACATGGTGAAAATACATCTTGATGATGTCATCAAGATGTTTCACCATGTTAGTGGTTTTCTTCAGACCTCCATTTCTTGGGAACACAGAATGGGGGGAACTTTTTTATCATGTCCACCCAGCACCTCGAAGGTACATCAATGACATAGTAAAATGTTGAAAATGGGTGCAATTCCCCTTTAAGTTCCAAAAATCCAAACTATCTCTTTAAAAAAAATGGATATGAAAAGGCCTGGAGGCACCAGAAGGAGCAAGTGAAATTACCGGCATTGCCTTTTATGCGGTTTGGTTTGCTGCATAAAGCAAACACTACCGACTGACGTGGTGTCTGTACTTGCAATCGTGCTCTCGCTCTCTCTCTCTCGCTCTCTGTCTCTCTCTCTCACTCTCTCTCTGTGAAAACCTAGCGCTTTACACAACTGGCCATTATAGTAGCCTCTACTATATATCCTGTATGTTAGGGAGCCAATAGCCCAGAGTGCTTTGACGGAGTGATTCTGGGGGTAATTAGATGACGGTCCGCTGCCTGAATGATACAGTAGATGTGTGCCTAATAAGGCCGAGGAGCCACGGGACATTAGCAGGGAGGGAAGGGGAGAGAATCGATGCGCACGGAGGGACCTGGGAGTTAATTGTGCTCTGTGTGGTACGTGCGCGAGTGCATGTGTGTGTGTGTTTGTGTGTCATGTGTGCGCGGATGTGTAGCATGCCAGTTTACAACTTAATGAGTTCAAAGAAAATAACCGGAAATGGTTACAAATGCATACATCGAAATGACAATGAACGCACACAAACACACAGATTAATTAATACTTTGACCACCAGCATTAGGCTTACCGCGGGGCAACGCTCGCCGATCACACGGTTGGCGCAAAACACGGCGAAATGTAGATTTCATTTTTTAAATCCATCTATTAGTCCGAGCGCATCGTCTGATAAAGATCCCGTTGTTGACTTTCATTTGGGAAAGAATAGGCGCGGCCATTTTGCTTTTTTGTCCCATTCGCACCCATTCAATCCAGTGCATTCAAAAGCCCTTCCTGAGAATCTCTCTCGGATTGTCGTTAGCACACGGGTAAATCAACTAGACGTCACTCCCTGACTTTTGACCCGGAACTTTTTGCACAGATCGTGAGAGGACAGGTTAGTCAAGACACCAGAAACAGCATGACGTCATCGCACATCCTGTTTAGGAGATCTGGCGCTTCAAAATAAGGGTTTTTACCGAACGCACTGGCTTGAGCCATGGCATAGCGCAGAAAACGACGAACACGATGATCACACATCCGCGGATGCACAGGGGCGGACTGGGACAAATTCCGTCCCCGGTCATTTTTTTGTGCGAATTTTATCCCAGATCGGCTCCCACACAATCAGCACGCAGATACTCTCGGCTCTGTCAGCACAAAAACAAACAAACAAGCCATACTACTGGTGTTTTTACACAATAACGTTGTTTTTTGGTCTTAGCGCCCCCTAATGGTCACAAGCCCACAGGGAGAACTCCCGGTACCGCCTATGGCCAGTCCGACCCTGCATGCGCACACGTCTAGAGCAGGGGTTTACAACAGGTGGTCCGGGGACCACCAGTGGTCCCTGAGAAGATTCCAGGTGGTCCCCAAACTAAATGATGGGAAGTTGGTGAACCAGGTTAACCAGACTTAACTCTCTGAGAGCGTAAACATGAAACCAAATGGACCCTTGCGGGTTCATTTGGTTTCATGTTTACGCTCTCAAGAGTTAAAATATTCACCATGTGAATTAGCCCCAAGTCTACACAACTAGAGAATGTAGAAGATTAATGGTCATTTCGTTGTGTTTGCCTGTTTTGTTTCCCCGAATCCAGCCTGGAATTGTGGACAAAAGCAAAAGAAATCTTTAGTGGTGGTGTTCTGTGGCTCGAATGCTGAAGAGCGTGCGAGCACACACACACACACACACACGCACACGCACACACACACACACACCCCTAACTACTAATTGAATACATGGCATTTGCTCCCTCCAATCCGTGTGTATTCAAGCTGTTCAAGAATCTCGTAAAGATTTCCAGCGATTACACGACCAGCAGGCTGCAGACCGAGGCCCATCATCACCTGCCTGACCAACCGAGCCGTCACTGAGCGCGCGCGTGTGTGTGTGTGTGTGTGTGTGTGTGTTTGTGTGTGTGTGTTGTGTGTGTGTGTGGTGTGTGTGTGTGTGTGTGTGTGTCTCCCAGTGGATCTATCACCTGAGAGACCTTGAGTGGAATTAGTTTTTTTTTTTTTGTTTAACTGCATTGCGGCTGGGCTTCAGGGGCAGAGCGGCTCAGCGTGAGTCAGTTAGCATAATGCCTCTTAATACGCTGTGGGTGGGAGCGCCTTTCAATGTAATTAGCATTACTAGCATCATTAACAATATTAGCCTTATTAGCATTATTAGCCTCACTTAGCATAATTAGCATGAATTAGCATGACTTCGCATGAATTAGCATTAATTAGCATTGGTAGCATTCATGAGCATTGGTAGCATTCATTAGCATTACTTAGCATTAATAGCACTATTAACAATACGTAGCTTTAGCATTACTTAGCATTCGCATTAACTGGCATTATTAGTCATACTTCGCATTATTAGCACCACTTGACAGAATTAGCATTAATTAGCATCCATTAGCATTACTTTGCGTTATTAACATTACTTAGCGTCATTAACAATACTTAGAATTATCATTACTTTCAGCATTATTAGCAATACTTATCATGAGCATTACAGAGCATTATTAAGATATTTCATTAGCATTACTTAACATTATTAGCATTATTAAAACACTTAGCATTAGCATTATTGACATTACTTTACTGTAGATAGTGAAAAATATCAGATCTGATATTTTTGGAAAACGGTGAAAATGAGGTCATTGAATCTTTTTTTTTTCCAGGTCAAAATGCATTAATGGGCCGTTCGCTTAGCATCCTAAAGCTTTAGATCGCGTGCGTGTGTCTGCGTGTGCGGCGGTGGAGGGGATCGAGCGATCGGGGGGGCAGCAGGCGGCGTTAACGCCGGGGGCCGCTTTGTTGGAGATGGAGAAAAAAAAGAAGCAAACCGCCACCCGCTGCCGCTGCCGTTTTCCCCACTAATGTTTTTATAATGTGCCCTCCGCTTGATAATGTGGCGATAACAAGTCCCCACTTTGTGGAGCCACGCGAGGAGCGTTGCCAAGTTGTGCGTGTATGAGAGAGACGACCGCTATTGCTGATTGTTATCGCAACGAGGTGAGGCATAATGTGTGCCGAGTGATTCGGGCTTGACTATATGATTGTGGTGTGGCGTTTTGGGGCTGCTGTTTCGCGCCTTCGACTGCTTATCTGTAGTCGGGTACCCCCCCTTGCCAGAGAGAGTGCTCCAGATATCGCTCTGCGGAGCAACGGTGGAGTTGCATGGAGTTCCAGGGGGTCCCCTCCCCACCTACCAAATGCACCCTTGTGGTTCTTAACTGTAACTGATTTTTACAACACTGGAGTGCCAGAGATAGAAATGCTATTAAATTGGGGGGGGGGAGTACCCTAATTCGGGTCAAACGTGGCGCCCTTGAGATGAAAATGGTGGAAAATCATTTCTATAGAGCAGGGGTGTTCAAGCTTTTTGATCCCAGGGCCGACTATTTATTCAGAATTTCAGGCACGGACCACCATTTGAGGACATTTTAGCCACACAGACCGCAAGACTAAAGATTTATTTTGCTTTTGTCCACAATATGGATTTGGGAAACAAAAACAGGCAAACAGTTCAAAATAAACATTCATCTTCTACCTTCTCTAGTTGCGTAGACTGCATGGGGGCTAATTCAGATAATGAATATTTTAACTATTGAGTCTAAGCATGCAACCTGGATTTTGGAAACAAAACAGGCAAACTTCAATCAAAATGATCATTCTTTCTACATTCTCTAATTCTCTAACAAATGGACACCACAAGGGTCCATTACTCCATGGTTTCATGTTTACGCTTTCAAAGAGTTATATCTGGTTAACAAACTTTTCTAGCCAGCGACCACCTGGAACAATCTCAAGGACCACTGGTGGTCCCCGGACCACTGGTTGAAAATCACTGCTATAGAGCCATGCAAATGGGTGCCTCTGGTGTATAATTTCTAGCGGGGGGGTCCGCATGCAGGCTAACAAGCGTCATGGAAAAAGTTGTGAACCACTGACGTATAGAGCATTCCTTTCTTTTTGTTTTTTTATACAAAGAAGTAAACTAAATTGAAACGTGGAAGGCTTCTGCTTGACAGCAACAATATCGATTATGCTGGCTATCTGTTGCCAGATTGCGTGGTACAGTGCATGCAAGAATAGCACGCATTCACCCACACGCACCGCTAAGGTCAAGTGGTTCTTTGGTCTGTGCGTGAATGTGTGTGTGTGTGTGTGTGTGTGTGTGTGTGTGTGTGTGTGTGTGTGTGTGTGTGTGTGTGTGTGTGTGTGTGTGTGTGTGTGTGTGTTGTGTGTGTGTGTGTGTGTGCGGGGCACACGCGTGTGTAGGTATGTGGGTGTATGTAGAGCGTATATAGGCACGTGTGCAGAGTGTGTTTCCAAGTAGGCCTACCTACTGCAGAGCTACATGTGTGTGCAGTAACGCTTTTATGTTCACGTTTACTGTGTATACTGTTTTCATGGAGTTGTTTAGTGTTTACGTGGGTCTGCCTGAGAATGTGTGCATGCGTTTGGTTTTGTTGTGTGTGTGTGTGTGTGTGTGTGTGTGTGTGTGTGTGTGTGTGTGTGTGTGTGTGTGTGTGTGTGTGTGTGTGTGTGTGTGTGTGTGTGCATTTGCTGTGAATTAGCATGCATGAGGCGTCACCCCTTCTGCTATGCGTTTTTACGAAGATAAGAGACTTTTCCGGCCTGTAGCACCCGACTACGTTAAACGAATATATGAATTCACTGACACGGCAAGTCGGGTTACAGTATATGTGTGTGTGTGTGTGTGTGTGTTTGTGTGTGTGTTGTGTTGTGTGTGTGTGTGTGTGTGTGTGTGTGTGTGTGTGTGTGTGTGTGTGTGTGTGTGTGTGTGTGTGTCTGTGCACACATGGCATGCTGTATGCGCTTGGATGTCTGCAAAACATGCAGTTCTACGTTGAGTATTTTTGGCTGTACTTTGCATTGCATCTCTCCGTGTTGCACACACGCTGCTTTCGCATGCACATGCGTGTCCAAAATCAATATAAGACGCACGTTTCTCACTACGCACAACAAGTTTAAAAATATGACTTGGCTGTAGTAAATTCCCCGCAAAAGGTGCTCCACTCCTCCACTGCCGTTACTTCTATGTATGTAAACAGTCAGTTTAGTGCAGTGGTTTTCAACCTTTTTCATACCGGGGCCCACATTTATTCAGAATTTGAGCAGAATTTTTTAGCCCGACAGACTCCCCAAAACTAAAGATTTCTTTTGCTTTTTGTCCACAAGAAAACAAAACAGACAAAGGTACAGATAAAAAAAAATGACGATTAATCTTCTACATTCTCTAGTTGTGTAGACTTGGTCCTAACTCACACAATGACTATTTTAACTCTTGAGAGTGTAAACATGAAACCTGGATTTTGGAAACAAAACAGGCAAACATCGATCAAAATGATCATTCATTCTACATTCTCTAACTGTGTAGACGCAACTTTACGCAACTTTCCCATCATTTAGCCTGGGGACCCCCTGGAACCCCCGGTTTAGTGGTTGGCGAACCTGACACGAGATCGGGGTTGCGTTCGCGTCGGGACACCGAACGCCTCTCCCTATTTGTAGGGCGACGTGAGAACTTCTTCGTTCCCATAACTCACTGGATCATTTGTCTGATTATCGAGTTATCACGTTCTCCCTCTCTCTCCCTCTCTCTCTCTCTCTCTCTGTCACGTTCACTTTGTCTCTCTCTCTCTCTCGCTCGCACTCTCCTCATCCGACCTTTTCCCTGGGGAGCTCCTTCGTTCGCTCTGCGTTGCAGAACGTTGCATCACTACGCGCAATTTATATATGCATGTTATTCTGTCAAATCTCTTTGTTTGTCGTCCTTCTTAACCTGGTCGGGGCATGGCTCATTCTCTGTTTCTGTCTCTTTGATTGATTGATTGAATGAATCAGTGATTGATTGATTGATTGATTGATTGATTGATTGATTGATTGTTTGATTGATTGATTGAATTGTAATCAGTACAGGGTACAGTCAGACAGAATTGTAATCAGTACAGGTACAGTCAGACAGAATTGTAATCAGTACAGGTACAGTCAGACAGAATTGTAATCAGTACAGGGTACAGACAGAGAATTTTAATCAGTAAAGGGTACAGTCAGACAGAATTGTAATCTGTACAGGTTAGTCAAACCACACTTCCATAGGGATCACCCCCCAAAAATCACGTCCTTGGAATTGTTTTTTCAATTCATACTTGCGGCATGAAACAAAAGTAACAACAAAACTTGGATCATCGTAAAAGCTAAAAAAACGTGACAAAGAAGGTGTGTGTGTGTGTGTGTGTGTGTGGGGGGGGGGGGGGGGTTCAACTAGTGGTCGGTGACCATCAGTGGTCCTTGATAGGGTTCCAGGTGGTCCAAAGCTAAGTTGATTAACCAGATAAACAGTTGAGTTGGTTGAGCAGATGTTAACTCTGGAGAACGTAAACATGAAACCAAATGGACCCTTGCTAGTCTATTTGGTTTCATGTTTACACTCTCAAGAGTTAAAATATTTATCATGTGAATTAGCCCATACATTTACACATCTAGAGAATGTCAAAGATTAACGGTCATTTGTGATCTGTATGTTTGACTGTTTTGTTTCCATAACTCCAGCCTGGAATTGTGGACAAAAGCAAAAATAAATCTTTAGTTTTGGATCTGTGGGGCTAAAATGTCCTCAAATGGTGGTCCGTGGCTCCAATTCTGAATAAATAGAGGGCCCTGGTGTCAAAAAGCTTGAAAACCACTGTACGAGACGGCTCTGGCTCTGCCTATATCCATCGGTCTTCTCTCTGTGCCCTCTCTATAGCTGTAACTGTAGCTGTAATGTGTATTTGGTGCTGAAAGCCAAGGCTGCATGGCTTTTACAGGCGTCTATAGCGTGGACACACACCTGTTGCCATACCCGGGTGACTTCACACCCTGCCGGCAGCCAAGGAGTGCAGCCATCGGATACGGTGTCAATCACCCCTATCACTTGACACATTGCAGTTTGGTTGTGTTTTGTGTGTGAATGTGTGTGCGGCGCATATGTGAGTGTACTGCACACGTGTGTGTGTGTGTGTGTGTGTGTGTGTGTGTGTGTGTGTGTGTGTGTGTGTGTGTGTGTGTGTGTGTGTGTGTGTGTGTGTGTGTGTGTGTGTGTGTGTGTGTGTGTGTGCGTGTGGTGGTCCAAAAACGCAATTCAAATGAGCATTATTGTCCTCAGAAAACAAACGTTTAGATTGTCAAAGCAAGAGTTATGTCACATTGCATAATTGTATACATCAACACTGGTTATCAACAGGGCATAGAGGGCATATTTTTAAACAGTGTCAATTATTTGCCTCTTCAGGGCAAAAGGCAACATTCTTCCTTAAGATCATGCAATAAAAGAAACATCATATTTAATACCTGTTTAAATGTAGCAGCTGTGGTCACATGGGCATGGTCAACTCTAGATAGTCCATAGGGTGGTTGTATTCTATTGGCCAAACTCATTGCCTCAGTTTGCATGTATCTATTTGAGTCAAGCAGGCACTGGCCAGACTGAGTTGCCAGGGACATTCAGAAGTTGAATGTTGTAATGGCGGCTGGATAATGGAGGCTGGATTCCTCCTTCATTTTTCTCAAAGACTTTTCAAAAAGTATTTATTAAAAAAAAGACATGTGGCGGACAAAGCCAGCTAGAGTCGCGATGACAACCGACACAATCGTTTCAATGCAATTCATTGCATATAGGACATATGGCGAAAACAGCAGATCTGCAAGCCCATAGCCTGGCCTAACCTGAAGTGATTTTGGCCTGGGGAGGGGCGGGGCGCCATCCGTCACATAATTCAGAGCCACGCCACCACCGAAAGGTTGCCTCTCACTCCCACTTCTAGGCCACAGTGGCTAACAAATTAGTCCAGGCTTTCTAGGTTTGTCGAGGCTAGCAAGCCTGTGGCGCGCTGCATTGAGGCCTTCAAAATCGTCGTACCTTTCCACAAACTTTCAAAACTACCTGAGGGAATCAGGGAACGCGAGGTTGGAAGTGTTTCAATCGTTGAAAAGATTAACCAGGTGCATTGAAGTTCTGCTACACATTATGCTCACGGGATAATCAGACACAACCTTGTGTACTCGCGCGCAGATATATCGCGGCACCACCCTGACAGTCGCCTGTCAGCAGACAGGCCTTATATCTTATTTCTCTCCCTAAATCACAGCTGTACAGCGATCCGGTTCTCCTCTGCGCTCCATCATCCTGTCTCTCCCTTCCCATCAGGGGCGGATCTAGGCATGGGCATGGGGGGGGGGGGGGGGGGGGGGGGCAGTGCCCCCCTAAATACCCAGTCTGCCGCCCCAAACACGATGCCATGCAAAACAACACAAGATATTTCAAGTGTTTATATTTAAAATGTTCAAATCATTTTAAATATAAGCACTTGAAATCACACTACTACTGCTACTAACTACAATTTTGGCACCACTAAACCAACAGCATTTCATCATTGAAAACAGAAAACTCTCTGAGTCAGACCTTTAGCTTTGCATGCTGCGTGTCTGTTGTAACTTCAACAACAACTGATGTTATTATTGATGCATACACTTGCCTAATAAAAGTCCTGTAACCGAAGATTTTCTCTTGCCCCTCCAACATGTTCTCTTCCGCCCCTGCTCCCTTCCCTCCCTGTGTGCGTGCGTTCGTCCTGCCTGTGGCCAGCGACAGGTCCATCAGTCTTCCCGTTCCCCCCCGTCCCCTGGCAGGACTCTTTGGTGTCTGTGCCGTTCGGATAAGTGGCACGCTGTGTGTCCGAGGCCCTCTGTGACAGGAGAAAGGCCTCACGTCACAACGAGAGTGTCGTTATGTAGGGGCGGGGTCAGGGATCAGGGTTACATCACTGAAGTGAGACACAGTATGTTGTGGTTTTATGTACAGGCGGATATTATATAGCAGGGTTGCCCACACTAGTCTTGGGCGGTATTTATTTTTTAATATCGGTATTGATAACGTGTTAACTAGCTCGACATTCGATATTACCGGTATTGACCACTAGATGGAAATGGTGTGCAGTCAGAGTCGGACACGTTCCACCAGCCACCTAGTTCTCAGGATTGCGACATTGAGGGGTCAGAAACTTCTTCTGCTGTTCAAACAGCCTAAATACGGAAAAACTGGAGGTAGACATACATTGTTTCCAAAAAGAATAGCCCAATTACAGGCTATTTTAGGCATGTGCGTAACATTTGTTACAAACAAATTGTTTGTATACTTACAATCAAAAGTCTCATTTTAATAGAATACAGTATAATATTGACCAAGACTAGCCCACACATTTTTGACTTGAGAGCTACTTTCAAAATGACCATCTCAACAAGATCTACCCGCTGAACAATACCATTGCAGAATTGAGAATGAAATAGGAATAATAAGTGGTACTGCTGTTACATACTGTATAAGAAAAAGCACTTCGATTTGGAAATAAGAGGGGGAGAAAATCGAATAGGATGGGACTTGCAGAATTGAGAATGAAATAGGAATAATAAGTGGTACTGCTGTTACATACTGTATAAGAAAAAGCACTTCGATTTGGAAATAAGAGGGGGAGAAAATCGAATAGGATGGGACTTTTCTTTTATATTACATTTGAAACGCTACTGACTTTTGCGTGCAGTCGCGCATGCAATCAAAGTCACCTTAAATCAGGTGTGCTCACACTTTTTTGACTTGTGAGCGTCTTTCCACAGGAAACGTCATTGCACATAACAATACCCAGTAGGAAATGCTTTTAATTCTCTCCAGGGGGTCATTGAGAACGGCAATTTTATATAGGAAAAAAATATATATATACTGTATATATTATTCTTCTCTCTCTCCACCTCAGCTCCAACCCCACACTGGGTCAGTTCGAGAGATTAGAGGACACTGTTGAGAAATTAACCTTGACCAGGCTGCAATGTTAGAAATAGCACAAAAGGAAGCAGCAGGTGTGTTTTTTTTAAGTGTTCTGAGCCTTTGTTGTTAAATGTGGCCGTTTGTATGACTCACTCCGCTGCAATGGATTCAATAATGGCTATGTATAATTACAATACTTAAAGCTATTCAACGTCAACCACCGTTTTGCTGCCCGTGTGTTCACAATTTCATTCCACCATTCCATGCCAATCCATTAAGTCACTTTAATTCATGTGGTATACATACTATATGTAAAGTGTATAATCTTCGGGGTATCACTGATATCTCAATATAGGCCTGACTATATTGACTAAAGATGCTAACACAAGATGATCACTTCCGGTCTGGAAATCTGGCTCTTCAAAATAAGAGCTCATCATTGGCAAAAAAAATCGTGCCATTATCACCCACAATCGATCAATAACTGCTAGCGGCAGGAGGGTTAACGTTGCACCCTCAAACGGCCCGCGATAAAGCCGCTATAACTCCACCACCTCTCCTGCTCTCATGCAAGTAATGGACAATATAAAGTCACATCAACAACCGTGATGAGGCGGCCATTAGTGGCTCCTTCCCGACATCAGCAACCATAATGTGATCTATGATGTGGTTTCACAGGTGGATATGGCATCCATTTATATTTCCATGTAGTTGCGTCGTCGGATGCAGCATTATGATGCGGCATTACAGGCAGATATCCATCCATCTAAATCTCTATACGCCGAAGAATCTACGCTGCGGTTTCAGAGGTGGATATCTAATCTATCCATCTACATTTCTATACAGCTGCCGTCAGGCTTGAAACCTCTTTTGTCTATTTTATATGTTTTATTCGTTTTTTTTTCCGTGAATGAATTCCTCCCACGATCACATGCTACAAAAGTAGCAAATTCACGACTATCACAATCCATGTTTGAGCTTGTAGATCTGCAAACTTTTCTATTTTGTAATTTAAAACACTTTAGGACAGGGGTTTTCAACCAGGGCCCACTCTTCCGATGTTTAAATGTAATTTAACACGTAAAATAAAACCAAACGGAACGGGTCCCTTTGATTTCATTTTACGATCTCTACACATAAGCGGCCCATTCGATTACCAACTGTCCCATCATTTATCTGCATGGGGACCACCTGAAACCACTGCTTTAGGGACATACAAGGTTTCCATCCCCCGCCGACAGAGCCGGCGAATCTTTTGGGTTTCTTCCTCACTTTCTGTGCGTTCTCGATCTCTTCTTCTCGGTTCTCATTTGCCCCCCCGCTCACCATTTCCCCATCCGTCCATCCATCTCTTTTTTTTTTTTTGCTTTTCATGTTTTCCCGCTTCATCGTTTTCCATCTCATTTTTTGCGCCCCGGCGTCCCGTCCTGTCAGCCGGGAAAAGTGCTGAGGCAGAGCAACGCTACATTTACGTGCAGAGGGAGACAATGATCATTTATAATGGCACTTTTGTTTTTCTTTTTCTGTCTGTCTCTTGGTATCTCTGATTTTTTTTCGCACAGACTCTGACTTGAGGTTGTGCCACGTCCAACGCTACGCTCTTCTGGGTGTTGTTGGGTGTTTGCCAGAAACAGAATCGGAATCAGTCGTAGTGTCAGGTTGCAGTTTTACACGTCTAAAATCTAGTGGAAATTATTATTTTTTTCCAAGAAAATCAAAAAAGGGAAGAGGGTGGTCGAGACGTATGGAGATCGAGGCAAGAAATAAGAAATAAGAAAGTAATAATAAGAAAGTTTGTGCACGTTCACCACAAAAAGTACAGGTAAAGCGGCCAAATCTAGCCCAAATCAGATCTGTGCTGCTTCAAGATAGAAATCTGATTGGTCTAGCATGGTCACATGACTCATTTAAACGAATCAGATCGCAGGCTCAAGGTGACTCAGATCAGATTCAGGCTGGATTTGGCTGCCAGTGTAAATCGGGCCTTAGATACAATATGTTGCCACAAACGGTACAGCCAAAAAGACTTGTGCAGATTATTTCAACTTTGCTACAACTGAAGATCCAAGGGTTATCGGTTAGGCCGATGTTTGCCGTTATCGGTCAATATCGTTATAACCAGTATATCCTAATATATTTAGGCTATCTGTTGTTGATAAGCATACATTTTGCACTGACAATGTTATGTTGGTCATCTGTAGTCCGCCAAGCTATCGATTCTGAACATGCATTTTGTGTATTTTGTGTATCTCATGTTATCTCTGCCGGCACCAAAGGTGGAAATCAAAGCCTATAAAACCACATATTTACTCCGCACGCCATGAGTTTTGTGGTGTGGACTGGACAGACCCAGATTTCACGCTCGGACAGATGGAGACACGTAGATCCGTAATGAAGTGGTTGCAAAGCAGAGCAAAGTTGCAGGCTGGGTCTAGTGCATTCCACACTGCCAATTAAGCTGCCAACCGCGAGCAGCCGCAACACTGAATCATTATGCAACCTCCATCTTAAAAAGAACAGGGTTATGTTCTTTAAACTTTGTTCCACATACAGTACATTTGTTTGGCACCGTCATGGTTTCAGCTAAGAGGAAAAGCCATGGGTCACTGACCGCCAGATCTGACAACTACATCTTGTTTGCAAAACAGTTGACATTCTTGTCCTGAGGGCATGCAGCTCTATATGGAGCAAATGCCAGGGGACGACGCCAATGATGTCCGTTGCTGTGGGCCACACGGAATGCGCTCGCACGGTCGGCAAAGCTCTGTCTGGTCCATCTGTCTGTTCAAATCTGTGCATTCCGTTCTATATAAAACAGCTAATGGAATACATGGTAAAATGGTATAGGAAAGTGGTTTTCAACCAGTGGTCCTTGAAAGGATTCCAACTGGTCCGCCAGCCTAAATGATGGAAAGTTGATTAACCAGATGTAACTCTTTGAGAGCGTAAAAAATGAAACCAAATGGACCCTTGTGGGTCCATTTGGTTCCATTTTTACGCTCTCAAGAGTTAAAATATTCATCATCTGAATCAGCCCAAATCTACACAACTGGAGAATCTAAAAGATTAATGGTCATTTTTATCTGTAGGTTTCACTGTTTTGTGTCCACAATGAAATTGTGGACAAAAGCAAAAAAAAATCTTTAGTTTTTGGGGTCTATGGGGATAAAATGTAATCAAATGGTGGCCCGGGGCTCAAATTCTGAATAAATAGTGGGCCCTGGTAACAAAAAGGTTTAAAAGCACGGGTATAGGACCTTCATCTGAGGCGCTTCATGGTGCATTGCATTCACACATTCAAATGTATACCGGTATCATGTTTTGTTTGTTTTTTTTTGAATAACGACTGAACGAATGACACGGAACCATAGGTTGCCCTATATTGCGGGGCAAAAAATAGCAAACAATGTCTTCCAGATCTTGGCTCCCCCTTTTGCACCCCCCCCCCCCCCACACACACACACACACACACACATACAAACACACACAACCCACTTCACTCCATCATTGACTCCTTATACATTTCTCCTCTACCTCGCTTGTACTCTCTCTCTGTCTCTCTCTCTCTCCTCCTTAATTCCCTACCCTTATTCCCTCCTCGCCCCGCCAACCAGCCTTTCCGATTTCACTTGTCCGTGCGACGCCTGCATTCGCGGTGACAACCCCTGGAATGATATGGGATTAAGTCAGGCGGGGCTGCAGGCGAGGACGACGATGCATTTAGTCTGAGGAGGGATGGGAAGATGATGAGAGGGAGGAAGAGAGGAGAAAATGAAGGAGGGAGGGAGTTGGGAATCTGAGGAACATACTGTACTGCTATAGGTTTTCGAAGCCCCCCCCCCAAACATCCAGTGACCCTTGAGGGTGTTCCAGTGGATCCCTATCAGGGGGTTTTCAACCCTTTTCATCCCAGGGCCTGCACCATTAATTCAGCATTTGAGCCACGGACCAATATTTGAGGACACACAGACACCCAAAACTAAAGATTTACTTTGCTTCTGTCCATGACCATTCATTTTCTAGTTGTGTAGATTCACATGATGGATATTCTAACTCTTGAGAGAGAAAAAATGGAACCAAATGGACCCGCAAGGGTCCATTTGGTTTCATTTTTACGTTCTCAAGAGTTACATCTGGTTAAACAACTAAGCTGGAACCGTGTGTCCTCAATATTTGAGGACACACAGACCCCAAAACTAAAGATTTACTTTGCTTCAGTCCATGACCATTATTTTTCTAGTTGTGTAGACTTGGACTAATTCACATGATGGATATTCTAACTCTTGAGGGCGTAAAAATTTGGTTTCATTTTTACGCTCTCAAGAGTTACATCTGGTTAAACAACTTAGCTGGGGACCACCTGGAACCCTCTCAAGGACCACTGGCGGTCCCCGGACCACTGGTTGAAAACCACTGCTATAGCTAAAGGATCAACACATCCTCATGCCTAAAAGGCAAAACTTGCCTTTTATCCAGACCATGGATAAAAGGACCATGTCGCCTTCTGAGACCCTCGTAAAAGGACATATATGCCTTTTCTCTAAAAAGGCGTTCCGTGCCTTTTTCGGCAGAAGGCATAATGTGGTTAGTGATTTATTGGCTACACCTGGGGTATGAAGGAGCGCTTGTTTTATCTGCCGGCTACTACTAGTAGGGCGGGGCGAAGCATAGTTTTACTGAGGTTATGTTTAGGGTTAGTTACCGCATAAAGCACCGTCTAACTCTCACCCTAACCTAACTCTAAACAACTTCCTGGTTAAGTTAACAAACCGGAAGCCCTGCATTTTGATAGTTTCTCTGGCATCTCCAGGCCTTCATTTCGCAGTGCAGATGTAAGCCTGGAGATCGAGGCTAGTCTTCCACAGGGCAGTGCTGTACTTCATCATAATGATGATGATTGGTCAAGTATCACCAACAAGTGGATATTTGCAAAACACATTTTTTTGACAAAATGCCTCAAATCATCCATTGCCAAGTAGAGCTTAAAACAACTGGACCGGTGTCGTTGGGAAAATACATTTGCCTTGAAAACAAATTAACTGTTCTCATTATAAACTAATGAATATAAACTAATGAATGTCTACCAGAGGAAAAAAAAAGCTTTTCTCTGCAAATCCTGTTTGATTTCCTGGTGAAAAACAATCGTTTTATGCCTAAAAAGTTATGTTTTAAGTGTGTTGGGGCGGGAGCACAGAGTAGAGAAGTAAGCTTTCTAATCGCACAAGCCGTGTTTGCATTGGTTAAGTAGGCAAACCCTTGGTGAGATAATCCACAACAGAAGAGAGGACGCTCGCGTCGGGTGGAAGCAGATAACGTTGATTTTTCCCATCGTTCTACTGCAAGGCAGAATCATAGCAGCAGTATGGAGCAGAACGAGGGAGACATTAAATATCCTCTACACTTCCACATGCTTTTGAGGGCTCCCCTGTGGATTCCTTCCCTATAGAGAGTCATCAGTGCGTTACTGGCCCCACATATATGTGCTCCATATGCAGTATATACTGCAGGGCAGGGGTATAGATCCCTGTGTCTTAATCTGTCACTTCTGGCTCCCATGATGCCGCAGTGGCAGCGACAATTGAGTGAGTCAATTTCCTGTCCCGCCTGGGCAAGCATTCTGTTGGAAAATCAATCAGCAACGCAAAGCATGCAAGACAAAAAAAGAAAAGAAAAGAAAAAGAAACAAGAAACACTGGCAAATTATACTCTAAGAAATGTACATAGGTTAAAAAACATCATTGAAACAATAGCCCACTGGATTTGCTCTCCATAGAAATACACTGTGGCGTTTTTCATTCACTATAAAGACTGAAAACAGCTTTTAAATGACTTTTTACTTTCTGTGATATCATCTTTTGATATTACAAAAAGTAAAAAAATGTTATTCAGACATTTCAGCTGTATTTTACCAGGTTGCAGGGGCATTCGCACATTGGGCTAATTACTGTATGTATTTTTCCAAAATATTATACCTTTTTACGCCTACTTTAAGTCCTACTAGACGCCTGAAAAACCTAAAGTTGTCCTTTAGAAGGTGTTTTCACAGTGTTTAGAGAGAATCAATACCAGTGCAGCAACAGTGTATTTCTATGGAGAGCTAGTTGTTTTGTCATTCTGAGGGAGGAGGACATTCGGGTATGAAGCTACAGGCCTTAGAAAACTCGGCCCAGGGCTGCATTTGGCCCACGGGCCGCACTTTGTCCCACTTCTGACATAATGCTACTCACCTGCACAAATCAAGATGTAAACCGCTCCCCTTCCATCGACTTAAAGTACTACTCTACTCTGCCGTCTCTTTGGCTGCATAATGGAAGTAGTGCTTGCAGCCGCTCTGTTTAATATCCATGATGTATCGTAGCTTGTTAGCTAGCCAAATGTGCACTTAATTCTCAAGTACTGCACGAAGGGGCCAATTTCATAAAGGGGTTAACCTATATATTCCGTGCACCACATACAGCTTGCCAGCCGAGACTCGTCAATGGCTACGGTGTAATGGCTGCTTTGGGCTTGTGCATTCGCGCCAAGCGAGTTATCTTTGCATGCCTAGTCTTTGCTATTAGCCCATTTCGAACCTGGCAGTACAGATTGTAGTGCCAAGTGCACACCACTCTGTGGCACACTATGAGGCGTGTACACCTGCTTTTTTTCAATAAAACCTAAAACACCAGAAGGCGTTCTAACGTGGGGGAGGGGGAAACTCCAAATATGGTCTGCACACCTTATAATAGAGCATTTTAACAGGAAAAAAGGGGTGTGAAAGAAAAATCATTAACATGGTGAAATACATCTTGATGATGTCACCAGATGTATTTCTCCATGTTGATGATTTTTTTCAGACCTCCATTTTTAGGAAATACAGAATTGGGGGAACTTTTTTTGATCATGTCCACACAACATCTCTAAGGTATATTAATGACATATTAAAATGTTGAAAATGGGTGGACTTCCCCTTTAAGTCTTCCCGGTGCGTCGCAGATGCGAGAGGGTATACGGGGGCAAACTTCTGCGCAGCTTCGACAGCATCGATCAGGTAGCACACACACACACACCATCAGACAAGTGTACAGTATACGCGGGGGGTAAGGGGGGATTTTTGGCACCTGAAACGGGCGGCAAGGAGGAGGGGACACAAAAAAAGAAGAGCAGGGGGAGGAAATAGACAGCATCAGGGCTGGAATGACAGCCTGAATATTAATAGTAAAGTTTGATTAGGCAGAGTGCTGCCTTGGGGGTTTGTTGGAGGGGGTAAAGCAATACGACCTTCACAGCCCTCCATTACTATTACCCCGCGCCGGACGGTGGGGGGGGGGGGGGTTCCCATTTTCATCCTAAAATAGTCCAGCGGGACGAGCGTATATAGCCTATAAAACTGAACGAGCGGAGGCTCTGCCTACCACGCCTCCCTCCCTCCCCTGTTCCAGCACAGTTTATCTGTCTGAGGCGCGCCCTGAGCCAGGTAAGAGCACATACCACCGAAGGGTGAAACACGTGGGTGGTTGTTTTTTTTTTTTTCTAAAGATTTGTTTTTCGGGGCTTTTTACGCCTTCATTGATGGGCAACAGTTGCTAGACGACGGCGTTGGCCGCTAATTCCCAGGCTCGCCATGATCTCCTCTTGGTGTGTTTTTTCATTTTTACATTTGCTGTTGTGTTCTTGGTACACAACAACACACACATCCAAGAAAAGGACTGTTTTTTTTTACTCCCTGCTGGACCGGTTTCTAGTGATTATTATTCGTAATTGTTATTCGTAATCATTATTCTTGTCCGGCAACTTCATGCAACCTCCCTGTACAACACCATGTTGGAAGTCTTGGGACGTGTTTTTATTTGTATTTTATTTTGCAACCTAGGCTACAAGAATATAGAGGCAGAGGGTTTTCCAAATGTAGATAAGAGTTGCTGGCCGGCTCCATACATGCAGATTAGGGGTGTAACAACACACTTTAACAGCGATTTGATACGTGTCACGATACATGGTCGATGATACGATACATGGACGATATTGGGTCAGTATGGTGATACGATCCGATACACTGATTTCACATCAATATAGTAACTATTTTAAAAAAAACATTGTCATTGTCTTAAAATTAGTAATTAATCCACTTTTTCTTAGAAAAATGCAAAAGTAGTTTCCTGTTGATGTTTTTATCCCGATATACTTCAATTCTTGAAATTAAAAATCTATTTTTTCGATGCATTTACTATATTGTCACACCATTAACGCAGATCTATAGGTGATGATCCAGTCTTCTCCATGTATGGCTTTTATATCTAGAGATGATCGCATTATTTGGAGCGTGTCACGAGGCATGGCCAGACAGACCTGACTGACATGAGGCGTGACTCACCTGCGCAGCAAATGCAGGTTTTTCTTAGCAAACTGCAGTCTACAGTCACAATTAGTCCTACACAAAACTTCTGCTCGACTTCGCACCACAGTAACTCCATGGCAAGCATTGTAGAAATAGCATAGGAAACGACCTGTTCTGAAACCTCGTGATAAAAAGGTCCTTTCAGACCAGGAACACGTGTAGTTTCTCGCAAAGCGAGAAACTACAGAGCCCGACCGATATATCTGTCGTACCAATATATCGGCCGATATCGATACCGATATATCGGCATCGGTATCGGTGATATTCGTACCGATATATCGGTCGATACATCGGCCATTATATCGGAAAAATCTGCCATATATCGGTAACATCGGCCGATATATCGGCCGATATTTGCCTGGAACAGAAAAAGAAACACAGCAAATGGAATTATTTCACAAAAGTAAATGATGTCAATGTCGTATTCTATTGTTTACTTGAAAGAGAGAATAAATTTGACGTTTAGAAGTTTTTCAAATGTATTTTTAATTATTTTAATTCATTATTATACATCGGTCCCAAACATCGGTAACATCGGTGCAGTTTTTTCCAAAAATCGGTATCGGCCACAAAAATATGGCATCGGTCGGGCTCTAGACCGGAGAGCATCAGTCGCAGCCGGGCCGTGTAATCACAAGCGTTCGTGACAGCCGTAACTCTATAGAGCAGCGGTTAGCAAGAGAGTTTGAGGCAACGCGCATGGGGGCGAGAGAAATGCAATTTGCCCTCTTACAGCCTTTCTCTGTGGAGTGAGATTAGATTAAGATACAGGGGCAAGGAACATCAACAAGGTAATTGCTTTCCGATAGCCGCGGTTTTGCCCGGTAGGAATAACATGCAAAAGGTGAAATTTAGTGGCGGGTCGCCGTTCGTTTTGCCACGCCGCGATGTCCTTCAAGGTCGAATCTTAATTATACACGTATTGGCAGTTGGCATCCCGCCCCTGTATATGTATACACGCTCCCAAACCGGTGCGCGTTGCCAAAACCTTTCAACTGATACAGAGAAAGCGGCGCGGGGAGGGAATGCTAAGTGATGCCAAAAAAATGCTGATGCGGAGTAAAAGCATATAGTTTTGTCAAAAAGTCCCTCTCTGGAGATCGGGTATAGTACCCTCCGTGGCACGATTATGATTCTGTCTGTGATCGCTGTAGGAAGGATGAGAAGAAGAAGAAGAAGAAGAAAAAAAAACGCTGCATTTTCCAAGCACTCAGACGCCATGAATATTCATAAGAGACATAAGCGAAGTCGCTTTTTTCCGCACGGCCCCTGTTAATTAGAGAAGACGCATTGTGTTTGGTTTGGGGATGGGGGTGGGGTGTCACGATGAAATATGGATGACTGCTTGGATCCTTAATGTCGACGCTATAAATGCAAATAGGGGCGGTGTGTGTGTGTGTGGGGGGGGGGGGGGCTTTAATGGGACTTACGTGTTAATTTTGTTTGATGATGAGTTATGCTAATGCGATCCGTATTCTGATGGACGTTACAGACGCGGCGCAGTCTTTGTTTTTGGATTACTGTTGTTGGCCCTCACGTGGGCGGGGGGGCACTTACTTACAGTACATTAAGTGACTTCACTGGATTATTATGGCTTGCTGCCTGAGAGAGAGAGAGAGAGAGAGAGAGAGAGAGAGAGAGAGAGAGAGAGAGAGAGAGAGAGAGAGAGGGAACGGGGGGATTCTGTCTCCTTTCAATAAACTCCTCAGCTCTACTTTAAGAGGAAATCTCTTTCGGCAATCCATGCATGTGGCCGTTTTTTTTTTTTTACTCAATTACGATAAGAGGGGTTATTCGCGCTTCAAGTTAAGACTGATGATTGTAGTGTTGTAGTCAAGACTAACCTAAAGCGAGACCAAAGACGAGACCAAGACCTGGGGAAGTCGAGACCAAAAACGAGACAGAGACTACTCCACGAGACTGGGGTGGTTGAGACATAGACAAATGGACCTGTAAGGGTCCATTTGGTTTCATTTTAACGTTCTCAAGAGTTACAGATCTATTATACTTCAGGGGACCGTCATGTGATCTACCTGCATGGCCTGTGTGATCTACTGGTAGATCACCATCTACCTTTTGGACCCCTGACATAGAGGGTCCGCGACCTCGATCCAGACCAAGAACACTGCAAGGCGAGACAGATACAACAAAAATCTGCCTTGAGACCTGTCTCGAGACGAGACAATGTCTCGGGAATTGCAACACTAGATGTTTGTGTGCACATAGCACCTGGGTTGATGTGTTACTTTTCTTTCTATGCAGCACTTTGTATAGATATTTTTATAGAGAAGACAAAATGTTACAGGACATTTCTAAAGTCAGCTATAGATATGTTCATAATGTAAGCAAACCCATGATAGATAAACAATGCACAATTATAAATCATGCATGCTGCTATATTCTTGTCTGTCGTCAAAATGAAAGGTGAATTTACACAGGACCACTGCACCACTTTTAAACTTATTTTCATACAGTTGGTCCTCACTCATGATAAAATACCACACTGTTTTCTACTGCGGATCGACAGAGTGCATCCAGCACGCTGACATATTATGTCCCGGGCCCTTCCAGTCAGAAATTTGGCCCTGTAAAATATGTATTCCACATTGATAAACACTAACGGCAGCTAACTACCATCATAAATGCTGGTGGAGTAACGGTTAATACGAGGTTAATATGCGTGAGGCGTCCAATAGGCTTCTTTTAACCTGACAGGGGAGGGGAGTTTCTCCAGTTGGGAATAGCAGCAGCAGCGCGTGTATGGAAGGAACACGTTATTCCAACCAGTTCCTTTCCCCTCCCTGGGGTAAGGGGGAAGGTGTTTGTAGTTTCTAAACATCCCCGTCCCTGCGCTAAGCATCACAAGTCCAACGCTGAGAGCTCTGAAAGCCGACGTTTCCTATCGCTTGCATCAGTCGAACGCTCCGCGTGAGGAGGGAGGAAGTGTAGAGCGCTCACACACCAGGGGCAGATGTAACATTTCCCAATTGGGGGGGGCAAGAGAAAATGGTATGGGGGCAGCTTCATCGCCCGTGTCGCTTCGCGCCACGGGCGATGAAGTCGCACCCATACCATTTCCAGTTACAGGACTTTTATTAGGCAAGTAAAGCATCAATAATAACATCAGTTGTTGTCGAAGTTGCAACAGACACGCAGCATGCATAAAGCTAAAGGTCTGACTCAGAGAGTTTTCTGTTTTCAATGATGAAATGCTGTTGGTTTAGTGGTGACGCAGCTGTAGTTATAGTTAGTAGCAGTAGTAGTGTTTCAACTCATTTTAAATATAAGTACTTAGTTTTCCATGACATTATGTTTGGTGGGGCAGTCAGGGCATTTAGGGGGGCATTGCCCCCCCATGCCCATGCCTAGATCCACCCCTGTGACACACCGCATGCATGTGCTCCAAACGCACGTCACACACACACACACACACACACACACACACACACACACACACACACACACACACACACACACACACACACACACACACACACACACACACACACACACACACACACACACACACACACACACACACACGCAATGCCATTGTTGTGGTAAAGCTGGTTAGGGCCATTCTGTCCGCCACCTGCCAGGAGATTAGATGCTGGACTTTGGGTGATAACAGCCAGATGATCCCCGCTGCTCGCCCCCACGGCTGTTATTATGCAGCCTCTTATGCATTGTGATGTCCAGACCGTGTCTCTGCCACTGCCCTGGGCTGGCACGGAGCGTGTGCAGATGTGCGTGTGTGTGTGTGTGTGAACAGCTACTGTATGATCGATGTTTACATGGTAGCTACTTTGACACATTCGGTCGTTTCCTTTGCACTCTGCAGCAGGGCCAGATCTAGGCAATAGGCATGGGCATTTAGGGGGGCAATGGCCTCCCTAAATGCCCTGACTGCCCCAACCAAACATGATGGCATGCAAAACAACCCACATTTCAAAGATATTTCAAATTAAAGTGCTTATATTTAAAATGATTTGAAACAGTACACTACTAACTAACTACTAATTGTGGCACCACTAAACCAACGCCATTTCATCACTTAAACCAGAAAAATCTCTCAGTCAGACCTTTAGCTTTATGCATGCTGCGTGCCTGTTGCAACTTCAGCAATAACTGATGTCATTATTGATGCTTAATTGCTTAATAAGGGAGGGTTGCAGGATTTTGGTGGAAGTAGGAAAGGGACCGGGCTTTTAAAGTGGTGACCAGGCTTTGAAAGTTGTGACCAAGCTTTTCTCTTTGCAGATGAGTACCGGTATAAGGCTGGGACCAAAGCTACCGTTACCTGCAATGCAAGGTGACCCTTATTATGCTAATTTGAGGTCACAGATGGGGCTACAATACAGTACTTGAATGAGCTTCATTCATAGACAAGTAGCTATAACAGTATAGCTCATTAGGCTTACCAAATGAGCTGCTAAAACAGTGTGCACAGTCACTGTAGCCTACGTTAAGCCTGGATGAATACATAAGCAAAACAATACGGCCAAATGGTGGTGCCTAAATGAATTGCCTGGAAGAAGTCCTGTTTAAAATTGCCAGAGGATATGGATTAGAAGATCTTTGTTCAAATGTCTCCACTACCAGGGCAGCACAAAACAAATCCTCCCTGACATTAAAAAGCATTGTTTCATGTCTAAATGTAGGCTAATCAAACTGACCTTTCTCATCTGCTGCATGAGCTGTGCTGTGTCACACACTAGTGTAATACTGTCACCATTCTGCGTCTGTAAAAATGTAAAAAGTCTACCGTTGGATCTGTATGATCAGCATACTGTACCTATCCTATAAATCAGGGGTGGGCAATTATTTTTCCCAAGGGGCCAAATGAGATACATAATATTGTGGAGGGCCAAGACTAAATGCTGAACTAAAGTCTGCGTGGTATTAATTTAATTTCAAGATAAAAGTAAGAGTAAGACCAACCATATTGACGCCAGGTCCATCTATTTATTCAGCATTCGACCACCACAGGACCACCATTTGATGACATTTTAGCCACGATTTAGCCATCGTTAGATGGACAAACGATGAGTACGAGGTGACATTGGAGAGTCGATATTAGCAGCTAGAAAAAGTGCCCTTATGGGCGCAGGTCTACACCAGGTCAAGTTGTGGCCTCTTGGAGGCACTATAGGCCAATGTGAAAAAAGGTGGCATTCTTATGCCTTTGATTGTAATTGGATGATTTGAGGCATTTTTATGTGCATGGCAAAATCCACCTACTGTACTGTTTTTCACATGGGCTATAACAGGCCATACTGAGACAACCTGTCCATAGGAGCACTATCTACAATCTCTGAGCTATCTGTCTGTCTGTTATCCATCCCTCTCATCTCTCATGTCTCACCCGCACTCATAGAAATGCACGTCCATCCTTTTAGTCAGCCAGACGATAACTAACATGTAAGGCAGCCGCGACAGCAAAACACAAGTGCGACCGGGCTCAAGTTTCTCCCTTGAGCCGCAAGCGCATTCTCCTGTAAGTCTTCCATCTCCTCATCAGATGCCTTGCTACTAACACATATTCACCCCGACAGCAGGGCCGGATCTAGGCATGGGCATAGGGAGGGGGGAATACCCCCCCCTAAATGCCCCACCAAACATGATGGCATGCAAACAACCCAAATTTCAAAAATATTTCAAATTAAAGTGCCTGTATTTAGAATGATTTGAAACACTACGATACTAACTACAATTGTGGCACCACTAAACCAACAGCATTGCATCATTGAAAACAGAAAACTCTCCGAGTCAGACCTTTATCTTTATGCATGCTGCGTGTCTGTTGCAACTTCAACTGATGTTATTAATGATGCTTCTACGTGCCTAATATAAGTCCTGTAACGGAAAATGGTATGGGGCGATTTCGTCGTCGCTTCGCGCCACGGGCGATGAAGTCGCCCCCATACCATTTTCACCTGCCCCCGCATTTGGGAAATGTTACATCCGGGCCTGTCTGACACACACACACACACACGCACGCACGCACGCACGCACGCACGCACGCACGCACAGCTGTTGCTCCAGCAGGCATAAGTTCAGAGGTGGTGCGGTCCAAGAGATAGCCGGGGGGGGCAGTGTGGCTTATAGCACACGCAGGGGAACGTGGCGGTCTCTACCAAAGCAAGAAGGTCAACAACAGAGTTTGTGTCCAGCGCTGTCAAAAAAAGCTGCAGTAAAAATCCCATATCCACACGAAAATGTTAGATTTTATTCCTCGTCTGGTTCACTGCCCGTAGGGCTGTACTGACAACTTTATTATTATTTTTTCCCTCAACCATTTTCGGGTTGCTATTAAAGAAAGCAAAAAGGTGTTTTTTCTCCATGAAACTATTCTGTACTCTACTTAATGGGTTAATTTACTGCTTTCCTTCGTTTTTAGCAATTTTTCTATCTTTAGTGGATGGGGGCGGGGGGATTTGAACAAGGGAACATACCGTATGTATTTATTTACATTACGCGATTTCATTATTATCTACTACTCGTTCTACTAGACCCCAGGAAATTGCATTTGGCCACAAAAAGATGACAGGATCTACTGAATGTGAAGGCAGTTATTACAGTATAGGGGCCTGCTCGCTACACTGTGGTTATAGGCTCAGTATAGCGGTTTCGTCACCTCCGTAGACCCTGTATTCTAACTCTGTGGACAAATGCAATGTCTGGGGGTCTAGTACGACTATCCACCTTTTGATTATGGCCCATAATGCATTGTGATTGTGTGTGCGGCAGATCCTGTTGCAAACAGGGGAGGGGTCGCGGGAGGAGTCGAGGAGGGAAGCCTCGCCTCCCACAAGTGCTGGCTCAAATGATGTTTGTTGTAATGCTGATGTGATGCCTATATGAACAGAGTCTCGTTAGTCTAGTGGACTGCTGCGCAGGCTTGAAATCTGTGCATCTATGCTTCGTGGGTTCAAATCCTGCTGTTGCCACATTATTTTTTTCCCCCAACAACCGCAGACTTTACATGTTCAATAATTAAAGTTAGGTTTAGGAATGGTTTTATTGAGGTTTTCGGTCCAAAACACAGCCCAGCGCTCCCTTCTGCACTGACAACCAATCACCAATAACAGAACCATCCGAGGAAAAAACCTCTCCAGCTGTGCGCTGCGCACACTCTAAAGCCATTTGGGAGAGGAGTTGCGACATTAAGGGAGTCAGAAAGTAAGCGCTCGAGCGCTGTTCATGCAGCCTGAAAGAGGGACAACCTGGATGCAATGTTTTCAACAAGAGCGGTGCAAATAAGAACTATTTTAGGCATGCGTACACCATGTTAACTGTTTTAACGTTTTGAACAGTAACAACTAAATTCTTCGTAATGATTATGTTGTGAATAAAGGGATTTAAGATCTTTAAAGTTAGGCTGCTGCCTCTGTCCATTGCACCGCCTACCTCCGGTACAGGATTCGTCCCTATTTGTTGTCCCCATTCTCAGTAGAAGTGTAGGCCTATGCAGAAGATCCGCCATTGGACTGACCCCATTAAGTGAACGGAGTTTGCGTATCTTTGTCTATACTATATGGCTCTGACTTTTCCCGAGCTCTTTACCATCTATGAAGCGAGAAACAATGGAAGCCTTCGAGGTGTGGGTTCAGGTGAAATATACCCAATCTGCAAACTGTAATATACTTAAACCAATCAATCATTGCACGGCTATGTGGATATTTACTCCTTATTGTGAATGTGGGTGGGACAGTGGGATGCCATGCGACAAGAGTGTCCGCCCATGCGAGCATGTAAACACTGTGACGCTACTTCCCACGGCACTCCCACCGGATGGGTCGCACACACAACTTTTTCCCCATCACTTTGGCGGGGAAAAAGGTCAATAGTGAAAAAAAAAAAAAACGTAATATATAACAACCTAAAACATTCGAACTTTGGCTGGAAAAAAAAAAAACATTAAATCAACCTTATTTCGTCCTGACATTGTAGATTCACATTCTCCCCAAAAATAGCAGGCGTTCACGGCTCATAGCGCGCCGCCTGCTATTTTTGAAGAAAGTTAAAACACAACCAAGTACAGTACAGAACGGATTTAAACTGAGACACTGTGCTCAACCGCAATGTTCAACCTTCCTGAATAAAACATGGAAGGGGAAGGGGGGGGCATTAACAGGCTCTATGTATAATGTGATGGATTCTGACTAGGAGAGGGGTAGATAGATACTAGACTACATAGGGAGATAACAGATAGCGATAAGGACGGAAGGACAGCGATGGAACGAGAGATTATCTAACAGATTACAGCACAGTATAACATGTATGGGGTGAACAGGGCCATTGATACAGTTATGGTCAGATAACCTTTACAGTGTCAGGTTTAAAATGCATGGGCGTATGTTCTCTCTCTCTCTCTCTCTCTCTCTCTCTCTCTCTCTCTCTCTCTCTCTCTCTCTCTCTCTCTCTCTCTCTCTCTCTCTCTCTCTCTCTCTCTCTCTCTCTCTCTCTCTCTCTCTCTCTCTCTCTCTCTCTCTCTCTCTCTCTCTCTCTCTCTCTCTCTCTCTCTCTCTCTCTCTCTCTCTCTCTCTCTCTCTCTCTCTCTCTCAGGTTTATGGTGTCCCACACACCCTCTCCCCCTCATTGTGTCTCAAACAGGTGAACTAGCTGAGGTACTACTTGAAAGAACCAGGTTGTGCTATCGTGCTAGATGTCGGCATTGCAATAGAGCTGCACAGTCCCGCCCTTTTCATGATGTCGCCCGTTTTCCAGAAACGGAATCCACATTCATTTTCCTCATAGACTTTTCGAAAATGGTTAATGAAAACACGATTGCGCCGCAACAAACACAATATTATCATGCAATATCTAATTAGCAAGACATAGAAAAATGAATAAACACTTTTTATTACTCGATTGTCCCAAAAGATTGTGTGTGTGTCATCATGATTTGTCACGAAACGAGTTGGCTTTGTCCGTGGCTTAATCGTCTTTATATGAATCATTTTCGAAAAGTCTATGAGAAAAAACGAATGGGAAATCCGTTTCTGGAACAAGGGAGACATCACAAGGGGGGCGGGACTGCGCAGCTCTATAGTTTTAGAATAAGCCACTCAAGGCTGCAGGCTACTGTGGGGTTTTCCTTGACTTTCTGGGGTAAAATCCACAGTAACCTCCTCCCTCTCGTGGTTTATTGCATTATTATTTGAAAAAATATATCTTGACATGTCCAAAATAGCTATGCCAGCTTGTAATAGGTCAAGTCTGTCTTCCAAATGGAACATATAAACACAAGCTTGTAACTAAATAACTATACAGTGCGTGGATCGATTGGAACACAAATGATTTTCTGGGGGGACATAACGGGGTCTCAATCGGCCTGACCCACCTCGTTCCACAGCAAATGGTTTCTTCCCATCCCGTCCCCCTTTTAGATGGCTTCGTGGTCACACAATGCTGGCCTGATCCCGTTGTAGTGATAAGAGAATGGAGCGCGTGTTTGTTGGCCCACTTTGTCCAGTATTGATCCCGAGTGTGCAGCAGTGGTTCTTTTTTGTGGTGAGATTAGATAGTGCGCTTATACATTAGCGTCTGTAGAGGACCGTGGGTCAATAACTCGCGAGACCAGCATATAGTTTGACTTAGTGCCCATGAGTGACCCATGCTTAAGTGAACTCTATAGCCCAGGGGTGCCCAAAAGGTAGATCATGATCTACCAGTAGATCTCACAGGCCATGCAGGTAGATCACATGACAGTCCCCCCAGCACTTGGACCATTATAGATCTGTAACTCTTGAGAGCGTTAAAATGAAATCATTTGGTTTCATTTTAACGCTCTCAAGAGTTAAATTATATTTAAACATCTGAATTGTGTAATTTTCAAGGGTCCACACAATTAGAAAATAATTGTTATTTTGACCAAACTTTGCCAGTTCTCTTTCCCAATTGTGGACAAAAACGTGAACGTTCTTAGTTTTGGGTGCAAGAAACTAAACTCAAGATCACAAACTGTCAACTCAAACCTCAGATACTGTTTTCAAACGTCAGTACTAGCATAGCAATATACAGGAAAACCTTCCAATTCTCCCCCTCTATTTTTCATTATAAGTGCATTATTCTTAAACACGATAACAGTAAGCAACACCATGCATCACCACCATTTCAAAGCTCAAACTTTCTAGGGGCCTTGAAATGGATTCTCAGTAGTGGAACAATCACAGTTTTGATGTGTAGATCTTGTTGAGCCGCTCATTTTGAAAGTAGCTCTCAAGTCAAAAAAGTGTGGGCACGCCTGCTATAGCCGATGTGTCGGTTTTTAGGGCTGTGTTCAAAAAATCGATCCAGCGATCCGATATCGATTCACGCTCAAAAACACGACATCGATTAAAAAATGTGTGGATCGATCTTCTCCAGGCGACTGGCACCATTTTCTTTTACGCGGAGGCGCACTATAGAAAAGACAGACACAGCCAAGCCAAATGATAGACAGTTGGTTAACCAGATGTACGGTAACTTTGGGGGAGTTAGGTGGTCTCCAGCACACATACTTTGGAAACACATGCGGCGCGACCTTGTGGATCAGCTATTTAAGCGAGCAAGCTTGTGGATCGCTTATTTACAGAGAATCGAGACCACAAAATGTACAGACCCAGGGTCGGAACGCTTCCTCGGTAACTTTTAATGAGTATTATATCCACTGCGCGTCGCAATGAAGGGGCTCGCACATGCGAGTGTAAAGCGACTCGGGAAAACAAACAACTGTCTTCCAGTTTGAACGCACGGTCATTTCCCAAGCCTATACCCTCGGTCTGGATTCTGGACATATTGTAAAGTGTCCGTGTCGCTTCCTTCCCCGCGTAGAGTACATACAACAAGTGTAGGCCTATCCAAGGGCGGGTTGGCCATCTGGAGTACAGGGAGTTTTCCCGGTGGCCTGCGCCACCCCCCCAGGGTGGCCTGGCAAAGGCAAAATTGTCCCGGTGGGAAAATATGTGCCAATCCGCGCCTGAGTGTATGTGAATCAACGTTGCAGCCCACAGCCAGCGTATGGCCAGAATGCCGTGCCATCCGTTAAATTAAAACTATAAATAGGCCTACATACACGGAGATGCAATGCTACTTATTGAACCAAAGTAATAATTACATACAGCACGTGCAGTTAAATGTTACACGTGTATGACTGAAACAATACAGTTCACGGCACAGTAGGCTACACGTTCTGTGCACTATAGATTAAAACACTTGAATGAGTTATAGCCTACAAATGCATTTTTTTCTTGAAGTCGTTTAAATAATAAAAAGGATGCTTCTCAAACACCATTTCGTTGCCGACAATCTCATCTGTGCAAGAAGTAAGAACCCTTACATATGGTAATTACCTTACTTATGGTAATTAATTAACAGTCCAGTGCGCTTGTATATGTACACAATTGTTTTTTTTTCGCTAAATTTGGCCGATGCGGCCTATATTCAGGTGCGCTTTATAATCCGGAAATTACAGTAGGGCCTACTTAATACTTGACTCTTCTCTCTCTGTGTCCCTCTTCCAGACGGCAACGATAAACGCCGGCGTTATCGACGGGCGAGTTTTTTTATGCCGGCAGTGCCGAAATAAGAAAATCGCCCGTCGATAAACGCTACGCGTTTTATGCCGGGAGGGGAGGGGAGGGGGGCGGACGAAATGCGTGGCTCAGAAGCCAACCAAGCCAACAGACTACCAACTTCCCAGACAACTTCCAGTCAAGCGCTACCTGATCATGATCACGCTGAATTTACAATTCATTTACAATGAATTAATGACTCACCAGTCACCAATAATGATGGCTGCAGCCATAGAGGTTGACATTTGAACGTAGACTATAGTTATTCCAAGTTGCGTAGGTTAAAATAAAATCGGCAGCATCCATCACGGTTTAAATATGTTGTATAATAAACTCTGCTGGCTAAAAGCATGTAACCAACATGCTTCGTATGACCGTGACACAAACTCACAACACGTCGCGCAATAACGCGTTGTAAATAGAACGTTAGAGCAGAATTGCCACAACTCACGTCGTGGCTCGGCTCAGGGTCGGATATAGAGGGGGGGCAGGGGTGGGCACAGCCCACCCAAACGTGCCTCCTGCCCACCCAATGAAAGGTAATATCAGTGGTTTTCAACCAGTGGACCACTAGTGGTCCACAAAAGCCGAATAAATAGTGGGCCCTGGTATAAAAAAATGTTCAAAAGCACTGCTTCTTATGAAAAACTTTGGAGTTGCCCACCCGCCATTCTTCCAGCCCACCCTAGTAGGGCTGGCTAGATCCTGCCCTGGCTCGGCTGCGCCAGAGCCTTAAATGATTAGGGAATCCACTCCCGGAACAGAAACGGTGAAGTCACTGTGCAGGTCTACTTGCAGAGTGGGTCCTCATCGTCCTCATTATGTTGTATGTTTGCTATAAATCGCCAAGCGTTTTACAAAAAGTTCACTGGAATTGAACATGAATTGTTCATCGTGCACGCGCGCGCGATAAAAATCAGTGACGCTGAGCGGAAAACGACCGACGATAAACGCTTTCTTGAACGCGGGTCGATTTTTGAACTTTTGTGCTAAAAAAACGCCGTCCCCATTGAGAATGAATTAGAGTGGGCGATTTATTCCTCGCCGTCTGTAAGCCCCTTTACACATACACAGATACAATCACCAACATATGGGGCCGTCTTGTCTATTGGACAGTATTTATTTCCATTATGTCTGTAAATAGATCGATATCGAATCGAATCGGATCGAATCGTGGATCGAATCGGATCGTGACCTTGTGAATCGAAATCGAATCGATCTAGGGAATTCGGATCGATTCCCAGCCCTAGCCGATGAGTCGGTTTACACTACACACAATTTGCCCTGACCTATAGTGTCCAGCATTGTTGTGGAGTTTCGGTTTCTCAAACTCGTTGAAAACACCCATGTGTTTATAGCTACACTATAATCTTCCTTGCACCGTAGATGGCTTCACAGAAAACAATTGCAAACATTTCCCTATATAGCTCATCACAAAAGAACCAACTTGACCTCTGTGTGACCTCTCTGTTCTGTCAGATATGTTGCACAAAATAGTTTTTGGCACAACAGAATGCTTGTTATGTTAAATGAACCGCGATGCTATGGATGTGGAAGAGCCCTTTATTTGGCAGCTTGCGTTCATGCTGTATTTTTCTAATCCTCTCTTCACCAATCGTCAAACAGGCATCATTCAGCTATAACATTAAATACGACGGAAAAAAGTGAGATTAAAACTTTTTTTCCGTCCACATCACATCTCTGCTGCATACGAGCTTGCAGATCGGCTATTTTTCGGGGGGGAATGCCCCCTTGCCAAATACAAATTCTGGTATCCTAGCACTGTGACCTTTCGATTGTGGATCGCGTTTCCCTTGATCACCTCATTGGACTTTAGAATGACAGAGTACTGTACATACTGTATACTTACGCAATATAGCAGCAGCAGCGGGGCATACAGTAAGTGCTCAGAGGTTGTCCAAGGTGCCGGTTTCACAAGCAAGCGATCAGTCATGACGGCGCAGAGCCAGAGCCAAGGGGGCTTAAGGTTCACCCCTGATCGCCTTTCAACGCGCGAGGCACAAGGATCGCCCTCTCGGGGGCTATAGCTGCGTGAGCGAAGGTGGCCGGTTTAGTTTGTGTTCTCTCTCTCTCTCTCTCCCGTGTGTGGTATTTGGAACACCACGGCATGGCCCTGCGGCATGCCGAGATGTCCTGCTAAACTCCCGCTGACCGCGCTGGGTGCAGGGCAGGGCTTCGCTTCTGGACACGTTGCGCTCACCGGATGAGACAGAGAGCAACCCTTCCTCATCCGACGATTGCTTGTTTTTCCTTGCGAGCTTGTTTTTTGACAGAAAAAAATAACACTAAAACTGGGTTGCGGTACGGTACAGTACAGTAGACAGACTGGTGCGATTGTTGCGGAAAAACTCACTCTTCTATTGAGTTTTCATCCATTTTCAAGATTTTACTATGCCATTAATAAACCTTAGAGGTGTTGTGTGGACATGATAAAAAAAAAACTAAACCTCCCCCATTCTGTGTTTCCTAGAAATGGAGGTCTGAAAAAAACATTAACACAACTTGAAGGCACGATCAAGTTATGTTTCACCATGTTAATGATTTTTGGAACTAAATGGACCCTAGCGGGTCTATATGGTTCACATCTGTACACTGTCAGAAAAAAATGTACCCTTTAAGTGTAGTAGTAAATCAAAACGCTACTAAAACATTTCAACATTTGAACGCACAAAACATTTTCAGATGGATGAGTGTGGACAATTACAAGCCAATCTGGGGTTCCTTGATGTGAAAAAAATGTGGAATACACTGGTTTAAACAACATAAAGAAACAATCCCAAATAGGATCTACATGTACCCCAACATCAACCAGCAAATATTTGCAAGTGACTTTCCCTTGGCAGGGAAAATCATGGATAAGAGAAAAGAAAAAAAGTTAACCTCTGATCTTTCATTTCCCCATATCCTCTCCACCCCGCCTTCCATTATGATTACATTAAATTCATTCTCTCCGCTATGATGGTTTCCTTATGGCCCCGATATTGGACAGAAATGAAAATGGCGAGCGAGGCCAAGCCCTGCATGCATCCCTAACACTGCTGCCGTGACCAAACCTGCTCCTTGCCTGCCTCCCACTTCTCTGTCCCTATATTGCTCTTCTTAACCCATCCTGTACTCAGGCCAAATATACAGTAGGTCCCTGGAACTAAAATATTGTATCTGGAACTAAAATGTATTTTGTCCCTGGAATTAAAATATTGTCCCTGGAACTAAAATATTGTATCTGGAACTAAGGTCTTGTCCCTCAAACTAAAACAAAGTGTCCGTGGAACTAAAGTTTAGTTCCTACAACTGACATTTTTGCCCCCGTTCACAATGTTTCAAAAAATATCAGATTGCGTGCTATGAGCTTGTAAATTTTGGAAACAAAATTTACCTGCTCATAAATGACCATGAATCTTCACTACATTATCTAGTTGTGTAGAATTGGGCTAATTCAGATGATGAATATTTTAACTCTTGAGAGCGTAAACATGAAATCAAATGGACCTGGCAAGGGTCCATTTCTATGCTCTCAGAGTTACAGTACATCTGGTTAACCAACTTTCCATCATTTAGCCTGGGGACCACCTGGAAGCCTCCCAAGGACCACTGGTGGTCCCCGGACCACTGGTTGAAAACCACTGTCTTCAAACGCTCTGGTTTATGGAATGAAATTGATTTCATATTTCTTTAAAAAAACTATTTATTTTTTGTAGGAAATAAATAAAATACCCACAAATTGGCCTCGACACTCCGTTTGGGAAGCCAATGGTTGTGTGCCCCTCTTCTCAAGGCAACCAGTGGGTTGCCATTTTGTGGTTGGACAAAAAAAATCCTCCACTACCAATGGAATAACAGGTTTTGTTCAGTTGCTTCATGTTGATATGCTGCGTGTTCAATTCTCATTTTAAGCTTGGCGTCAGCCCAAAAGGAACGTGACAGGTGCGGCACGGACGGCGACTCAGCGTAGCGTGTTTGTTTTTTAGTTTTTAACGTAATCAACGTAAACAAGGTGGAGCAAGGGGTGGATACCGGGCAGAAAGAGGCTTGCTGGTTTGCGCATCAGGGAAAAATAGGCAGAATTTATGAACTCAACAAAGAGTAGGCTAAAAGTGAAACTGTAGTTTCGGCACTGTCTTCATAAAACACCCAGACCGACCCCACAATGTCAGGCCTGGTTGAGTTTAAGGGCACAATTTAAGAACTGAAAATCCTTTTCGTATCTCTCTCTCTCGCCTTCCTCATCGGTGGCTAATTCCTCCTATCTCTGTTTGTTCTTCACCTCCATCATGTCTTGTCCTGGTTCTCCTGCTCCATCTGGGAGTGCTGTAATGTGAGAGAGTCGCCGTGTTCCCTCCCTGCTCTCCCGCGACCTCTTTTTTAACCTTGTCCCCCTCTCTCGTCCCTCGTGTTGTCCTCTCCTTACCTCTTCCTCTTCTTATCTCTCTCAATCCCGATATCATTCTCTATACACCAGCTCTCGGTCTCCATTACCTCACTCAGCTGTATACAGCAGGGGTTTTCAACCTTTTTGATACCAAGGGACCACTATTTCTAAAGCATTTGAGCCACGGACCACCATTTGGTGATGTTTTAGCACCACAGACCGAGAAAAACTAAAGATTTTTGTTTTTGCTTTTGAAACAAAACCGGCAAACATACAGATAAAAGTGACCATTAATCTTCTAGTTGTGTAGACTTGGTGAATATTCTAACGATGAATATTCTAACCCTTGAGAGTGTGAAAATGAAACCAAATGGACCCACAAGGGTCCATTTAGTTTCATTTTTTACACTCTCAAGAGTTACATCTTGGTTAACCAACTTTGCTGGGGACCACCTGGAATCCTCTCAAGGACAGCTGGTGGGCCACGGACCACCTGTTGAAAACCCACGGTATACAGCGTTTAGCTATGAGGGAGGCCCTACGGTTGTGCCGTTTGCGGCAAAAGCTGTGTACCCTGCACTGTAGTTCTTCTTCCTCCCTTTCTTTGTTTTCTCTAAAAATGACAGCCTAAAAAATGAAAGCCTAAAACTACGGAATGAACTTCCCATTGCAATCAGAACCACAGACTCGCGCCCAACCTTCCGTCAACAGTCTGAAAACTCGTCCTGTAAAGGCTCGACTTACAGTATGTGCTGTAACTTATATTACAGCCTTTTACGGATACATGGCACTATGCAGTTTCATTATAGCCCTGTCTATGTCCCGATATTGCAGCGGAATCAGCTCTTTGTCATTATCAGGTCATATCAGTATTGGCAGATATGGCAGGCTAACCACATATCCTACAAGGGGTTGACATGGTAGTCCAGTGATCAGACACAGGGGTAAAGGGCTGACACTATGGTGAACATGCCAGTCTAACCAGCGATCAGACACAGGGGTAAGGGGTTGACACTATGGTGAACATGCCAGTCTAACCAGTGATCAGACACAGGGGTAAGGGGTTGACACTATGGTGAATATACCAGTCTAACCAGTGATCAGACACAGGGGTAAGGGGTTGACACTATGGTGAATATGCCAGTCTAACCAGTGATCAGACACAGGGGTAAGGGGTTGACACTACGGTGAATATGCCAGTCTAACCAGTGATCAGACACAGGGGCAAGGGGTTGACACTATGGTGAATATGCCAGTCTAACCAGTGATCAGACACAGGGGTAAGGGGTTGACACTATGGTGAATATGCCAGTCTAACCAGTGATCAGACACAGGGGCAAGGGGTTGACACTATGGTAGGCATGTCACGGTGTAAGAATCTCAATACCGGTTTATAGTTTGCTTTGATACCGGGATTATCGGTTTTCTAGTTTGGCCTCGGAGTCCTGGCACATGCAGGCCAAATACTCAATCAACATGAGTAATAACATAGGCCTATATGATGACATTTTAGCCCCACAGACAAAAACTAAAGATTTCTTTTGCTTTTGTCCACAATTCCAGACTGGATTTGGGAAACTAAATAGTCAAACATACAGATCAAAATAACCATTAATCTTCGACATTCTCTAGTTGTGTAGACTTCATGATGAATACTTTAACTCTTGAGAGCGTAAACATGAAACCAAATGGACCCGCAAGGGTCCATTTGGTTTCATGTTTACGCTCTCAAAGAGTTACATCTAGTTAGATCGTGCAATGTTGTTGTTTTTTTTCTTTTTTTTTTTTTTTTTTTTGGTACATTCGGTGGGCAAGCAAAGTACCGGTTTTGTGGTCCCATACCGGTATTACCGGTAATACCGGATACCGTGACATCCCTACGCTATGGTGAATATGCCAGTCTAACCAGTAATCAGACACAGGGGTAAGGGGTTGACACTATGGTGAATATGCCAGTCTAACCAGTGATCAGACACAGGGGTAAGGGGTTGACACTATGGTGAATATGCCAGTCTAACCAGTGATCAGACACAGGGGTAAGGGGTTGACACTTTGTAGCTATTATAGAAGTTGGGCTTTGGAGTTGCCCAAGACTAGTACATTTGAGTGAGGAGTTATTAGATCCCAATTGTGTTATTGGGATCGGAAATGAAAAAGAGGCATTGGGACACCCCTAAGTCAGCCTGTCTTACTTGTAAATGCTTAAATTGTGAATTGTAGCTCAACATCAGTAACGTTTATAACACACTAAACAGTAATTGCTCCCTCTCCCTCTCTCTCTGTGTTTTTTCTAGCAGCCAAGATGGCAATGAACAGCATCCTCAACGCTGCCGACATCAAGAAAGCCTTAGATGCATTTGCAGGTAACGTGTGTGTGTGTGTGTGTGTGTGTGTGTGTGTGTGTGTGTGTGTGTGTGTGTGTGTGTGTGTGTGTGTGTGTGTGTGTGTGTGTGTGTGCGTGCGTGTGTAAGGAGCGGTCCCGAGCAGAGCACTCTCTGAACTAGAAGTGATGGGACCTCTAGCAAACACATGTCCTATAAAAATCTCCATCACTCATGCTTTTAGAAACGTACCAATTAAAACCTCATCACAATTAACTTTTGGCCGCGGGCCTTTTCTTCTCCTTATTGAGAGCGGCACGGAATGTGCTTCGGTAGTAGTAATGACGACCGTAATTTATTTCCGGAGTGGTTTTGTTTGCTTTTGTAAAGCATGCGCACGTGCGTGTTTTATACTGACTATACAAAGTGCAAGCAAACTCTCGCACACACACACACGCACACGCATACACGCACACGCACACACACACACACACACTATTTGGTATTCCATCCCCTCCTTTGCTCGTTTGTTGCAATAGTTCTTCTGTCTTGTCCGTGTCCCCAGCTGTAACAGCTGAAGGGCAATAGCTCTTCCCGAGCCAAGAAAGCTATATCTATGCTGCACGTGTTTGTCCGTTATGCATCTGGGCATACACTGTGTGTGTGTGTGTGTGTGTGTGTGTGTGTGTGTGTGTGTGTGTGTGTGTGTGTGTGTGTGTGTGTGTGTGTGTGTGTGTGTGTGTGTGTGTGTGTGTGTGTGTGTGTGTGTGTGTGTTCTATATTTAAAGGTAATAGAGGCAACTTCAGTGTGTAAAAACACTGTAAACAGATTTGTTTAAATACAAAAATGGCCTGTAACTCCACCTCACCTCCACTCTATTGCAGGGCTTGACACTAACACTTGCCCGCTTGCCCGGGGCAAGTAAAAAAAATGGTGGGGCAAGTGAAGACTGCTACCTGGTTGCCCGATCGGGCAAGTGTGCAACTTAGTGCACTATAAAACAACACAAGATAAATTTGTCTTGAAGACAGTCATTGCACTCTGCCTCTGTGTCTTTCCCTGCTTTCTAGCTATCTCTACCTACAGTGAGGAAAATAATTATTTGATCCCTTGATGATTTTGTAAGTTTTCATGATTAGAAAGAAATGAGCACTCTGTCATTTTTATGGTACTTTTATTTAAACAAATAGAGACAGAATATGAACAAAAATGTCCATAAGAAAATAATATTTAAAGGTTATAAATTAATTTGCGTTAGAGCTTGTGAAATAAGTATTTGATCCCTAAGCACAATCTGACTTAGTACTTGGCGGAGAAACGCTTGTTGGCAAGCACGGAAGTCAGACGTTTCTTGTAGTTGGTCACCAAGTTTGTGCACATCTCAGGAGGGTTTTTAGCGCACTCCTGTTTAGATATCCTCTCCAAATCCTCAAGGTTTCGAGGCTGTTGCTTGCCAACTCAAAGCTCAATCTCCCTCCTTAGATTTTCTATAGGATTAAGGTCTGGAGACTGGCTAGGCCACTCCATGAGCTTAATGTGCTTCTTCAAGACCCATCTTTAGTGCTCTGGCTGAGGGAAGGAGGTTCCTGTCCAAGATGTTGCAGTGCATGTCTCCATCCATCGGCCACACAATGCAGTGAAGTTGCCCTGTACCCTTAGCAGAGAAATAGCCCCAAAGCATAATGCTTCCACCTCCATGCCTGATGATGGGGATGGTGTTGTTAATGATTTGAAGGCAGCTGGGACCACAGTCACCAAGAAAACCATTGGTAACACAGTACACCATAACAGATTGAAATCCTGCAGTGCCCAGCCATGTCCCTCTGCTCAAGAAGGTGCATAGAGGCCCGTCTAAAGTTCACCAATGAACACCTAAATGATCCAGACCAGGCTGCGGGGAAGGTGATGTAGTCAGAAGAGACCAAAATTCAACTCTTTGGCATCCCTTTGACTTGCCGTGTTTGGAGGGAGAGAAATGCTGAATACAAACCCAACACCACCATCCCCACCGTCAAGCATGGAGGTGGAGACATTATGCTTTGGGGCTGTTTCTCTGCTAAGGGTACAGGGCAACTTCACCGCACTGTGTGGCGGATGGATGTGGCCATGTACTGCAGGATCTTGGAGAATAACCTCCTTCCCTCAGCCAGAGCACTGAAGATGGGTCGTGGCTGGGTCTTCCAGCATGACAACGACCCAAGACATACGGCCAAGGCAACAAAGGAGTGTCTCACGAAGAAGCACATTAAGCTCATGGAGTGGCCTAGCCAGTCTCCAAACTTTAATCCTACAGAAAATCTATGGAGGGAGCTCGAGCTTCGAGTTGGCAAGCAACAGCCTCGAAACCTTCAGGATTTGGAGAGAAGATCTAACCAGGAGTGGGCCAAAATCCCTCCTGAGATGTGCGCAAACTTGGTGACCAACTACAAGAAACGTCTGACTTCCGTGCTTGCCAACAAGGGTTTTTCCACCAAGTACTAAGTCATGTTGTGCTTAGGGATCAAATACTTATTTCACGAGCTCTAACGCAAATTAATTTATAACCTTAAAATATTATTTTCTTATGGACATTTTTGTTCATATTCTGTCTCTATTTGTTTAAATAAAAGTACCATAAAAATGACAGAGTGCTCATTTCTTTCTAATCATGAAAACTTACAAAATCATGAAGGGATCAAATAATTATTTTCCTCACTGTATCTCTCTCCCAGGTTCATTTGGTTCCAAACTATCATTTTGCTGGGGTCAGGGACCACTGAGTCTGTGACCACTATTTTAACTCTTGAGAGTGTAAAAATGAAACCAAATGGACCCGCAAGGGTCCATTTGGTTTCATTTTTACGTTCTCAAGAGTTACATCTGGTTAACCAACTTAACTGGGGACCACCTGGAACCCTCTCAGGGACCACTGGTGGTCCCCGGAACTCCTATTGATTTTTAAAATTTACAATATATTTTTGGGGGGCAAGTGACCATGACCTAAGGGCAAGTAGAACCTGACTTGCACTTGCCCGATGGGCAAGTGCCTCAGAGACCTTAGTGTCAACCCCTGTATTGGCTCATTATGAAACTGCTAGAGACTGCTGTGCTGTGATTGGCGAATGTTTTCGTTTTGTTGACAACCTCAAAGTTCTGGACCGTCTGCAAGACGAAGCAAGTGTCTGTCTGCAGGAAAACAGCTGCAGCATCAAAGTAGAAGCAACGTAGAGGGGAAAAAGGCAAAAAAATATATAGCTACAGTATATATCTATTTTTCTGGCTACAAAGTTGCCTCTTTTAGCTTTAACCATGGAACACATTTTTTGTGTTACAAGTGTCACACAAAAATTAGTTGTGTGTTACTAGTTACAGTGCCATGTCATTAGTCTGAGGGTTCATTGTTTCTGAAAATACGAACCCTGTCTCTAACCCTAACCCTAAACATGATCGCAAGTACGAGAGCAGAGCATGTGCTGCCTCTTAACTTCCGAACTATTGGTAGTCCATCCATCTAAACAGTGGCGTAGAGTTTGTGGGGGCTGCAAGGCTGCAGCCCTCATGAGAATTTCAGTTGGATTTCAGAGGCGGTGGGTGCAGTCCCCTTGAGGTTGTGCCACAACAATGGCCAAGTGTGAAATGCTGGCTCTGGGAGAGCCAGTTTCGGGGGCGGAGAAGTATCAATGGTTGGCTGGGCGTTGACCAAGTCACCTAGCCATCAAATATTGAAATGCTAATCAGCTGGCTATTGTTATGCGCCGGCGTCGTTGATGCTGCTGCTGCTAGTGGAGCAGCATTGTCACTGGCAGAAGGTTTCTCTAGCAGTGCTGGTGAAACAGCTGTTGACTATCCCTGTCACATCCTGCAGCTCGGAGAGATCATTTTCAGGGATGAAGAGGCTCAAACTAATGTTTTACTGTTGATTGCTGATTATGCTTGGCTACTGCTGTGTTTATTACCAAACTTTAAATAAAATAGGCCTACGTTTTTTTTTATTATGACTAATGTTACTTTAATTAGGATTAAATGTTTTACTAATTACTAATGTTTACTAATGTTTTACTGTTGATTGCTGATTATTCTCATATAGGCCACTGCTGTGTTTATTACCAAACTGTAAAAGTACAAATGAAGAGGGGGGTGTCGCGGTGGGGGGGGGGGGGGGGGGGGGGGGGGGGGCTGGGTTGTATTTTTTTGCAGCCTACGTGAGGACGAACGTAAGTTTACGCCCCTGCATCTAAAGGTGTATGTATGTAAAATATTCCACAAAAATATTTCAAAATATATTGAAGTACAATTTGAGGTACTCTTCTTCAATATGTCATGACTTGATAAAAAATACAAAACGTGCATATTATTATTTTTTTTAATTCCTTAAAAAAACAGGAATTAAGTTGGGAACTTCCCATTTATACCAAAGATTCCTAAGATTCCAAAAAATGCTTTCTCACATCGCACCCTCACTGTCAAAAGGGATGTCGGCCAAGAGGAATTAATGATCGCAGATCACCTCGAGGCAGAGATCGGGCAAATGTAGGTTTTGTAGAAAAAAATCATCATGCCACTGTTTGTTGTCAAAGCTACGTGTTTGTGACATCACCAACCTACTCCTCTCCAGCTACCGCTTATCATACAAAAAGGGGGCACCCATTTCAGAGGTGTCACATCGAATGGCTCGTGTGGCTCGAAATACGCACGCAACACTGATGTCGATGGGGGATGTGTTTACAGTATCTATGCCTAACCCGTGTTTCCCATTTTGTGTGACCAGTCTGACCACTAGAGGGCGCCAAAGTATTTTTAATGTACTTTATTATTATTTATTTTTAAGCCAATGTCTAAAGCAGTGAAAGTAAGCTATATTCTACTGTTTATGTGTATGTCTGTGTGCTGTGCACGCACGTCTATGTAGCTCCGGACTCATTTGACCATGCCAAGTTCTTTGAGATGGTGGGTTTGAAGTCCAAGTCCGTTGAGGAGGTGAAGAAGGCCTTCCTGGTGCTGGACGCAGACAACAGCGGCTACATAGAGGAGGAGGAGCTAAAGTAGGTGCACGCGCAATCACACACTCACTTTTTTGTCATATATATATATCAAAAGTCATGGTGTTTTGCCGAGAGACCGGAACAGCCAATCAGATAGCCTATACAAAAAAAAAAAAAAAACGACCCAAGGCTCAGAGGTTGGAGAACAATTCTGCAGAAACAATACAGCAGCTGTGAATTAAGAGAGACTTCTGCACTATGGTTGGTTGGCTAAAACAAGCACACACAGACACACACCCAAACACACACACACACACACACACACACACACACACACACACACACACACTTGCAGCAGAGTCTAATAGCCATCTCTCTCTTGAACAGGCTGTACATGAAGTGTGCGGCCTCGCTCCAACACTAATACTTTGACCAGACATGAATCAACACTGTTGCATGAAACATGCATGAAAGCATGAAAGTCTCTTCTGTATTCATATTGGCTGGCCTATACAGCTATAAGTATTTTGTACTTTTAAAATATTTTTCTTCAACTTTAATACATCAGCTCCATATAACTT
>CM076965.1:55369794-55422294 GCA_039105355.1 Benthosema pterotum | reverse complement strand
TTTCAATGTGTAACATTATTTCAATGTCTAGGCGTAGACATATTATATTTAAACGTCGATTAGCCAGGCAGGTATTTAGATGTCTACTATAGTATACATTGAAACAGCGTTGTTAGACATTGAAACATTGTTGTTAGACGTTGGAACAATGTTGTTTCAATGGGGGGTTGGGAGGACTAAACATTAAAGGTACGGTGAATGGGTAATTTGGGCATTTTAATTTTGAATCTTAGTTTCAGAACCAATCAGAGCACCACATCCCTTCAGGCTATGGGACCTCTGGAGCAGGATCCCTCCCTGGCTGACTGCACCAATCACTCTGATTTTTCACACGGTCATTGAGCATAATATTAGCAAGAAACTCACAAAGCCCTTTTTTTCAAATTAACACATCCTTGATTGATAATGAATTCATTTGTGCATGAAAATTTCCCCATTAAGTTTATATTTGGAAGTCCGACGGGCCCCCCTAACGTTACACAATTCACAGGCCACCGTTATCGCTATTGGTATTGATATTAAATCACATTAACCACACTGTAGATCATTTGGTGTTCATATATTCACAACGGGTAAGGTCCTAGCACACTACTAATTGTTCAGTCAAACCCAGCTGTGTTTGGAAAACAACATAGTGATGGGACTCAAACTGGGAGCTTAATTTCTATTGACACGTCATCACGCAGCACGTTTTCATTTTCAGGAAGTATTTAAATTTTCTTTTCATGAATTTTGATATACACAAGCGTGGGGAAAAATAGCATGCATTATTGGGTATGGCCATATAGCGACCACGGATGTGGTCTACAAGTGTGAATAATGCATTTTTCATTTCACTGGGACTCCCACTTCAAAACTATGTTAATGCTTTAGTAGAAATTTGGAAATGTGTGGAACCCCCCTTTAAGCCCAATTTGAAATATACTGTTTTCCAAGCTCATGGAATGTAGCAGACCTGTTCTGGATTTCAACACAGCAATGCATTGATAGTAAAAGAAGAAAATCTACTTTTTCACCCAACTAATGTGCACTTGAGTAGGCCTATATACAGTACTGTACAGTGAGTGTGACTACTACTGATTTTCAAAGCTCCCCATGTTTCCCTTCATCCCGTTTCCCTTCCCTTTCTCTCTCTGCTTAACAAACTGGATCACGCGCTTTTGAAATAAACGTTTGATAACGTAGAGAATGTCGGGAGTTGCGTCAAAAGCGAAAGGGAAAGCTCAAAGCCAAAGCCGGGAGCATTAGGCCTCCATTGTTGTGTCATAATATATACCATTATCTACACTTCAAGGAATGCAGTAATAATGACTTGTGGAGATCCACAATCTCCTTGCTTTGTACAGACGTGCTACAGTACTATACAGAACCATAATCCTTGTTCTACAGCCGGGTGGAAACCAGTTTGAATAACTTAGGCCCTACTTTTAATTCTATTTGAAAAAGGTCAGATTTACAACCTCATGTGTTGGAATAATATTCTCTGTGACTAAATAAATAAATTATAGTATTGTCAAAATTTGGGTAAAACAATCTCTCTCTTGAAAATAATTAGTTAAATTAATTAGCTAACTAATTAATTAATTTAACTAATTAATTAAATTAATTAGTTAAATTAATTAATTCGTTAAATTAATTTTGTTGATTAACTCATGTGTACACTGACCCACCCATTGAGCATTTTCTCATTGAAAAAAAAAATGGGTAAAGCACGGACACATACGAAGACATACTGTAGCTGTGTCTCCCTTTAACCAGAGTATAGCTTGAGATATCTACAAGCGTTGGGGGCATGTAGATCACCTATTTTGATAAATATTCAAGAAATAAACAGATTTTTTATTTTTATTTTTGAAATGTTCAAAGGAAAACAGGCATTTTTGCCATTTTTATCATACTAAAGTCAGTTCTGTTAAATACTTGCAAAATCACCAACCTATCAATTATGGTTCATGACCAGTGAGGAGTGAAAAAACATGCACAAATCAAGAAATAGAATAAAATATTCACCTTCATCAGCACACATTAGAATATCATGACTTGCTTTAACAACACAGACAATAACTCTCTGTTTATTTAAAGAGCTATCAAGCTCTTTAAGGTGAGCAGAGCGGGCTAATACTCATGATGTTAGTTATAAAGGTCTGTTACTTACCTGACAAATATGTCACCCAATTGGCCTGCGGGACGACAACCACACACCGTGCACCACACCGCGCACCAATCTAACTTGAGCCTGCTCCGTTCACGCAAGTAATAATATAGTCAGCTCAGCATGTGGATCAAGGTTAAAACATGCTGACACACACGCACGCACACATGTGAAAACAAAAAAGCAGAATGTCAGGAGAGAAGTGAGTGGGTCACACTAAAAGCAACCATTGTCTCTGTGCCTACCACGAAAATAATTTGAGCTCAGGTGATGCATGACATGAGAGCATCCCCTACAGCCAAATGGAGTCCACCAAAGGCCGGTAGATGGTTGACGACCACGATCGCTTGCACTCACTCAATGATTACACAGGCATCGCCTTCCTTGATTGGTCAACTCAACCATGATGTGATGTTTGTGCCTCAGAACGAATACAAGTGAAGAGGAAGAGTATATTACACTTTTACACTTCGGCACTTGACCGTTGGTATACCATGGACCAATAGGATTTATCCCCGCCATACAGTTGTAGTAATGTTACACTGGGCGGCGCATCTGAGAGGACCAGGAACAACACGAATATACAGGCAAAGTGCTGTGACAGTGAGAAACTGTGTGTACTGCTTTGACGTTAATGATCAAATTGATGTGCACATCTTCAACACGCTGTCTTTGACCTGGACGAAGTTGACCCCTGGAAGAGGACAATGCCACCTTGAGGTTCCCTCCGGGCTCTGGGGCTACACAGCTGTGTTTATAGGGGGTACTGTCTACCTCTGGGGAGGTTGGATTTACAAAATGAACTTTAGACAAGAGAAATGCAAACTTTATGCATTTGAGGTTGATAACCACACATGGTTTACACCACAGGTTTCTGGAACTATTCCAGAGTGGAGATACCACCACTCAGCCTGTGTCTTGGGGAAGGTCATGTATATTCATGGCGGACGCAACCAGACTGGATACGGGCTCACTAATGAAATGCACATGTTGGACACCAGCACCATGGTCTGGTCTTTAATTACCACTAGAGGAACTCAACCTCCTGCTTCAGCTGGTCACTCTGCCACCATCATTGGAACAAAGATGTTTGTATTTGGGGGCTGGGTGAATCATCAGTACAACAACACCATCAGGGTGTTTGACACAAAGACCAACCTATGGATGGACACACCTACACTATTTCCTCCAGAAGGACGCTGGTGTCATTCAGCATTTACCTACAATGGAGAGCTGTACATATGTGGTGGGTGGGTCAATAACCAGTGCTTCTATGACCTGTGGAGATTCAACCCAGAAACCTTCTCCTGGAAGAAGGTTGAGCCGAAGGGTCAAGGCCCGTCGTGTTCAGCAATCTATAATATGTACTGTTGCATGGTGGGAGATCATGTCATCCTCTTTGGAGGATCCAGTGGTGACCTGTTTATCTTAGTCAGTCCAAGCCTCAAGATGTTATGCAAACTAGCAGTTATTCGCTATGGTCTGAATAAGTCTGAACTCCCACACGACATCAGGTGGGAGTTGGCAACCATGACTAGCAAAAAAAAAAATCACAGCCGTGTGAAGTGAGTGGAGGAATTGTGTGAAGGTCCCCTATTCCACTTGCCCGACACTCAGTGTAAATTATGATTTTGTTTCACTTCCTCATTCAGTCTTTGTCAAAGAGAAAATAAGGTGGGTATTTTTTTTGTTAAAGTGACATTCCAGGGCTGAAGCCAGGCAAGGGGTTGCCTATAGGGACCCAAAAGAACATACAGGCTACCGTTAATATGAAAAGTTAATATTCAGGGACAGAAACTTGAACATGTCACTGACATCAGACACACAGCATTGTTAACCCAGTGTTAAATGGACTCTGCGTCAGAACAGGCTGTCTAAAATGACATCTGACAAAGGCCCTTCTCCGGTGTAATGATGCCTAAAATGGCAGGCATGTCATGTTAAACTGACCACCTGGGTCAGTTTAACATGCGCACGCGAGAGAAGAGACGAATCATCCTCATTTTTCCCCAAGTTCCTTCAGTCAGAGAAAGATGCACTGACATGCACACACATACACCCCCCCCCACACCCACACCCACACCCACCCACCCACCCACCCACACACACACACACACACACACACACACACACACACACACACACACACACACACACACACACACACACACACACACACACACACACACACACACACACACACACACACACACACACACACACACACACACACAGCAGAATTATAGGTTATTTGGCACATCTGAGACATCTGGTATTAGAAGATTATGAACATGCATGCACACACAGATATAATGAAGAACATTAGCATTTAACCGTGCTTTCGCGCGTAACATAGTAGTTCTCCATTGCAGTAAATGATACAACACAATGCGAGTAGTGGCAGTGGGGCCACTGCTGGCCTTTTACTGTACTGAAACCGATGAACGTTCTCAAGACACAGAGGAAAAAACAGAGCGTCATTCCATTTGCCGAATTAAGCCTTTATTTTGCAGCTGTCGTCAACAATTTATTTAACACACAAACCAAGATTGTGCCATTTAGTAGAGGCGGTCTCACACTGGCGTGCAAGTATTAAGTATCCCCCAGTGGAGGAACTCAACCGGCAACCCCAGGATTCCCCATTTAATTGACTAGGCCATATAATTCTACTGCCCAGGCAGGCAAATAAACAACTCCTGACTGTCGGGAAGGAAACAACCCAAACTCCAAAATGTCCATTTTCCTTGAAAATGAAAACTGTACATTTTTTCAGTGAAATGAATAAAACCTTTTATTTTGAAATACCACCTCATTAAAGGTATTATGGGCAACTTTTTTGCCAAAAATCAAATATATATATAGCTATATTTTTGCCGTTTTTGCCTCTACTTTGATGCTGCAGCTGTTTCCCTGCAGACGGTCCAGAACTTGTGTTGTCAACAAATTATTTTCGTTGGGCTCAGGACAAGGCGGTGCTAGTGTGTGTGTTCGTAGTAATATAGGCAACTAAGGTTGTCTATATTACCTTTAAATGGTGTTTTGTGGCAGTCAGCAGACAGTTGGAAGGGTCCGAATGACCTTTTTGTTTACCACTTTTCATTTGCTCAATATTATCCAACCCACAAACGTTTGTTCCATGGCACGGATTTGTGCGAAAGAAATATCGAAAACCTCAAAAACAGAGTAAAGGGGCTTACAGACGGCGAGGAATAAATCGCCCACTCTAATTCATTCTCAATGGGGACGGCATTTCAAGTTCAAAAATCGACCCGCGTTCAAGAAAGCGTTTATCGTCGGTCGTTTTCCGCCTGGCGTCACTGATTTTTATCGCGCGCGTGCACGAAACGAGCACGCGCGCGCGAGTTCAATTCAAGTTCAATTCCAGTGAACTTTTTATAAAACGCTTGGCGATTTATAGCAAACATACAACATAATGAGGACGATGAGGACCCACTCTACCAGTAGACCTGCACAGTGACTTCACCGTTTCTGTTCCGGGAGTGGATTCCCTAATCATTTAAGGCTCTGGCGCAGCCGAGCCAGGGCAGGATCTAGCCAGCCCTACTAGGGTGGGCTGGAAGAATGGCGGGTGGGCAACTCCAAAGTTTTTCATAAGAAGCAGTGCTTTTGAACATTTTTTTATACCAGGGCCCACTATTTATTCGGCTTTTGTGGACCACTAGTGGTCCACTGGTTGAAAACCACTGATATTACCTTTCATTGGGTGGGCAGGATGCACGTTTGGGTGGGCTGTGCCCACCCCTGCCCCCCTCTATATCCGACCCTGAGCCGAGCCACGACGTGAGTTGTGGCAATTCTGCTCTAACGTTCTAATTACAACGCATTATTGTGCGACGTGTTGTGAGTTTGTGTCACGGTCACGCTATGACGAAGCATGTTGGTTACATGCTTTTAGCCAGCAGAGTTTATTATACAACATATTTAAACCGTGATGGATGCTGCCGATTTTATTTTAACCTACGCAACTTGGAATAACTATAGTCTACGTTCAAATGTCAACCTCTACGGCTGCAGCCATCATTATAGGTGACTGGTGAGTCATTAATTCATTGTAAATGAATTGTAAATTCAGCGTGATCATGATCAGGTAGCGCTTGACTGGAAGTTGTCTGGGAAGTTGGTAGTCTGTTGGCTTGGTTGACTTCTGAGCCACGCATTTCGTCCGCCCCCCTCCCCTCCCCTCCCCTCCCCTCCCCTCCCCTCCCCTCCCCTCCCGGCATAAAACGCGTGGCGTTTATCGACGGGCGATTTTCTTATTTCGGCACTGCCGGCATAAAAAAACTCGCCCGTCGATAACGCCGGCGTTTATCGGTGCCGTCTGGAAGCCCCTTAAGGCTGTCTCCACCCGACAGATACATTACAGCAGGGGTGTCAAACACAAATACAGAGTGGGCCAAAATAGAAAAATTGGTACAAGTCGAGGGCCGGAGATACCGTCTGTGTTTCAACACCGGTTTAGGATGACACCCCTGTCAAGCAGCAAAGTCATTTCCCTTCAAAAATCAATGTCTCTTAATGGCAAGATAAGTGTAAAGATGAAACTGCCTGCATTAAAAACTATTTGAAGTTTTAATGAAAAATAGCCACTCTGTGGCGCGCTGACACGTGAACACCTGCTATTATCGGGGAAATCTTTTTGAGGAAGTGAAACAATTAGTCACATTCATTTCTTATCATGGTGTGTGCAATATACCAGAGGGCCAGTTCTAATACTAATTCAATATCATCCCGCGGGCTAAAGATAATTCATTCACAGGCCTGATTTGGCCCCCGGGCCTTGAGTTTGACATATGTGCTTTAGTGTGTACAAACACGATCGATCTGCTGGAGACTGCTGTGCTGTGATTGGCTAAGACGCTACCTGACCCCACAGAATTGATCTGCTGTGCTGTGATTGGGTGTCTGTCTGCAGGGAAACGGCTGCAACTGTTACGCCACCCTGCAGGTTGGCGTAACAGTTGCGGACGGACAGACGGGGTGAAACATAGTCACCACCTCACGGTGGAGACAAAAAAGGCAAAAATATCTATACATCTATTTAGATTTTTGGCTAAAAAGTTGCCTCTACAACGTTTAATGATACAATGCGTGATGCGTCCAAATCCTCCACGTCCGCCCAAAACAGTCCCATAGACAAGCTCACACAGTCATTTGCAGTTTGATTTCATGGTTTAAAGCAGGGGTTTTCAACCTTTTTCATCTCAGGGAGCACCATTTATTCAGGATTTGAGCCACGGACCACCTTTTGAGGACATTGTAGCCCCACAGACCCCAAATCTAAAGATTTATTTTGCTTTTGTCCGCAATTCCAGGCTGGATTTGGGAAACAAAACAACCAAAACCACCAGACCACCAGATGAATTGGTGAAGGATGAAGATGAAGGGAGTGTGACATCATCATCATTTCCGAGGAATAAGAGTTTGGCCGTGGAACTACAATGCTAGTGCTAGTTATGATCTGTAAATCAGGTTGTGTTGCACTTTGATCTGCACAGACTACGTCAGCACTCGGTAGAGTTGCCCACAAGTAGGCCATGGCCTAGTCGTTAGTGATCGGAGTGGGCGAATCAGAGATGAATAAAAACAAACTCTTATTCCTCTGTTCATAATGACATCAAACTCCCTCCCCCAAACTAATTTATCTGAAAACCTTGAGGGATGTGACCCATCGTTTATCACCTACCTAAACTTTAAGGTTTAAACGGGAGGACTATAGTAGTATCACATGGAGGTATAGTAGTTCAATATTAGAGCTAGACCGATATATCGGCCAATATATCAGCCGATATATGCCTGGAACAGAAAAAGAAAGACAGAAAATGGAATTATTTCACAAAAGTAAATGATGTCAATGGCGTATTCTATTGTTTACTATTATTTTAATTCATTGTTAAACATCGGTCCAAAACATCGGTGTAGTTTTTTTTCCCAAAAATCAGTATCGGCCTCAAAAATATGGCATCGGTCGTGGCTCTATTCAATATGATATATAGAGGTTAGGGCTACGAAGGAGGTCCTTTGGATGTTTCAATCTTCGTTTCCTCATGAAGCGCTCCTCATGCTCCTGGCCCCGCCCCTCTCCATGTAATTGAGCGCCTAATTACGTCATCACCCAAAGCGGCCAATCAGAGTGCCCTGAGGGACGACCACCGCCGGCCGTGCACCAATCGCTTAGCTTGCTCACAGTCCGGAAAAGGACAGTTTATTTATAAATACATTGAAATAATAACTGAACACGTTGACTATGGAAGCAGTAAAGGACTCCGACCCTCAATCTAACCTCACAGACCGTCAGGTCTATGAGGGGTTTTGCTATAAACATTGCTACACCCTTCTCTAAAGCTACCCCTAAACCTAACCTCAAGCAGATTTGACTGTTATCAGTGGATAAGATCACAGTTGTCATCTTATCAGTGAGTAGGCTCCCAGACAACATGCCTCCTCGATAAGACGGTGCTGATGACCAGCCTACTGGGAATTATCGCTTGATAACGGTAGAAGCGGGTGATTCTGATCGGGTGGAGACACTTGAACATCTGTGCAGGAACCGCGACCTACCATCATGAAACACTGTCCAGTCGGATCGGTCGCAACCCGTTGGCTTAACCATCGAGGGCTTTTGGAAAATGGTGAAAATGTGGTGAAAAATACATAATGCAGGGTCACACGTTCACATATGACATCATCAACCTGTGACCGGAGCAGTTGAGTAAAAGGTTTAAAGAAATAAGATAATAATTGTGTGTTTTTATTGTGTTTATTTTAGTTACAGAGGAACAACTATGATCTTTTCATATGATTGGCTGATTTCGACGATAAATGGTGACGTAATTAAGTATAAAGTACAGGGGTGGATCTAGGCATGGGCATGGGGGGGGCAATGCCTCCCCTAAATACCCAGTCTGCCCTCCCAAACACGATGCAAAGCAAAACAACCCAAGATATTTCAAATTAAAGTGCTTCTATTTAAAATGATGTGAAACACTACTACTGCTACTAACTAACTACAGCTGTGTCACCACTAAACCAACAGCATTTCATCATTGAAAACAGAAAACTCTCTGAGTCAGACCTTTAGCTTCATGCATGCTGTGTGTCTGTTGCAACTTCAACAACTGATGTTATTGTCTCCACCGTGGTGACTATGGAACGCACCCCGTCATTCCGCCCGCGTCTGTAGCCCGTCATTCCGTCCCGTCATTCCGTCCCGTGTGTGATGTAATGATGACGTCATAGATCTCATAGCTGAGCCGGAGAAAAGACATTAGTGTTTTATATATATTAGAATAATATCATCAATTCTTGAGCCCGGACGGTGGAGACCTGTGCCCCGTAGGGGCACAACTCTTGTTGTCTCCACCGTAATTGTTGTTGTCTCCACCGTAAGGTGGTGACTATGGAACGCACCCCGTCATTCCGTCCCGTCATTCCGTCCCGTGTGTGATGTAATGATGACGTCATAGATCTCATAGCTGAGCCGGAGAAAAGACATTAGTGTTTTATATATATTAGAATAATATCATCAATTCTTGAGCCCGAACGGTGGAGACCTGTGCCCCGTAGGGGCACAACTCTTGTTATTGATGCTCTACTTGCCTAATAAAAGTCCTGTAACTGAAAATGGTATGGGTGCGGCTTCATCGCCCGTGGCACGAAGCGACACGGGCGATGAAGCCGCACCCATACCATTTTCAGTTCTTGAGCCCGGACGGTGGAGACCTGTGCCCCGTAGGGGCACAACTCTTGTTATTGATGCTCTACTTGCCTAATAAAAGTCCTGTAACTGAAAATGGTATGGGTGCGGCTTCATCGCCCGTGGCACGAAGCGACACGGGCGATGAAGCCGCACCCATACCATTTTCTCTCGCCCCTCAAACATGTTCTCTTGCCCCCCAAATGGGGCATGTTACATCTGCCCCTGGTCAAGTATTAACTTCTGGAGGTGTTGGGGTGCTGCTCGCTCTCTGCTCGCGCATGGATTCACACACATGCACACAATGCTAATGCTAAGTATTGTTAACAAAACTAAGTAGTTAATAATGCTAAGTAACGCCAATAATGCAAAGTAACGCAAAGAGGCGTCCCCGCCCTAAATGGATTAAATACGTCACCATTACATCAACTAAACACACATAAGCCTTAAAACATACGCCCCTGGTTAGACATTCATTCCAAACAGTAAGTCAAGTAATTCATCAATTAAGTTATCAAGTAAGTTAAGATAATCTGAATCTGTTTCAGTAAAGATAATCCTACCAGCTACCATGTCTAATTCCAAGCTTAAACTTACAGGAGAACAAATGCGGAAGGTTAAGGCGAACCCCAGCGACGTGAAGCTCCACATCGATCTGGTTAGACATTTCCTTAAGAGCAGAGAGCCTCAGAACGTGGAGCAGGCAGCCAAGCTCTGTGTCAACGCCCAGCATGGCGGAGCGCTGGGTGAGGACTGGGACTGGACCCAGTGGATGATCAGGGCGCTGAGCCAGCACCTGGATCAGCCTGGGTCCAAGGCCGTCCTGAACGGCAAAGAGCGGCGTGGAGCAGAGGACCGCGACCTGCTGTGGCGGATGATGTGTCGCCTCCTGTTGGCTCACGCCAACCAGGTGCGTCTGGCGTTCTCCGGCGGCAGAGGCCTGGGGTCCTGCAGCACGGCACTGAGTAAACTCGACAAGGTCCTGCTGGATTTCACGGAACTAGGAGGAGTAGCAGCGCTGGACGGGCCGACGGGCAGGCTGCTGGAGAACACGGTGGCAGAGGTGCACAGCCAGCTGTACCTGCACAGTGCCACACTGCTGCTGCTAAAGAAGGGCCAGCAACGGGTCGAGTCCTGGGAGACTGTGGCCGAGATGGTCACACTTTGTTATCTCCTGGCCTACAAGCACCCGGGGCCTTCCCCCAGGGTCGGAGGAGAAGGAAAAGATTGCGCATCTCAGCGGCAGCTGGAGCTCCTAGCTGTTGAGAGGCGGAGCCAGGCGGGGAACATGATAATCAACCTGTGCACGGATGTGAGCGGCTTGGTGGAGAGGTTTGGGGGCCAGAACGCAGAGGCCAGTCGGTCGAGGCTCATGGACGTTCTGTTTGGAACTGGCTGGAAGAGAACAGAGAACTTTATCGCCAGCGACGACGTCTTCTCGTCCCTCACCGAGATCGCGCTGCCGGAGCGGTCCCACCTGGCAGTGACAGACCTGGCCTCAGTGGTTCTCCGCGGAACCGGAGACCTGCTACAGTTGAGCTGGCTGGTCCTGCAGTGGGTCTTGAGGGGTGAAAAGCGTCCGATGTCTTTCCGGGGTGAAAGATGTCCGATGTCTTTCCACCGTTTGTTGAAGGAGCTGTTCCCCCGGACGCCGCTGGAGACCATGACGTCGTCCAAGGAGACGAACGACGTCTGTCTCCTGGACCTGGAGGTCTTCCTGTGCGGCGTGGTGTTCTACGCTCAGAGAGCCCTGGAGGAGCAGCGCATGGAGGAACCTTTCCGTCTGCCTCTCCGTCAGACCGGCGAACCTCTCTGCCTGCCCCTCCCGCTGCTGCTGCTAAGAGATTCTGTTGATAAGAAGTCGTCCATCCTCCCCTCCCATCGTTGCAAAGCATGGTGGGAGGCAGCCAACGCCCTCCTCCATCCTCCCCCAGGCCTGTCGCGGCAGGATAAGCTCTTCCACACGCAGACGGTTCAGCGTCGCCTGAACGAGCTGAGGGCCGGGGACGGGCACGGACTGCAGCCGGCGTTGCTGCTGCACTGGGCGCAGCACCTGGACAACGCTGCTGCTACTGCGAAGTGGTATGGGGATGAGGAGGAATGGGCCGCGTATTCTGGCCGCGCCCGCCACTACAGGAGAGTCGCTCTGCCTCTCCTACGCGACATCAAAGAGGGACGACGTGTGAAGGAAACGGACCCGAGACGTCTGTTCGTACATTCCACCTTCACGGACATCAATGCCTCCGACTTCAAGGAAGGAGGAAGGCTGGACCTTCTGCTCAAAATGGAGGAGGACCACTCCCAGGAGCTAGGCTCTTCCTCGGAGGCAGCTGGGCAGCAAATGCAACAATCCTCTACACCAAAGAGTGTGGAAACCCCAGACTCTACCAGTCCAGTAGAGCTTACTGCTGGCAGCCCTACTGCTCCTCCCACAGACTCAAACTCGAATCTTGGAGCAAAACATCAGGGCGGCGAGAAGGATGAAGATGGAGAAAAGCAAGCGGTCGGCGAGGAGGTTGAAAATGGAGTAAAACCTGAAGACAGCCAGAAGGTTGAAGATGGAGTAAAACCTGAGAACAGCCAGAAGGTTGAAGATGGAGTAAAACCTGAGGACAGCCAGAAGGCTGAAGATGGAGTAAAACCTGAGGACAGCCAGAAGGCTGAAGATGGAGTAAAACCTGAGGACAAACAGAAGGCTGAAGATGGAGTAAAACCTGAGGACAAACAGAAGGCTGAAGATGGAGTAAAACCTGAGGACAACCAGAAGGCTGAAGATGGAGTAAAACCTGAGGACAACCAGAAGTCTGAAGATGGAGTAAAACCTGAGGACAGCCAGAAGGCTGAAGATGGAGTAAAACCTGAGGACAGCCAGAAGGTTGAAGGGCCACGGACTAAGGACGCAGCCACAAACACGGAGAGTGTTCTACCGCCACAGAGCAACAAGCCACGGACTAAGGACGCAACCACAAACACGGAGAGCGTTCCACCGCCACAGAGCAACAAGCCGTCTGCTCTTTGGCTCCTGGCAGCGGCAGCGCCCGTTGCCCTCGGTGTGGGCTATATGTGCTACCGCTGGCTCAGGAGGTAGAGCAGTCTGGCCAATGATCTAAGGGTCGGCAGATGGTTCGAATCCTGGCTCTTCCTCCTGTCTACATGTCAAAGTGTCCTTGGGCAAGACACTGAACGCCACCTTGACTCCAGCGGTGTGAGAATGTGTAAAGTGAAGACGCTGAGCGTCGACTCTTCACCTGTCTCCCGCCTCTCGATCTCAAAAAAGTCCCCATGTCTGTTTAATAGGCAGCCTGCAGCTGCCAAAAAAATATTCAAAATCAAAAAAATGCATTCCAGTAAACTTCAAATATCTTTTTCTTTTTTTTTTTTTTACCTATTTTCTTTTGCTTAAAATAATTTCTAAAAATAGTATTAATATAATACATGACAGCACCAAATGCTCACGGGACGTTGGCAAAATGTGGATAGAAAAAGAAAAAGTTGAGGAAAGACGACGTTTCTGTTTCCCCAAAGTGGTTTTGAGTCAGAGCTAATTTAAGATTAGGTTAAAGGTGATAGATGCAACCTTTAATGCAGGGATGTCAAACACAAATACAGAGTGAGCCAAAATAGAAAAATTGGTACAAGTCGAGGGCCGGAGATACCGGTCTGTGTTTCAACACCAGTTTAGGAATCTTAAGAATTTGAAATACTGGAGTATTTCAAATTCCTAGGAATTCACATCACAGATACACTCACATGGTCACTGAACACCGAGCACATTCTCAAGAAGGCACAGCAGCGCCTGTACTTTTTGAGGCGGCTCAAAAGGTTTGGCCTGAGCACTAAGGCTCTTGTCAACTTTTACCGGTGCACAATTGAGAGTATACTAACAGGGTCCATAACAGTATGGTTTGGCAACATGACCGCCCAGGACTGCAAGAAGTTGCAGAGGACGGTTAGAACAGCAGAAAAAATCATTAGCAACGGCACATCACTCCCTATAGGTGACATTTACACCACATGCTGTAAGAGAAAAGCACAGAGCATCATTGCCATAGGCGTGCATAGGTAGACGTCAAGGGGGGTTTGAGCACCCCCTAGTGGCCCTCTCTGGACCAACATGCCCTTTTTAAAAGAGCAAAAAGATGCTGAAATGCTGTTTTCTATGCGTTTTTAACCCCCTAAAACTCAATTCTCCGCCGCCCAGAGAGTGCCCTCCTGGTTACATTTGAGCACCTGCCCTTGAAACTCTCTGTACACGCCACTGATCATTGCTGACGCCAGTCACCCTGCACATACCCTATTCCAACTACTTCCTTCCAAAAAGCGATACCGCAGCATCAAATCCCGCACCACTCGTTTGACAAACAGCTTCTTCCCGCAGGCAGTCAGGCTGCTGAACAGCTGACCTGTACTTAGGGTTGCAAACTTTGAGATCTTGAAATAAGGAACACTTTTACGACCGCGACGTGGGGCCGTTGGGTTAGGAATGTCTGGGGTTTCTGGCGGAGCTGTTGCCCCCGTGACCCAACTACGGATAAGCGGATGAAGATGGAGTGATGATTTCACATACCATATTAACCTCTGGGGTCAGTTAAGGCCTGGTTACTGTGGTCAGTAAGGAAGGGGTAGGCCGGTATAGGCCTATTGCACTGTATACTTTAATCCATTATGAACAAGTAGTCCATTGTCTTTATAACCTTAAGAATATTTTTAAATCTAATTAAGTTTGTTAAATGGGCAAAATCTGTATTGAATACACACACATTTATTAGACTTTACTAATAAACAATCAACCAAATATTAGCCTATATATATAGCCTGGCTATAGGCATATGCCCACATCAGCAGCATTAGGCAGGGAAATAGAAAAAGTACTTAACATCTTGTAAAAACACAGATAAACATCAAATCGATCTCTAGGTGCAGTTTCAGTCAAGATAACCAAGTCTGTGACAGTTGTGGGGAGTTTGCATAACTCTCTTATATTCTATGGCTCTGGGAATTTGCGCAACTCTCTAAGTCTACGGCTCTGGGTACGGCAGGATTTGGCACACAGAGCAGCAGCGATACCAGTGCACCGCGCACCGCGCACACGCATGCAGATCTGCAGCCACGGGGAGGTTTTGGTTTGGTTTCTGCTCGTGAGAGGTCCTGTGTGCACTCACCACAGAGCAATTGTGCTGTCTTAAATATATCTCCGGTTTTGTTTCGTTCACTACTGTTAAATTCAGTGTTGATGTTTGTGCGACGGATCGCACAGGAGGCATTAAGGAAAATACGGAACAAACCGCGTTCCTTATCGATTCAATACGGAACGCATCATTTTATGCTGAATTAAGGAACGATTCCGTATTTTACGGAACGGTTGGGAACCCTACCTGTACTGTACTGTAGTGTACTGCCACTTCGTATGCACTTGTTTCTTGTTTTGTGTTGTGATGTTGTTTTTGTCTGTGTTCTATGTTGTTGGAAGACTGAGATGCTCTGTAGCACAATGAATTTCATTGTATTTATACATTCCACTGTATCTATACACATGACAAATAAACCTGAACTGAACTGAACTGAGGATGACACCATGTCAAGCAGCAAAGTAATTTCCCTTCAAAAAGCAATGGGCCTCATGCGCCAAACGTTCTTAAGATGTTCTTAAGAGGAAATCTGTTCTTAGGCACACTTAAGAAGTTTTTAAGAACATTTTGGGATCCCTCAATGTTTTCTTAGCTGTGATTTGTTCGTAGGTAAGAACAAAATCTACGCACACTGAGGAGGACTCTTAGGGTGCCTTTTTTGTTCTTAAATGCAATCTGAAAAGAAAAGGGAAAACAGCGCCCTCTACAAGATGTGTAAAGTCTGGTCTAGGGACCTCAAGGGGTCCATGAGGACATTCCAGGCGGACCACAGCAAACATTTTACCACTGTTCTAATCCCATTTTATACTTGAAAATAGCTCATCTACAAGCTCACAGCACATTCCATTACTCTTGTAGATCGGATATTTGATAAATCTTCAAAACGAAACATATTTTGATCCCCACTATGCCCCCCACAACCCCCCCACCATACCCACCTCATAACCCCCCCACCATACCCACCTCATAACCCCCCCACCATACCCCCCACCATACCCACCTCATAACCCCCCACCATACCCCCCCACCATACCCACCTCATAACCCCCCACCATGCCCCCCTATAACCCCCCCACCATACCCACCTCATAACCCCCCCACCATGCCCCCCTATAACCCCCCCACCATACCCACCTCATAACCCCCCCACCATGCCCCCCTATAACCCCCCACCATACCCACCTCATAACCCCCCCACCATGCCCCCCTATAACCCCCCCACCATACCCACCTCATAACCCCCCACCATGCCCCCCTATAACCCCCCCACCATACCCACCTCATAACCCCCCCACCATGCCCCCCTATAACCCCCTACCATACCCACCTCATAACCCCCCACCATACCCACCTCATAACCCCCCACCATACCCACCTCATAACCCCCCCCACCATGCCCCCCATAACCCCCCTACCATACCCACCTCATAACCCCCCCACCATGCCCCCCATAACCCCCTACCATACCCACCTCATAACCCCCCCACCATGCCCCCCATAACCCCCTACCATACCCACCTCACAACCCCCCACCATACCCACCTCATAACCCCCCCACCATGCCCCCCCATAACCCCACCCTACCAAACCCACCTCATAACCCCCCACCGTACACTCCACCCTCCCTTATCCCCATACACCCCCACCCACTAGCAATTGTAACTTCATAGCCACCCTCCAGTTCTAAAATTTTATATTCACTACTATCCACTACTTCTGCAAATAACATGGGTATTGTGCTAATTTCAGCCATTTCAATTAATAGTCAGATAAGTTGACTATACTATAAATACTAAAAATATATTCATTCATGAAATAAATGAGTTGTTCACTTCAGAAGTACCACCACAACACACCGTAATACTGTAAATCATACTTGATTTTTAAGTTTAGAATCTGGTGTTCCACCATATTTATACACTATACTTTAGTTTAGGTATTCTTGACTTCTTTCAGTCTACTTTATTTCTCTGTGTGAGGTCCTGTGACTTCAATCACACACAGGTGTGACTGCCATGGAGTCACGCAAAACCACACCCACCTGAGTAAAGCACAGGAAGGAGAGGGAATTCCCAATGCCTTATATGGGAATTGGTGGGCGGTTCCCTATGGTAATTAGGATGCAAATTAGGAAAGGTGGGGCGTCTACCTATGATAATTTGAAGGAACTGGCACACCCCTTCAACTTACAAGGATTTGGATTCATCATCATAAGAACAAATTTTGCGAACAAAATGCCTACTTAAGAACGCTTCATGAATCTGACTGAACTTCTCTTAGAAATTCTCTTAGGAAGAAATCTAAGAAGAAAATGTGAGAACTTATTGGCGCATGAGGCCCAATGTCTCTTAATGGCAAGATAAGTCTAAAGATGAAACTGCCTGCATTAAAAACTGTTTCAAGTTTTAATGAAAAATAGCCACTCTGTGGCGCGCTATGAGACGTGATAACACCTGCTATTTTTCGGGGAAATCTTTTTCTTCTATGATCCTCACCAAGTGCTGAGTTAATTGAGAAAGTAATTGAGACTGAGTTGAGGAAGTAAAACAATTAGTCACATTCATTTCTTATCATGGTGTGTGCAATATACCAGAGGGCCAATTCTAATACTAATTCAATTTCATCCCGCGGGCCAAAGATAATCCATTCACGGGCCTGATTTGGCCCCCGGGCCTTGAGTTTGACATATGTGCATTACAGTATATGCGGCACCTGGATTTCCTGGGACAGAGAACTGATCACTAGATAATGGCATTCAACAAAAAGGCTCCAATAATGCAACATGCACAGTGATCTTTTTATATAGTTTACACATCGTACAATAATTCATGACAGCCTCGATTTGGTACAAAGTGCTTTGGAGAAACACAGAAATATATACACCATTGGCAATGTTAATGATCACTTTTTTCACCTTTCAAGCTAATCAACTAATCAATGAAGTATTTGTTGTAAAAGTCCACAGTAATAAAAACTTGTCCCTGAGTAGCATTTGATATTAATCATAGATTGTCTGTTCTCTGAATAATGCAGAAGATAGGGATGCACTGATATGGACAGTTTGGGGCGATATCGACACCTATTTATTTAGTTTTGTTGTTTTTCATTTCCCCCTTTTGTGCTATAGAGGTCATTACACCTTCAATATATTCAAATATAATCTGATACAAATGTGTGACTGATTTCATCGGTGAATCCCTAAAAGAAGATTATATGAATACAATCAATTTATACACATTTACAAATTTTCTTTTGTATGTATTTGCTACGTATATGCACATACTGTCGACACACATGATTAACCGATCATCAGTTTGAATATTTATCCTATCATATCCCTATATATTTATATCAGCAAATAGACGCAGCATCGAGGCACAGTCGGATCGCTAAGTTAAGTAAGGTACAATCATTAACTCATATAAAGACAGATGGAAAGACTCGTGTCGACTAGTTTCTGTTTTCGAGATTCTGTTTTCTGAACGAGAAACGCCTGCTTTACATTTCGGGATGCATTTCGGGCACACGCTGAACCCCCTCATCAATAACGTCTTTGCCTTTGTTTAAAATTTCGAACGTGTACAACCAGCCGATCTATTGACACGTTGTGAGCTTATAGACTGGTCATTTCAACTTTTCAAAAATGTTTTTTTTTTTTCTTCTTTTTTTCAAAATAGTAAAAACAAGGCAAAGACGTTCGGGATATTTGGTTTAGGGGTGATGCAAATGGAGCCTCAAGTCTTAATAATAAAAATAATAATGGATTGCATTTTTATAGCGCTTTCTTGTCTTGTATTCAAAGAAGTGGATACTTTTTTTTCTACAGTATATTGGAACCTAATGCTCCAATAATAGAAATGACACAAACACAATGTATGCCATTACAAGATAGAAAAGCTAATTCTGGCATTGTCAGCTTGACTGAGGTTAACAGAACAGGCAGACTCTCCAAAACATGTCTGACATACATGTCAGGGCGGAAAAAGATGTGTACAGTGAATATGAAATAAATGCTTAAAAGGGACTTCCACCCATTTTCAACATTTTACCATGCATGCCATTAATATACCTTAAAGATGTTGTCTGAAAACAATCCTTAACATGGTGAAACACAACTTGATGACCTCATCAAGTTGTGTTTCACCATGTTAGCGTTTTTTCTTGTAGGACCTTTTAGGTACATTTTTGGTACTGCACCCACATAGCACACTGAGAAAATATGAAAAATAATTATCTGAGTGGTTGTTACACAGGGTGTATAAAAAAAAGGTATTATAAAAGCAACATTTATAGGGTAGATTTGATTTTAAAATCATAGTGGAGCCCCTTTATGACAAAAGCGTTCCCATTTCACATATCTTTAGGCAGTAAAAAATATAAATGGTTAAAATAAATTATAATACGAAAATCAGGATACATAAGGTAGAGCAGACTACTAACTATTATTACATACAGTATAAAACAGACTTTTGATTGTTATTTATGAATGAAAATGTAATCTTATCTAAAATTACCATAGTTCCCAGCCGTTTATGTAATGGTTATCTACATCAGGGGTTTTCAACCTTTTTGATACCAGGGCCCACCATTTATTCAGCATTTGAGCAACGGACCACCAATTGAGGACATTTTGAGCCCCACAGACCCCAAACACTAAAGATTCCTTTTGCTTTTGTCCACAATTCCAGGCTGGATTTGGGAAACAGAACAGGCAAAACATACAGACCAAAATGACCCTTAATCTTCTACATTCTCTAGTTGTCTAGACTTGGGATAATTAAAATGATGAATATTTTAACTCTTGAGAACGTAAAAATGAAACCAAATGGACCCGCGAGGGTCCATTTGGTTTCATTGTTACGTTCTCAAGAGTTACATCTGGTTAACCAAATTAGCTGAGGACCACCTGGAACCCTCCCAAGGACCACTGGTGGTCCCCGGTCCACTGGTTGAAAACCCCTGATCTACATAGTTTGGTTCAGTACACTGGACATACTGAAGCAGTGAACTCAGCGGCATCACCGGTAGAGTTTGGGCGCTGATCTGTCATTGGTCATCGTGGGCTTCAGCTTCACCGTGGCAAATGGGTTGGTGCCCCTGCACGCACACACACGCGCACACGCACGCACACGCGCACGCACACGCACACGCACACAAACACACACAGACACACACACACACACACATGTACGCACACGCACACGCACACGCAGATATTTGGTTTCAGCTCAACACATGCTTGAAATAGCCTCAGAATCCGTAGTCTGTAGTGGTGAACAAATACTCAAAGTATTTACTTAAATTCCACCCATTTTCAACATTTTACTAAGTCATTAATATACGTTACATTCTGTGTTTCCTAGAAATGGAGCTCTGAAAAAAAATCATTAACATGGTGAAACACATCTTGATACTGTTCCATCATGTTAACGATTTTCCTGTTACTGACTCTTTTTTTCCCTGAGGGTGTAGAAATGGAACCAAATGGACCCCTTACGGTCGAAAACGAAATTTCAATCTTCGCGAGGTGTTTATTGTTACCATGGACAGATACTGATTTCATGTTTTATTTTTGTTTAGCAGCACCCCATGCATAAACGAATCGTTTCATACATTTCAAGCATTGTTCCAGATGAAGTGAGATGAGAGGCGCTGGCCAAGTCACGGCCGAGAGCGACTGGGATGGTTTTTCGACTGCACTTCAAACACTGATGGAAAGCAATTCTGCCGCCGGTTGTTAGCGGCAGCCACTATCGGCCTCTGTTTGATGGTTTCATTATGTACTTCTGAAATGTCGACAGCATAGACAGGACTGATACCTAGTGTTGCAGTTCTCGAGACATTGTCTCGTCTCGAGTGCCAGTCTCAAGACAATTTTTCATCGTCGTCTCGGTCTTGTTTTTGCCTCGGCCTCAAATCGCCTTGTCTTGTCTCGGTTTTGCCACTCTCACAATGCAGGGTCTCGTGGTCTCGACTTGGTGCCGAGACCACTCGAGACGAGACAATGCAAAGGAAATGTTCTATATTTATATATCGCTCGTAGTGTTGGGCAGTAACTAATTAAATATTACATCTAATATTAGAATCTTTGATTCTAGTAATAAGTAAAGTAATATTATTACTTTTTCTAAAGGGGTCATAAGTAAAGTACAGATATTACTATCCTAAGTAATAATAGCCCAACACTGATTGCTAGCAGTCCACAACTACAGAGCATGGATGGAGCACGAAAAATAATGTCTTGGTCTCGACTTGGTCTTGCCTTGCAGTGGTCTTGGTCTCTTTCTAGGTCTTGACCTGGGTCTCGGCCTCGACCCCTCTAGGTCTTGGTCCTGGTCTCGACCCCATAGGTGCTAGTCTCGTCTCGATCCCGATCCCCCAAGTATCGTGGTTGTCTCTGTCTCGTTTTGGTCTCGACACCCCTAGGTCTCAGTCTTGGTCTTGTATCGATTTAGGTGCTCTTGACTACGACGTACTGATTACCATTTCTCAGACAGGACTGATACTCATAAAGATAACCTGATTATTAAAAAAAAAGGTGTTCTTACTTTGGGAAGAGATCTGGACGGGTTCCGTAGTGTTCCGATCTCTACACAGAGGACAGAGGAAAATACATTGAGAGAGAGAGAGAGAGAGAGAGAGAGAGAGAGAGAGAGAGAGAGAGAGAGAGAGAGAGAGAGAGAGAGAGAGAGAGAGAGAGAGAGAGAGAGAGAGAGAGAGAGAGAGAGAGAGAGAGAGAGAGAGAGGTTACTTCAAGTTCCAGCCTCCTACAAGAATCAGTTTCTTTGCGTGGGTTTGGCCCCGTTTTGCTCTTACGTTTACTCTCACCCACTATTGAAACTACACGTAGGACAGGAGTAAAAAAAAAAACACAACATCAAAACACCAAATGGGAAAGGCAAATGGAATAGACTGCCACTTGTCCCATCCCATGTGAACGCAGCGTAATTCATTCAGAGCCTTTTGCCACCGGAGTTGAAACGGTGCCCACCCACCTGATATTGAACCGTTTCACGGTGTTTCCACTAGAAAATGAATTGGCTCGGACCCCTAAATGTTGGTTTGGAACCAGGGGTCACCAAGAATATGCCGTACAATATGCCTTCATAATTGGGAGAGAACATTTGCGATAGTATCTAAATTACAATAATCAATTGAGTATGCTATGGACCGGTATGGTAAAATTTAGGGGTGTAATGATATAGTAACTGCACAGAAAATTTGATTATCAAGTGTATCGAAATGAAAACGAACAACATTGATAATCATAATGGTTTTGCAATGCAAATGATCGTTACTGAATCGCTTTGCTATACAAATAATCGATTGTATCAATACAGACGTTGAGTATATTGCATTTTTTTAAGAAAAAAGAAAAACAAAAGTTTAACTACTTCGATTTCAAATCATTGAATGTTACTGCATCCTCATAATGAACCAATAATGACCATGTATTACGGTACGTATCAATGTAAAAAAAAAATATATATATATTGTAAACTACCCCTACAGTGAAACAGTTCAGAAAACAGAAAACCACATGAGATTTCAGAGGAATCGGTTTCTCAGGCGTCGAATGGGTTTAAAACGGCCAAAATGCACCCATCTAACACCAACGCCTCACACAGGGTGTAAGAATAGCACACAGGGGGAAGACGCATGCTCTGAAATCATGCAGCTCACTGCAGTCACACACACACGCAAACAAACAAGGACCGCATGCATGTGCTCCAAACGCACGTACAAGACACCCCCCCCCACACACACACACACACACACACACACACCAGTGTTGTTTTTGGCAGGCATTTGTTTTTAGATTTAGTCAATCTTAGTCTTTTGGATGAAAGGCTTAATTAGCCTTATATGTTGTCATTTTCATCCTTGATAGTTTTAGCCTTGTTTTAGTCGACGGAAACGCAAAGAGGTTTTGGTCGGAGTGTAACAACTAGGTACAGTATATTTTAACCCAGGTGTTTTAAGTTTTATTGAAAAATAGCAGGTGTGCACAAAGTGGCGCGCTATGAGGCGTGTACACCTTCTATTTAGGGGGAAATTGTGAAAATGCAGTGCAAATCTTTGAATATTGTAATGTAGGAATCTATATTGTCAGGTCAAAATGGGTTAGGTTACGGTTATATTCTAAGATTTGACTGGGTTGCTTATTTTTCCCCTCACAAAAGCAAAACCGGTTTTGCTTTTGTGAGGGTGCGTGCGTCATTGAAGGGAGTCACGTGTGGTGGTTTGTGGTGCGCATGCGTGTTTCGTGCACACGCCTGTGTCTGACTTCAGACCTCCATTCCGGTGAGCTTTTTTTTTGCTGAGCAATTAGTCCTTCGCTAAGTCCCTCCCCAATCCGGCCTTGTCCAATCAGCACGTTCGAATTGGAAAGCTTGACCAGGAAACCTGGATAGCAACAGTTGATGAAGTATCTGGATTGGCATTGGACAGTGAACAAACTCCACCCCAAAGGGTGGAGTTTAGAGAAGGGCTCGTTGTATTAAGGCGATTACGTAAACACCGTCGTGGAATCCACGCGATAATGCGTGCATTTATCACTCCCCGTCAATGATGGGCAAGTTACTGGGAAAATGTAGTAAGCTACACTACTTGCTACTCTCGAAAAAATGTAGCTAAGCTACACTACAGGCTATCCCCAGATAATTGTAGCAAGCTACACTACAAGCTACACGACAAAAGTAGCTTGATGTAGCTTGCTACATCAACCCTACATAATATAAATGTATATCTCAACTTAATGTACAACCTTCTAAATAATAATCATAATAATAAAATAATATGGGTAAAAATCATAATAATAATTTAGGGGTGGGTTTGAACCTGGGATGGTGGCATGTCTAAGTTTTGGGATGTACAGTATATTAGAGGTGTTCTAGCCATTAAAAATGGGTGGAATTTGAAGATGTGTGTGGGAAAATGTAGTAAGCTTCAATCCTTGTTACTCGAAACAAGTAGTGTAGCTTCACTACAGGCTTCATCGAAACTAGTCGTTTTAGTTATATTATAGTCATGGCTTGACGAAAGCAACACTGACACCACACGCACACGCACACACACACACACACACACACACACACACACACACACACACACACACACACACACACACACACACACACACACACACACACACGTGTGTGGCCCCTACACTTGTGGCGTCAGCAGCTGGAGCTGCCTCCCTGCATCCACCAGAACGTGGGCGGAGGCGTCATTGAGAACAGTACCTTGTCACAGAGACCCTGCATGATGCAGCCAGACAACATTAGAATGAAATACACCATCCTTTATTATGCATCCATCTTTCACAGCAGTGGTTCCCAAACTTTTGTTTTTCCACGATTCTGTCTAGCCTGTCTCTAGGCATGCGCATGGCAGGGCAATGCCCCCCTAAATGGCCAGTATGCCCCACCAAACACGATGGCGTGCAAAACAACCCAAGATATTTCACATTAAAGTGCTTATATTTAAAAGGATTTGAAACACTATTACTGCTACTAACTACAACTGTGGCACCACTAAACCAACAGCATTTCATCATTGAAAACAGAAAACTCTCTGAGTCAGACCTTTAGCTTTATGCATGCTGCGTGTCTGTTGCAACTTCAACAACAACCGATGTTATTATTGATGCTTTACTTGCCTAATAAAAGTCTTTTAACCGAAAATGGTATGGGTGCGGGCTTCATCATCCGTGGCGCGAAGCGACATGGGCGATGAAGTTGCCCCCATACCATTTTCTCTTGCCCCACCCCAATTGGGAAATGTTACATCCGCCCCTGAAATTAACTGAAAAATGTGACTGATGTTGTTTAAGGCGGTGGATATGCCAGGGATCCCCATAAGAAAAGATGTTTAGGGCTCTAGCAGTGATTCTCAGGCCTACCAGTACCCACTATATACCCAGATGCCCATTTGATGCCATTTCTACTTCAACCCCCAAATATTACGGTAAAATCAATGTGATTTTAACTCACAGAGCAACAAGTTTCCATTTTGGTTCCAAACAATCACTGATTTGGGGACCCCCTAGAACCCTCTCAAGGACCCCTGGGGGTCCCTCGACCGCACTAGTTACTTGCGCGAGCGGAGCGGGCGCAAGTAAGCCAATCGGCACCTAAACCGGCTCCCGGTTGGCCGGTTTAGGTGATGACGTAATGATGATGTGAGTACCTTTATGTCATGAATATTAGCCTTCTCCGCTCATGCACGACAAGTAGGTCATGGCCTACTTGTGCCCAACGTGCAAGTTTGGACTCTAGCGAGATGCTGATCTAGTTGGTCTATAGGTATTTGGTTTAGGCAGGACCGGATTTAGCCAGCCCTACTACGGAGGGCTGGAAGAATGGCAGGGTGACCAACTCCAAGGGGTTTTCATATGAAGCAGTGGTTTTCAATCTTTTTGACACCAGGGCCGACTATTTATTCGGCATTTGAGCCACGGACCACCATTTGATGACATTTTAGCCCTACAGACCCACAAAACTAAAGATTTCTTTTGCTTTTGTCCACAATTCCATTTGTGAAAACAAAACAGTCAAGCATACAGATCAGAATGACCATTAATCTTCTCTAGTTGTAACATATTACTCTTTGATTCAAGTATTAAATATTATTAAATAATATAATATTATTACTGTTTCTAAGAGCTCATAAGTAAAGATATACTGTAACTTGCCTAAGTAATATTGCCCACCACTGGCCATGATATTTGATTGACTAAAGGTTGCCACACATTACCCGATAATCGAGCATTTTGACACTCCCCAACCCAATCGGGGTACCTTTAGAACTAATGTCATGAGTATTAGCTTGCTCCACTCACAGAGAAGTAGGCCATGGCCTACTTTTCTGTCTTTGCAAATTTTTCCGACTTCATATTTGGACATAGCTGGCTGACGTCATAATGACGTTGAGGCACAGCTTAAAGCTATGACGAGGTGGTCAGTCCAATGACAAGATCCAAGATAATAGCTGGACCACCATTGGATTAATTGCATTCAACCCCTTTAATATTCAACTCAAAGTTCACTACAGTATATAGCATTATCTCGAAGGAACCACTCAAAATGGTTAACAACGGCCACTTAAAATCTCTTTATGTCGCTGACATTCACCCGAAAGTCACCCAAGGGATGCTCTATGACACGTTCAGGAAGGCAGGAGTAATCGTGTCCATTAGGCTGCATAAGGACAAGATCAAGAGGTCCTTCGGACACGCTTATGTGAGCTTTAAGAAGCACGCTGGAGCCAAACGCGCCAAGGACACGATGAACTTCACCGCCATCAAGGGACAGGAGATACGCATCATGTGGAGCCAGCCCGACCCTACATTGAGGAAGAGTTCGATCGGCAACCTTATTGTCAAAAACCTGGACAAGTCTGTCGACAACAAGGCCCTGTATGGCGCCTTTGCCGTTTTCGGCGAGATCTTGTCGAGCAAAGTGGTTTGCAACGAGCAGAGCTACAAGAACCATGGCTATGTGCATTTCCAGCTGCCCAAGGAAGCTGACCTGGCCACTAAGATGATGAATGGCAAGGTGATCAACGGCCGAAAGATAGCCGTGTCTCCCTTCAAAGACCGCGATTCCCGAGCCGTCCAGCTCCAGGCGCTGGACGAGGTGAAGCGGCACAATGTGAACATGGCCCTGGTTCAACCGACGGAGCACCTCCAGGCTTTGGCCAACAAGAACAACCCTCCAAAGCCTTCTAAGGAGATGCAGCAGCCAACGGGCCTGGCTCAGAAGGAGGCATCCTCAGCCTTAAGGTTTATACCCCGCTCATTAGAACTGAAGCGAATTGAGGAGGCAAGGGCCTCACGGCTAGCTGGCGCTGTCACTGAGCCACCTGCCGTCTCCAAGAAGACTGGTGAATCGCTCCCGGCCGCCATCAGCACCAACGCAACACCCGAACCAGACCTGGCGGTCTACGATAGCCTGGTTAGCACTGTGGTGGATGTTACCGCCTCGCCTGCCGGCCGTGTCGACAAGACCGGGGTCCTGGCAGTCGACGAACTCTCAGCTCTCAGCGCGCTGCCCACGCCCGAGACCGAGGTCCCACAGCTCGGAGCAGAAACCCTGGAGTTCAACCATAGCCTGGCCCCGGCTGCCGCCCAGGTCGACGATATGGCGCTCGACAAGCCGGTTCCACAGCCGGAGCCATTAGCCCAAATGGGCAACGAGGAGTCGGCGTCCGCCACCCACGACGAGGAGCCGGTGGACCACGCCGAACAGCCGCCCGACGCGGCCCAAGACGGGGAGGCGGTGGACCAAGACGAGGACCAGCCCAAAGACCCACAGACTGATAACACCCCATGGCGCTGTTACCACCCTAAATGTGGCAAACGCTGGCGGTGTCCAAACGAGGATTTATGCATACAGGTTACCTTATACGAACAGGTTTCCAGGTGGTTTCCGATTATAAAACCAAGAATCAAAAGGAGTGAGAGAAGTAAATTGACATGGGCACGGCCAAGAACCCTACAGACGGTGTACTAGCTATAGCTGCAGCGTAGCGTGAAGAAGCTGGGCATAGGAGGGGCTAGCACCCCCTCAAATAAAAACCAACAAAAAATCAGTTGAATGAAACGAACGGGTACCCTGACAATATTACCATGTAACAGCACAATTATGTGAAGTGAGGTGCGCCGCCAATCAAATAATCATAAAAGCCATTCTGGCCATACGCATTTTGGAGTCGTGTTGTCAGTATGTATTTTTGCTCAGCCAATGAAATCATTCTAAATCAAAGGAGAGTGATACGTTTTTTTTTTCCATTTCCCTTCTGTTCCTGTTTTACTTCGCTATGGGGTGTCAGCCAATCACAAGCCAAGTTTGTGTTGAGATGGGTGATGGGTGGAACGGGTAACTGGACACAGGTACTGTAGGTATACTGTATGTTTAGCCGAATTGGCTCTAAAGGTGCCCATCCCAATTGTCGAAACCCACAGGAATACAGGGACCCCTTGAGACAGCTTTTTGACCATACATACAGGGACCCCTTGAGACCAGCTTTGTGACCATACAGCAAAATGTTTGAAAAAAACAACCAACCAGAGACCTACTATAAGTCTAATATAAATAAAACAATATGACCAAAACGAACACACTCGTGTGAAGTGAGGGGCACTCTTATCAAACAACAATATAATCCTATGTCAAGTTAAGTTAATTGGCTGAGCAGAGTTCATATCGAAGACTTCTTGTCTTCAATTTGCTCGACCAATCAAATCATCGCTAAAGGGGTGATCAGTCAATCACAAGCCAGTGTTTGTTGTTCACACAAACCAGGAATGCTGGGCGTAGGAGGAGGGGCTAGCGCGAGTAGCGCCCCTCAAATAAACAAAGGGATGACACAGGTCCAGATTTGTGAATGTTATCATTAAACGTCGTCATAGCTCATCTCATGGACAACTGATGTGACGGCCTATTCGGCTGATTAGTTTAATGTGTGCTGGCCACATTGCTTTGGTTAAGGTTTTTTTTTCACCATATACGGTTTGATCTGCTGTACTGTACACCCATTGGGATGTTACATTCGCCCCGGTTGGATTGAAGAAGATGATGTTTACAGTTTACTATCCTGTGTTTTAACGAAGATCAATCATCAATTCTAATGTTGTCATTAAATAAATGAACTTGTCCACTTATTCATTTAATATTGCTTCATTACTCAGGAATCCTACTCTGAGCAAGTGTTTGGGCTGTGGGGTGGGCCATGTTCATGTGTATAAGCTAAGGAATGGAGATGCGCACGCAAGTGATCATGAACAGTTGAGACGAATAACAGTCTAAGCCCATATTTTAATCTGACCCCTCCCTGAAAAGGTCTAGATGTCTAGGCTGGATGTAGACTGTCTGTTCATCTCAACTGCTCAAAGTGTGCCAGTAGTTTACCGCTCCCAGTTTGGCACACACTGACGCCTAGTGTGCAAAGAGGTGAGCTGTTAGTGTCAGGCCGCCCTAATGTGAAGATACAGACTTGCAGTGAGGTCATTTTAGCAGATATTTGAGCTATCTGGGAACTACATCGTAACCAAGAAATTTCTTCACCAATGTGTTTCTAATAGTGTCTAACACTATTAGAACGCATTAGAAATTTCTGCGTGTCCTGTGTACTCAAATTCAACCATTCACTAACCATTAGAAAAAAACATGCTAAATTTCACCATGCTTCATGCACAGTAGCATGTGATGTCTAATTAGAGAGTTTTCATTATGCTGAATCCATTCCAAGCATTAGCTTTACAACAAAACAACAAAGTAGATTAATTAGACATGATTATATTTAGCATGTTTTCCCTTCTAATAGTTAGTGAATGGTACCCCGACTTTGACCTGTTTTTATGAGGAGTTGAATTTCAACATTTTAGTACATGTTATTAGACACCGCTAGAAACACAATGGTGAAGACATTTCTTGGAACGATTTAGCTCTCAGATTTTTATAACTCTCCCTAACTATTGCTTTGTGTTGTGCCTGAATTTTGCACATCTAGCAAAGACAATGCAAAGACAGAAGAGTCAGAGACACCTAAACAGAGCCTTGACTTCATGGAGATGTCTTGGGGTTTAATAATTTGCCGACTAGACAAGTCTCAATTTGAAGGCAATTTGAAGACAATCATATATTGCAGGCGTGCCCACACTTTTTTGACTTGAGAGCTACTTTCAAAATCAAGAAGACTCAAGAAGATCTCTCTACACATCAAAAATGTGATTGTGTCCTTGTTACTCGAAACAAGAAGTGTAGCTTCACTACAAGCTTCATCGAAACAAGTAGTGTAGCTTCACTACAAGCTATTCCCAGAACAAATGTAGTAAGCTACACTACAAGTTACAGGAAAATGTAGTTAAGCTATGTAGCTTAGCTACTTGTATAACAAGCTACTGCCCATCACTGCTCCCCGTCAGAAAGGCCATTTTAGTCTTCGGTCCTGACATAGTCGTTTTAGTTACATTATAGTCATGGCTTGACGAAAGCAACACTGACACGCACACACACACACGCGCACACGCACACACACACACACACACACACACACACACACACACACACACACACACACACACACACACACACACACACACACACACACACACACACACACACGTGTGGCCCCTACACTTGTGGCGTCAGCAGCTGGAGCTGCCTCCCTGCATCCACCAGAAAGTTGGCGGAGGCCTCATTGAGAACAGTACCTTGTCACAGAGACCCTGCATGATGCAGCCAGACAACATTAGAATGAAATACACACCATTCTTTATTATGCGTCCATCTTTCACAGCAGTGGTTCCCAAACTTTTGTTTTTCCACGATTCTGTCTAGCCTGTCTCTATAGGCATGGGCATGGCAGGGCAATGCCCCCCTAAATGCCCAGACTGCCCCACCAAACACGATGGCGTGCAAAACAACCCAAGATATTTCACATTAAAGTGCTTATATTTAAAATGATTTGAAACACTACTACTGCTACTAACTAACTACAACTGTGGCACCACTAAACCAACAGCATTTCATCATTGAAAACAGAAAACTCTCTGAGTCAGACCTTTAGCTTTATGCATGCTGCGTGTCTGTTGCAACTTCAACAACAGCCGATGTTATTATTGATGCTTTACTTGCCTAATAAAAGTCTTTTAACCGAAAATGGTATGGGTGCGGGCTTCATCATCCGTGGCGCGAAGCGACATGGGCGATGAAGTTGCCCCCATACCATTTTCTCTTGCCCCACCCCAATTGGGAAATGTTACATCCGCCCCTGAAATTAACTGAAAAATGTGACTGATGTTGTTTAAGGCGGTGGATATGCCAGGGATCCCCATAAGAAAAGATGTTTAGGGCTCTAGCAGTGATTCTCAGGCCTACCAGTACCCACTATATACCCAGATGCCCATTTGATGCCATTTCTACTTCAACCCCCAAATATTACGGTAAAATCAATGTGATTTTAACTCACAGAGCAACAAGTTTCCATTTTGGTTCCAAACAATCACTGATTTGGGGACCCCCTAGAACCCTCTCAAGGACCCCTGGGGGTCCCTCGACCGCACTAGTTACTTGCGCGAGCGGAGCGGGCGCAAGTAAGCCAATCGGCACCTAAACCGGCTCCCGGTTGGCCGGTTTAGGTGATGACGTAATGATGATGTGAGTACCTTTATGTCATGAATATTAGCCTTCTCCGCTCATGCACGACAAGTAGGTCATGGCCTACTTGTGCCCAACGTGCAAGTTTGGACTCTAGCGAGATGCTGATCTAGTTGGTCTATAGGTATTTGGTTTAGGCAGGGCCGGATTTAGCCAGCCCTACTACGGAGGGCTGGAAGAATGGCAGGGTGACCAACTCCAAGGGGTTTTCATATGAAGCAGTGGTTTTCAATCTTTTTGACACCAGGGCCGACTATTTATTCGGCATTTGAGCCACGGACCACCATTTGATGACATTTTAGCCCTACAGACCCACAAAACTAAAGATTTCTTTTGCTTTTGTCCACAATTCCATTTGTGAAAACAAAACAGTCAAGCATACAGATCAGAATGACCATTAATCTTCTCTAGTTGTAACATATTACTCTTTGATTCAAGTATTAAATATTATTAAATAATATAATATTATTACTGTTTCTAAGAGCTCATAAGTAAAGATATACTGTAACTTGCCTAAGTAATATTGCCCACCACTGGCCATGATATTTGATTGGCTAAAGGTTGCCACACATTACCCGATAATCAAGCATTTTGACACTCCCCAACCCAATCGGGGCACCTTTAGAACTAATGACATGAGTATTAGCTTGCTCCACTCACAGAGAAGTAGGCCATGGCCTACTTTTCTGTCTTTGCAAATTTTTCCGACTTCATATTTGGACATAGCTGGCTGACGTCATAATGACGTTGAGGCACAGCTTAAAGCTATGACGAGGTGGTCAGTCCAATGACAAGATCCAAGATAATAGCTGGACCACCATTGGATTAATTGCATTCAACCCCTTTAATATTCAACTCAAAGTTCACTACAGTATATAGCATTATCTCGAAGGAACCACTCAAAATGGTTAACAACGGCCACTTAAAATCTCTTTATGTCGCTGACATTCACCCGAAAGTCACCCAAGGGATGCTCTATGACACGTTCAGGAAGGCAGGAGTAATCGTGTCCATTAGGCTGCATAAGGACAAGATCAAGAGGTCCTTCGGACACGCTTATGTGAGCTTTAAGAAGCACGCTGGAGCCAAACGCGCCAAGGACACGATGAACTTCACCGCCATCAAGGGACAGGAGATACGCATCATGTGGAGCCAGCCCGACCCTACATTGAGGAAGAGTTCGATCGGCAACCTTATTGTCAAAAACCTGGACAAGTCTGTCGACAACAAGGCCCTGTATGGCGCCTTTGCCGTTTTCGGCGAGATCTTGTCGAGCAAAGTAGTTTGCAACGAGAAGAGCTACAAGAACCATGGCTATGTGCATTTCCAGCTGCCCAAGGAAGCTGACCTGGCCACTAAGATGATGAATGGCAAGGTGGTCAATGGCCGAAAGATAGCCGTGTCTCCCTTCAAAGACCGCGATTCCCGAGCCGTCCAGCTCCAGGCGCTGGACGAGGTGAAGCGGCACAATGTGAACATGGCCCTGGTTCAACCGGAGGAGGACCTTCAGGCTTTGGCCAAAAAGAACAACCCTCCAAAGCCTTCTAAGGAGATGCAGCAGCCAACGGGCCTGGCTCAGAAGGAGGCATCCTCAGCCTTAAGGTTTACACCCCGCCCCTTAAAACTGAAGCGAATTGAGGAGGCAAGGGCCTCACGGCTAGCTGGCGCTGTCACTGAGCCACCTGCCGTCTCCAAGAAGACTGGTGAATCGCTCCCGGCTGCCATTAGCACCAATGCAACACCCGAACCAGACCTGGCGGTCTACGATAGCCTGGACAGCACTGTGGTGGATGTTACCGCCCCGCCTGCCGGCCGTGTCGACAAGACCGGAGTCCTGGCAGCCGACGAACTCTCAGCTCTCAGCGCGCTGCCCACGCCCGAGACCGAGGTCCCACAGCTCGGAGCAGAAACCCTGGCGTTCAACCATAGCCTGGCCCCGGCTGCCGCCCAGGTCGACGATATGGCGCTCGACAAGCCGGTTCCACAGCCGGAACCATTAGCCCAAATGGGCAACGAGGAGTCGGCGCCCGCCACCCACGGCGAGGAGGCGGTGGACCACGTCGAAAAGCCGCCCGACGCGGCCCAAGACGAGGCGGTGGACCAAGACGAGGACCAGCCCAAAGACCCACAGACTGATAACACCCCATGGCGCTGTTACCACCCTAAATGTGGCAAACGCTGGCGGTGTCCAAACGAGGATTTATGCATACAGGTTACCTTATACGAACAGGTTTCCAGGTGGTTTCCGATTATAAAACCAAGAATCAAAAGGAGTGAGAGAAGTAAATTGACATGGGCACGGCCAAGAACCCTACAGACGGTGTACTAGCTATAGCTGCAGCGTAGCGTGAAGAAGCTGGGCATAGGAGGGGCTAGCACCCCCTCAAATAAAAACCAACAAAAAATCAGTTGAATGAAACGAACGGGTACCCTGACAATATTACCATGTAACAGCACAATTATGTGAAGTGAGGTGCGCCGCCAATCAAATAATCATAAAAGCCATTCTGGCCATACGCATTTTGGAGTCGTGTTGTCAGTATGTATTTTTGCTCAGCCAATGAAATCATTCTAAATCAAAGGAGAGTGATACGTTTTTTTTTTTCCATTTCCCTTCTGTTCCTGTTTTACTTCGCTATGGGGTGTCAGCCAATCACAAGCCAAGTTTGTGTTGAGATGGGTGATGGGTGGAACGGGTAACTGGACACAGGTACTGTAGGTATACTGTATGTTTAGCCGAATTGGCTCTAAAGGTGCCCATCCCAATTGTCGAAACCCACAGGAATACAGGGACCCCTTGAGACAGCTTTTTGACCATACATACAGGGACCCCTTGAGACCAGCTTTGTGACCATACAGCAAAATGTTTGAAAAAAACAACCAACCAGAGACCTACTATAAGTCTAATATAAATAAAACAATATGACCAAAACGAACACACTCGTGTGAAGTGAGGGGCACTCTTATCAAACAACAATATAATCCTATGTCAAGTTAAGTTAATTGGCTGAGCAGAGTTCATATCGAAGTCTTCAATTTGCTCGACCAATCAAATCATCGCTAAAGGGGTGATCAGTCAATCACAAGCCAGTGTTTGTTGTTCACACAAACCAGGAATGCTGGGCGTAGGAGGAGGGGCTAGCGCGAGTAGCGCCCCTCAAATAAACAAAGGGGATGACACAGGTCCAGATTTGTGAATGTTATCATTAAACGTCGTCATAGCTCATCTCATGGACTGATGTGACGGCCTATTCGGCTGATTAGTTTAATGTGTGGCCACATTGCTTTGGTTAAGGTTTTTTTTTCACCATATACGGTTTGATCTGCTGTACTGTACACCCATTGGGATGTTACATTCGCCCCGGTTGGATTGAAGAAGATGATGTTTACAGTTTACTATCCTGTGTTTTAACGAAGATCAATCATCAATTCTAATGTTGTCATTAAATAAATGAACTTGTCCACTTATTCATTTAATATTGCTTCATTACTCAGGAATCCTACTCTGAGCAAGTGTTTGGGCTGTGGGGTGGGCCATGTTCATGTGTATAAGCTAAGGAATGGAGATGCGCACGCAAGTGATCATGAACAGTTGAGACGAATAACAGTCTAAGCCCATATTTTAATCTGACCCCTCCCTGAAAAGGTCTAGATGTCTAGGCTGGATGTAGACTGTCTGTTCATCTCAACTGCTCAAAGTGTGCCAGTAGTTTACCGCTCCCAGTTTGGCACACACTGACGCCTAGTGTGCAAAGAGGTGAGCTGTTAGTGTCAGGCCGCCCTAATGTGAAGATACAGACTTGCAGTGAGGTCATTTTAGCAGATATTTGAGCTATCTGGGAACTACATCGTAACCAAGAAATTTCTTCACCAATGTGTTTCTAATGGTGTCTAATTATTAGACACTATTAGAACGCAATAGAAATTTGTGCGTGTCCTGTGTACTCAAATTCAACCATTCACTAACCATTAGAAAAAAACATGCTAAATTTCACCATGCTTCATGCACAGTAGCATGTGATATGTCTAATTAGAGAGTTTTCATTATGCTGAATCCATTCCAAGCATTAGCTTTACAACAAAACAACAAAGTAGATTAATTAGACATGATTATATTTAGCATGTTTTCCCTTCTAATAGTTAGTGAATGGTACCCCGACTTTGACCTGTTTTTATGAGGAGTTGAATTTCAACATTTTAGTACATGTTATTAGACACCGCTAGAAACACAATGGTGAAGACATTTCTTGGGAACGATTTAGCTCTCAGATTTTTATAACTCTCCCTAACTATTGCTTTGTGTTGTGCCTGAATTTTGCACATCTAGCAAAGACAATGCAAAGACAGAAGAGTCAGAGACACCTAAACAGAGCCTTGACTTCATGGAGATGTCTTGGGGTTTAATAATTTGCCGACTAGACAAGTCTCAATTTGAAGGCAATTTGAAGACAATCATATATTGCAGGCGTGCCCACACTTTTTTGACTTGAGAGCTACTTTCAAAATCAAGAAGACTCAAGAAGATCTCTACACATCAAAAATGTGATTGTGTCCTTGTTACTCGAAACAAGAAGTGTAGCTTCACTACAAGCTTCATCGAAACAAGTAGTGTAGCTTCACTACAAGCTATTCCCAGAACAAATGTAGTAAGCTACACTACAAGTTACAGGAAAATGTAGTTAAGCTATGTAGCTTAGCTACTTGTATAACAAGCTACTGCCCATCACTGCTCCCCGTCAGAAAGGCCATTTTAGTCTTCGGTCCTGACATAGTCGTTTTAGTTACATTATAGTCATGGCTTGACGAAAGCAACACTGACACGCACACACACACACGCGCACACGCACACACACACACACACACACACACACACACGTGTGTGTGTAGCCCCTACACTTGTGGCGTCAGCAGCTGGAGCTGCCTCCCTGCATCCACCAGAAAGTGGGCGGAGGCCTCATTGAGAACAGTACCTTGTCACAGAGACCCTGCATGATGCAGCCAGATACATTACAATGAAATACACCATCCTTTATTATGCATCCATCTTTCACAGCAGTGGTTCCCAAACTTTTGTTTTTCCACGATTCTGTCTAGCCTGTCTCTAGGCATGCGCATGGCAGGGCAATGCCCCCCTAAATGGCCAGTATGCCCCACCAAACACGATGGAGTGCAAAACAACCCAAGATATTTCACATTAAAGTGCTTATATTTAAAATGATTTGAAACACTACTACTGCTACTAACTAACTACAACTGTGGCACCACTAAACCAACAGCATTTCATCATTGAAAACAGAAAACTCTCTGAGTCAGACCTTTAGCTTTATGCATGCTGCGTGTCTGTTGCAACTTCAACAACCGATGTTATTATTGATGCTTTACTTGCCTAATAAAAGTCTTTTAACCGAAAATGGTATGGGTGCGGGCTTCATCATCCGTGGCGCGAAGCGACATGGGCGATGAAGTTGCCCCCATACCATTTTCTCTTGCCCCACCCCAATTGGGAAATGTTACATCCGCCCCTGAAATTAACTGAAAAATGTGACTGATGTTGTTTAAGGCGGTGGATATGCCAGGGATCCCCATAAGAAAAGATGTTTAGGGCTCTAGCAGTGATTCTCAGGCCTACCAGTACCCACTATATACCCAGATGCCCATTTGATGCCATTTCTACTTCAACCCCCAAATATTACGGTAAAATCAATGTGATTTTAACTCACAGAGCAACAAGTTTCCATTTTGGTTCCAAACAATCACTGATTTGGGGACCCCCTAGAACCCTCTCAAGGACCCCTGGGGGTCCCTCGACCGCACTAGTTACTTGCGCGAGCGGAGCGGGCGCAAGTAAGCCAATCGACACCTAAACCGGCTCCCGGTTGGCCGGTTTAGGTGATGACGTAATGATGATGTGAGTACCTTTATGTCATGAATATTAGCCTTCTCCGCTCATGCACGACAAGTAGGTCATGGCCTACTTGTGCCCAACGTGCAAGTTTGGACTCTAGCGAGATGCTGATCTAGTTGGTCTATAGGTATTTGGTTTAGGCAGGGCTGGATTTAGCCAGCCCTACTACGGAGGGCTGGAAGAATGGCAGGGTGACCAACTCCAAGGGGTTTTCATATGAAGCAGTGGTTTTCAATCTTTTTGACACCAGGGCCGACTATTTATTCGGCATTTGAGCCACGGACCACCATTTGATGACATTTTAGCCCTACAGACCCACAAAACTAAAGATTTCTTTTGCTTTTGTCCACAATTCCATTTGTGAAAACAAAACAGTCAAGCATACAGATCAGAATGACCATTAATCTTCTCTAGTTGTAACATATTACTCTTTGATTCAAGTATTAAATATTATTAAATAATATAATATTATTACTGTTTCTAAGAGCTCATAAGTAAAGATACTGTAACTTGCCTAAGTAATATTGCCCACCACTGGCCATGATATTTGATTGACTAAAGGTTGCCACACATTACCCGATAATCGAGCATTTTGACACTCCCCAACCCAATCGGGGTACCTTTAGAACTAATGTCATGAGTATTAGCTTGCTCCACTCACAGAGAAGTAGGCCATGGCCTACTTTTCTGTCTTTGCAAATTTTTCCGACTTCATATTTGGACATAGCTGGCTGACGTCATAATGACGTTGAGGCACAGCTTAAAGCTATGACGAGGTGGTCAGTCCAATGACAAGATCCAAGATAATAGCTGGACCACCATTGGATTAATTGCATTCAACCCCTTTAATATTCAACTCAAAGTTCACTACAGTATATAGCATTATCTCGAAGGAACCACTCAAAATGGTTAACAACGGCCACTTAAAATCTCTTTATGTCGCTGACATTCACCCGAAAGTCACCCAAGGGATGCTCTATGACACGTTCAGGAAGGCAGGAGTAATCGTGTCCATTAGGCTGCATAAGGACAAGATCAAGAGGTCCTTCGGACACGCTTATGTGAGCTTTAAGAAGCACGCTGGAGCCAAACGCGCCAAGGACACGATGAACTTCACCGCCATCAAGGGACAGGAGATACGCATCATGTGGAGCCAGCCCGACCCTACATTGAGGAAGAGTTCGATCGGCAACCTTATTGTCAAAAACCTGGACAAGTCTGTCGACAACAAGGCCCTGTATGGCGCCTTTGCCGTTTTCGGCGAGATCTTGTCGAGCAAAGTGGTTTGCAACGAGCAGAGCTACAAGAACCATGGCTATGTGCATTTCCAGCTGCCCAAGGAAGCTGACCTGGCCACTAAGATGATGAATGGCAAGGTGATCAACGGCCGAAAGATAGCCGTGTCTCCCTTCAAAGACCGCGATTCCCGAGCCGTCCAGCTCCAGGCGCTGGACGAGGTGAAGCGGCGCAATGTGAACATGGCCCTGGTTCAACCGACGGAGCACCTCCAGGCTTTGGCCAACAAGAACAACCCTCCAAAGCCTTCTAAGGAGATGCAGCAGCCAACGGGCCTGGCTCAGAAGGAGGCATCCTCAGCCTTAAGGTTTATACCCCGCTCATTAGAACTGAAGCGAATTGAGGAGGCAAGGGCCTCACGGCTAGCTGGCGCTGTCACTGAGCCACCTGCCGTCTCCAAGAAGACTGGTGAATCGCTCCCGGCCGCCATCAGCACCAACGCAACACCCGAACCAGACCTGGCGGTCTACGATAGCCTGGTTAGCACTGTGGTGGATGTTACCGCCTCGCCTGCCGGCCGTGTCGACAAGACCGGGGTCCTGGCAGCCGACGAACTCTCAGCTCTCAGCGCGCTGCCCACGCCCGAGACCGAGGTCCCACAGCTCGGAGCAGAAACCCTGGAGTTCAACCATAGCCTGGCCCCGGCTGCCGCCCAGGTCGACGATATGGCGCTCGACAAGCCGGTTCCACAGCCGGAGCCATTAGCCCAAATGGGCAACGAGGAGTCGGCGTCCGCCACCCACGACGAGGAGCCGGTGGACCACGCCGAACAGCCGCCCGACGCGGCCCAAGACGGGGAGGCGGTGGACCAAGACGAGGACCAGCCCAAAGACCCACAGACTGATAACACCCCATGGCGCTGTTACCACCCTAAATGTGGCAAACGCTGGCGGTGTCCAAACGAGGATTTATGCATACAGGTTACCTTATACGAACAGGTTTCCAGGTGGTTTCCGATTATAAAACCAAGAATCAAAAGGAGTGAGAGAAGTAAATTGACATGGGCACGGCCAAGAACCCTACAGACGGTGTACTAGCTATAGCTGCAGCGTAGCGTGAAGAAGCTGGGCATAGGAGGGGCTAGCACCCCCTCAAATAAAAACCAACAAAAAATCAGTTGAATGAAACGAACGGGTACCCTGACAATATTACCATGTAACAGCACAATTATGTGAAGTGAGGTGCGCCGCCAATCAAATAATCATAAAAGCCATTCTGGCCATACGCATTTTGGAGTCGTGTTGTCAGTATGTATTTTTGCTCAGCCAATGAAATCATTCTAAATCAAAGGAGAGTGATACGTTTTTTTTTTCCATTTCCCTTCTGTTCCTGTTTTACTTCGCTATGGGGTGTCAGCCAATCACAAGCCAAGTTTGTGTTCACAGAGAGGCACAAAGACGCATCCACAAATCTCCATATAGCCTACGTGCATAAAAGATGGGTGGAACGGGTAACTGGACACAGGTACTGTTGGTATACTGTATGTTTAGCCTAATTGGCGTGTCGAAACCCACAGGAATACAGGGACCCCTTGAGACAGCTTTGTGACCATACCCACAGGAATACAGGGACCCCTTGAGACCAGCTTTGTGACCATACAGCAAAATGTTTGAAAAAAAAAAACAAGCAACCAGAGACCTACTATAAGTCTAATATAAATAAAACAATATGACCAAAACGAACACACTTGTGTGAAGTGAGGGGCACTCTTATCAAACAGCAACATAATCCTAAGTCAAGTTAAGTTAATTGGCTGAGCAGAGTTCATATCGAAGACTTCTTGTCTTCAATTTGCTCGACCAATCAAATCATCGCTAAAGGGGTGATCAGTCAATCACAAGCCAGTGTTTGTTGTTCACACAAACCAGGAATGCTGGGCGTAGGAGGAGGGGCTAGCGCGAGTAGCGCCCCTCAAATAAACAAAGGGGATGACACAGGTCCAGATTTGTGAATGTTATCATTAAACGTCGTCATAGCTCATCTCATGGACTGATGTGACGGCCTATTCGGCTGATTAGTTTAATGTGTGGCCACATTGCTTTGGTTAAGGTTTTTTTTTCACCATATACGGTTTGATCTGCTGTACTGTACACCCATTGGGATGTTACATTCGCCCCGGTTGGATTGAAGAAGATGATGTTTACAGTTTACTATCCTGTGTTTTAACGAAGATCAATCATCAATTCTAATGTTGTCATTAAATAAATGAACTTGTCCACTTATTCATTTAATATTGCTTCATTACTCAGGAATCCTACTCTGAGCAAGTGTTTGGGCTGTGGGGTGGGCCATGTTCATGTGTATAAGCTAAGGAATGGAGATGCGCACGCAAGTGATCATGAACAGTTGAGACGAATAACAGTCTAAGCCCATATTTTAATCTGACCCCTCCCTGAAAAGGTCTAGATGTCTAGGCTGGATGTAGACTGTCTGTTCATCTCAACTGCTCAAAGTGTGCCAGTAGTTTACCGCTCCCAGTTTGGCACACACTGACGCCTAGTGTGCAAAGAGGTGAGCTGTTAGTGTCAGGCCGCCCTAATGTGAAGATACAGACTTGCAGTGAGGTCATTTTAGCAGATATTTGAGCTATCTGGGAACTACATCGTAACCAAGAAATTTCTTCACCAATGTGTTTCTAATGGTGTCTAATTATTAGACACTATTAGAACGCAATAGAAATTTGTGCGTGTCCTGTGTACTCAAATTCAACCATTCACTAACCATTAGAAAAAAACATGCTAAATTTCACCATGCTTCATGCACAGTAGCATGTGATATGTCTAATTAGAGAGTTTTCATTATGCTGAATCCATTCCAAGCATTAGCTTTACAACAAAACAACAAAGTAGATTAATTAGACATGATTATATTTAGCATGTTTTCCCTTCTAATAGTTAGTGAATGGTACCCCGACTTTGACCTGTTTTTATGAGGAGTTGAATTTCAACATTTTAGTACATGTTATTAGACACCGCTAGAAACACAATGGTGAAGACATTTCTTGGGAACGATTTAGCTCTCAGATTTTTATAACTCTCCCTAACTATTGCTTTGTGTTGTGCCTGAATTTTGCACATCTAGCAAAGACAATGCAAAGACAGAAGAGTCAGAGACACCTAAACAGAGCCTTGACTTCATGGAGATGTCTTGGGGTTTAATAATTTGCCGACTAGACAAGTCTCAATTTGAAGGCAATTTGAAGACAATCATATATTGCAGGCGTGCCCACACTTTTTTGACTTGAGAGCTACTTTCAAAATCAAGAAGACTCAAGAAGATCTCTACACATCAAAAATGTGATTGTGTCCTTGTTACTCGAAACAAGAAGTGTAGCTTCACTACAAGCTTCATCGAAACAAGTAGTGTAGCTTCACTACAAGCTATTCCCAGAACAAATGTAGTAAGCTACACTACAAGTTACAGGAAAATGTAGTTAAGCTATGTAGCTTAGCTACTTGTATAACAAGCTACTGCCCATCACTGCTCCCCGTCAGAAAGGCCATTTTAGTCTTCGGTCCTGACATAGTCGTTTTAGTTACATTATAGTCATGGCTTGACGAAAGCAACACTGACACGCACACACACACACGCGCACACGCACACACACACACACACACACGTGTGTGTGTAGCCCCTACACTTGTGGCGTCAGCAGCTGGAGCTGCCTCCCTGCATCCACCAGAAAGTGGGCGGAGGCCTCATTGAGAACAGTACCTTGTCACAGAGACCCTGCATGATGCAGCCAGATACATTACAATGAAATACACCATCCTTTATTATGCATCCATCTTTCACAGCAGTGGTTCCCAAACTTTTGTTTTTCCACGATTCTGTCTAGCCTGTCTCTAGGCATGCGCATGGCAGGGCAATGCCCCCCTAAATGGCCAGTATGCCCCACCAAACACGATGGAGTGCAAAACAACCCAAGATATTTCACATTAAAGTGCTTATATTTAAAATGATTTGAAACACTACTACTGCTACTAACTAACTACAACTGTGGCACCACTAAACCAACAGCATTTCATCATTGAAAACAGAAAACTCTCTGAGTCAGACCTTTAGCTTTATGCATGCTGCGTGTCTGTTGCAACTTCAACAACCGATGTTATTATTGATGCTTTACTTGCCTAATAAAAGTCTTTTAACCGAAAATGGTATGGGTGCGGCTTCATCATCCGTGGCGCGAAGCGACATGGGCGATGAAGTTGCCCCCATACCATTTTCTCTTGCCCCACCCCAATTGGGAAATGTTACATCCGCCCCTGAAATTAACTGAAAAATGTGACTGATGTTGTTTAAGGCGGTGGATATGCCAGGGATCCCCATAAGAAAAGATGTTTAGGGCTCTAGCAGTGATTCTCAGGCCTACCAGTACCCACTATATACCCAGATGCCCATTTGATGCCATTTCTACTTCAACCCCCAAATATTACGGTAAAATCAATGTGATTTTAACTCACAGAGCAACAAGTTTCCATTTTGGTTCCAAACAATCACTGATTTGGGGACCCCCTAGAACCCTCTCAAGGACCCCTGGGGGTCCCTCGACCGCACTAGTTACTTGCGCGAGCGGAGCGGGCGCAAGTAAGCCAATCGACACCTAAACCGGCTCCCGGTTGGCCGGTTTAGGTGATGACGTAATGATGATGTGAGTACCTTTATGTCATGAATATTAGCCTTCTCCGCTCATGCACGACAAGTAGGTCATGGCCTACTTGTGCCCAACGTGCAAGTTTGGACTCTAGCGAGATGCTGATCTAGTTGGTCTATAGGTATTTGGTTTAGGCAGGGCTGGATTTAGCCAGCCCTACTACGGAGGGCTGGAAGAATGGCAGGGTGACCAACTCCAAGGGGTTTTCATATGAAGCAGTGGTTTTCAATCTTTTTGACACCAGGGCCGACTATTTATTCGGCATTTGAGCCACGGACCACCATTTGATGACATTTTAGCCCTACAGACCCACAAAACTAAAGATTTCTTTTGCTTTTGTCCACAATTCCATTTGTGAAAACAAAACAGTCAAGCATACAGATCAGAATGACCATTAATCTTCTCTAGTTGTAACATATTACTCTTTGATTCAAGTATTAAATATTATTAAATAATATAATATTATTACTGTTTCTAAGAGCTCATAAGTAAAGATACTGTAACTTGCCTAAGTAATATTGCCCACCACTGGCCATGATATTTGATTGACTAAAGGTTGCCACACATTACCCGATAATCGAGCATTTTGACACTCCCCAACCCAATCGGGGTACCTTTAGAACTAATGTCATGAGTATTAGCTTGCTCCACTCACAGAGAAGTAGGCCATGGCCTACTTTTCTGTCTTTGCAAATTTTTCCGACTTCATATTTGGACATAGCTGGCTGACGTCATAATGACGTTGAGGCACAGCTTAAAGCTATGACGAGGTGGTCAGTCCAATGACAAGATCCAAGATAATAGCTGGACCACCATTGGATTAATTGCATTCAACCCCTTTAATATTCAACTCAAAGTTCACTACAGTATATAGCATTATCTCGAAGGAACCACTCAAAATGGTTAACAACGGCCACTTAAAATCTCTTTATGTCGCTGACATTCACCCGAAAGTCACCCAAGGGATGCTCTATGACACGTTCAGGAAGGCAGGAGTAATCGTGTCCATTAGGCTGCATAAGGACAAGATCAAGAGGTCCTTCGGACACGCTTATGTGAGCTTTAAGAAGCACGCTGGAGCCAAACGCGCCAAGGACACGATGAACTTCACCGCCATCAAGGGACAGGAGATACGCATCATGTGGAGCCAGCCCGACCCTACATTGAGGAAGAGTTCGATCGGCAACCTTATTGTCAAAAACCTGGACAAGTCTGTCGACAACAAGGCCCTGTATGGCGCCTTTGCCGTTTTCGGCGAGATCTTGTCGAGCAAAGTGGTTTGCAACGAGCAGAGCTACAAGAACCATGGCTATGTGCATTTCCAGCTGCCCAAGGAAGCTGACCTGGCCACTAATATGATGAATGGCAAGGTGATCAACGGCCGAAAGATAGCCGTGTCTCCCTTCAAAGACCGCGATTCCCGAGCCGTCCAGCTCCAGGCGCTGGACGAGGTGAAGCGGCGCAATGTGAACATGGCCCTGGTTCAACCGACGGAGCACCTCCAGGCTTTGGCCAACAAGAACAACCCTCCAAAGCCTTCTAAGGAGATGCAGCAGCCAACGGGCCTGGCTCAGAAGGAGGCATCCTCAGCCTTAAGGTTTATACCCCGCTCATTAGAACTGAAGCGAATTGAGGAGGCAAGGGCCTCACGGCTAGCTGGCGCTGTCACTGAGCCACCTGCCGTCTCCAAGAAGACTGGTGAATCGCTCCCGGCCGCCATCAGCACCAACGCAACACCCGAACCAGACCTGGCGGTCTACGATAGCCTGGTTAGCACTGTGGTGGATGTTACCGCCTCGCCTGCCGGCCGTGTCGACAAGACCGGGGTCCTGGCAGCCGACGAACTCTCAGCTCTCAGCGCGCTGCCCACGCCCGAGACCGAGGTCCCACAGCTCGGAGCAGAAACCCTGGAGTTCAACCATAGCCTGGCCCCGGCTGCCGCCCAGGTCGACGATATGGCGCTCGACAAGCCGGTTCCACAGCCGGAGCCATTAGCCCAAATGGGCAACGAGGAGTCGGCGTCCGCCACCCACGACGAGGAGCCGGTGTACCACGCCGAACAGCCGCCCGACGCGGCCCAAGACGGGGAGGCGGTGGACCAAGACGAGGACCAGCCCAAAGACCCACAGACTGATAACACCCCATGGCGCTGTTACCACCCTAAATGTGGCAAACGCTGGCGGTGTCCAAACGAGGATTTATGCATACAGGTTACCTTATACGAACAGGTTTCCAGGTGGTTTCCGATTATAAAACCAAGAATCAAAAGGAGTGAGAGAAGTAAATTGACATGGGCACGGCCAAGAACCCTACAGACGGTGTACTAGCTATAGCTGCAGCGTAGCGTGAAGAAGCTGGGCATAGGAGGGGCTAGCACCCCCTCAAATAAAAACCAACAAAAAATCAGTTGAATGAAACGAACGGGTACCCTGACAATATTACCATGTAACAGCACAATTATGTGAAGTGAGGTGCGCCGCCAATCAAATAATCATAAAAGCCATTCTGGCCATACGCATTTTGGAGTCGTGTTGTCAGTATGTATTTTTGCTCAGCCAATGAAATCATTCTAAATCAAAGGAGAGTGATACGTTTTTTTTTTCCATTTCCCTTCTGTTCCTGTTTTACTTCGCTATGGGGTGTCAGCCAATCACAAGCCAAGTTTGTGTTCACAGAGAGGCACAAAGACGCATCCACAAATCTCCATATAGCCTACGTGCATAAAAGATGGGTGGAACGGGTAACTGGACACAGGTACTGTTGGTATACTGTATGTTTAGCCTAATTGGCGTGTCGAAACCCACAGGAATACAGGGACCCCTTGAGACAGCTTTGTGACCATACATACAGGGACCCCTTGAGACAGCTTTGTGACCATACAGCAAAATGTTTGAAAAAAAAAAACAAGCAACCAGAGACCTACTATAAGTCTAATATAAATAAAACAATATGACCAAAACGAACACACTCGTGTGAAGTGAGGGGCACTCTTATCAAACAGCAACATAATCCTAAGTCAAGTTAAGTTAATTGGCTGAGCAGAGTTCATATCGAAGACTTCTTGTCTTCAATTCGCTCGACCAATCAAATCATCGCTAAAGGGGTGATCAGTCAATCACAAGCCAGTGTTTGTTGTTCACACAAACCAGGAATGCTGGCCGTAGGAGGAGGGGCTAGCGCGAGTAGCGCCCCTCAAATAAACAAAGGGGATGACACAGGTCCAGATTTGTGAATGTTATCATTAAACGTCGTCATAGCTCATCTCATGGACTGATGTGACGGCCTATTCGGCTGATTAGTTTAATGTGTGGCCACATTGCTTTGGTTAAGGTTTTTTTTTCACCATATACGGTTTGATCTGCTGTACTGTACACCCATTGGGATGTTACATTCGCCCCGGTTGGATTGAAGAAGATGATGTTTACAGTTTACTATCCTGTGTTTTAACGAAGATCAATCATCAATTCTAATGTTGTCATTAAATAAATGAACTTGTCCACTTATTCATTTAATATTGCTTCATTACTCAGGAATCCTACTCTGAGCAAGTGTTTGGGCTGTGGGGTGGGCCATGTTCATGTGTATAAGCTAAGGAATGGAGATGCGCACGCAAGTGATCATGAACAGTTGAGACGAATAACAGTCTAAGCCCATATTTTAATCTGACCCCTCCCTGAAAAGGTCTAGATGTCTAGGCTGGATGTAGACTGTCTGTTCATCTCAACTGCTCAAAGTGTGCCAGTAGTTTACCGCTCCCAGTTTGGCACACACTGACGCCTAGTGTGCAAAGAGGTGAGCTGTTAGTGTCAGGCCGCCCTAATGTGAAGATACAGACTTGCAGTGAGGTCATTTTAGCAGATATTCGAGCTATCTGGGAACTACATCGTAACCAAGAAATTTCTTCACCAATGTGTTTCTAATGGTGTCTAATTATTAGACACTATTAGAACGCAATAGAAATTTGTGCGTGTCCTGTGTACTCAAATTCAACCATTCACTAACCATTAGAAAAAAACATGCTAAATTTCACCATGCTTCATGCACAGTAGCATGTGATATGTCTAATTAGAGAGTTTTCATTATGCTGAATCCATTCCAAGCATTAGCTTTACAACAAAACAACAAAGTAGATTAATTAGACATGATTATATTTAGCATGTTTTCCCTTCTAATAGTTAGTGAATGGTACCCCGACTTTGACCTGTTTTTATGAGGAGTTGAATTTCAACATTTTAGTACATGTTATTAGACACCGCTAGAAACACAATGGTGAAGACATTTCTTGGGAACGATTTAGCTCTCAGATTTTTATAACTCTCCCTAACTATTGCTTTGTGTTGTGCCTGAATTTTGCACATCTAGCAAAGACAATGCAAAGACAGAAGAGTCAGAGACACCTAAACAGAGCCTTGACTTCATGGAGATGTCTTGGGGTTTAATAATTTGCCGACTAGACAAGTCTCAATTTGAAGGCAATTTGAAGACAATCATATATTGCAGGCGTGCCCACACTTTTTTGACTTGAAAGCTACTTTCAAAATCAAGAAGACTCAAGAAGATCTCTACACATCAAAAATGTGATTGTGTCCTTGTTACTCGAAACAAGAAGTGTAGCTTCACTACAAGCTTCATCGAAACAAGTAGTGTAGCTTCACTACAAGCTATTCCCAGAACAAATGTAGTAAGCTACACTACAAGTTACAGGAAAATGTAGTTAAGCTATGTAGCTTAGCTACTTGTATAACAAGCTACTGCCCATCACTGCTCCCCGTCAGAAAGGCCATTTTAGTCTTCGGTCCTGACATAGTCGTTTTAGTTACATTATAGTCATGGCTTGACGAAAGCAACACTGACACGCACACACACACACGCGCACACGCACACACACACACACACACACGTGTGTGTGTAGCCCCTACACTTGTGGCGTCAGCAGCTGGAGCTGCCTCCCTGCATCCACCAGAAAGTGGGCGGAGGCCTCATTGAGAACAGTACCTTGTCACAGAGACCCTGCATGATGCAGCCAGATACATTACAATGAAATACACCATCCTTTATTATGCATCCATCTTTCACAGCAGTGGTTCCCAAACTTTTGTTTTTCCACGATTCTGTCTAGCCTGTCTCTAGGCATGCGCATGGCAGGGCAATGCCCCCCTAAATGGCCAGTATGCCCCACCAAACACGATGGAGTGCAAAACAACCCAAGATATTTCACATTAAAGTGCTTATATTTAAAATGATTTGAAACACTACTACTGCTACTAACTAACTACAACTGTGGCACCACTAAACCAACAGCATTTCATCATTGAAAACAGAAAACTCTCTGAGTCAGACCTTTAGCTTTATGCATGCTGCGTGTCTGTTGCAACTTCAACAACCGATGTTATTATTGATGCTTTACTTGCCTAATAAAAGTCTTTTAACCGAAAATGGTATGGGTGCGGGCTTCATCATCCGTGGCGCGAAGCGACATGGGCGATGAAGTTGCCCCCATACCATTTTCTCTTGCCCCACCCCAATTGGGAAATGTTACATCCGCCCCTGAAATTAACTGAAAAATGTGACTGATGTTGTTTAAGGCGGTGGATATGCCAGGGATCCCCATAAGAAAAGATGTTTAGGGCTCTAGCAGTGATTCTCAGGCCTACCAGTACCCACTATATACCCAGATGCCCATTTGATGCCATTTCTACTTCAACCCCCAAATATTACGGTAAAATCAATGTGATTTTAACTCACAGAGCAACAAGTTTCCATTTTGGTTCCAAACAATCACTGATTTGGGGACCCCCTAGAACCCTCTCAAGGACCCCTGGGGGTCCCTCGACCGCACTAGTTACTTGCGCGAGCGGAGCGGGCGCAAGTAAGCCAATCGACACCTAAACCGGCTCCCGGTTGGCCGGTTTAGGTGATGACGTAATGATGATGTGAGTACCTTTATGTCATGAATATTAGCCTTCTCCGCTCATGCACGACAAGTAGGTCATGGCCTACTTGTGCCCAACGTGCAAGTTTGGACTCTAGCGAGATGCTGATCTAGTTGGTCTATAGGTATTTGGTTTAGGCAGGGCTGGATTTAGCCAGCCCTACTACGGAGGGCTGGAAGAATGGCAGGGTGACCAACTCCAAGGGGTTTTCATATGAAGCAGTGGTTTTCAATCTTTTTGACACCAGGGCCGACTATTTATTCGGCATTTGAGCCACGGACCACCATTTGATGACATTTTAGCCCTACAGACCCACAAAACTAAAGATTTCTTTTGCTTTTGTCCACAATTCCATTTGTGAAAACAAAACAGTCAAGCATACAGATCAGAATGACCATTAATCTTCTCTAGTTGTAACATATTACTCTTTGATTCAAGTATTAAATATTATTAAATAATATAATATTATTACTGTTTCTAAGAGCTCATAAGTAAAGATACTGTAACTTGCCTAAGTAATATTGCCCACCACTGGCCATGATATTTGATTGACTAAAGGTTGCCACACATTACCCGATAATCGAGCATTTTGACACTCCCCAACCCAATCGGGGTACCTTTAGAACTAATGTCATGAGTATTAGCTTGCTCCACTCACAGAGAAGTAGGCCATGGCCTACTTTTCTGTCTTTGCAAATTTTTCCAACTTCATATTTGGACATAGCTGGCTGACGTCATAATGACGTTGAGGCACAGCTTAAAGCTATGACGAGGTGGTCAGTCCAATGACAAGATCCAAGATAATAGCTGGACCACCATTGGATTAATTGCATTCAACCCCTTTAATATTCAACTCAAAGTTCACTACAGTATATAGCATTATCTCGAAGGAACCACTCAAAATGGTTAACAACGGCCACTTAAAATCTCTTTATGTCGCTGACATTCACCCGAAAGTCACCCAAGGGATGCTCTATGACACGTTCAGGAAGGCAGGAGTAATCGTGTCCATTAGGCTGCATAAGGACAAGATCAAGAGGTCCTTCGGACACGCTTATGTGAGCTTTAAGAAGCACGCTGGAGCCAAACGCGCCAAGGACACGATGAACTTCACCGCCATCAAGGGACAGGAGATACGCATCATGTGGAGCCAGCCCGACCCTACATTGAGGAAGAGTTCGATCGGCAACCTTATTGTCAAAAACCTGGACAAGTCTGTCGACAACAAGGCCCTGTATGGCGCCTTTGCCGTTTTCGGCGAGATCTTGTCGAGCAAAGTGGTTTGCAACGAGCAGAGCTACAAGAACCATGGCTATGTGCATTTCCAGCTGCCCAAGGAAGCTGACCTGGCCACTAATATGATGAATGGCAAGGTGATCAACGGCCGAAAGATAGCCGTGTCTCCCTTCAAAGACCGCGATTCCCGAGCCGTCCAGCTCCAGGCGCTGGACGAGGTGAAGCGGCGCAATGTGAACATGGCCCTGGTTCAACCGACGGAGCACCTCCAGGCTTTGGCCAACAAGAACAACCCTCCAAAGCCTTCTAAGGAGATGCAGCAGCCAACGGGCCTGGCTCAGAAGGAGGCATCCTCAGCCTTAAGGTTTATACCCCGCTCATTAGAACTGAAGCGAATTGAGGAGGCAAGGGCCTCACGGCTAGCTGGCGCTGTCACTGAGCCACCTGCCGTCTCCAAGAAGACTGGTGAATCGCTCCCGGCTGCCATTAGCACCAATGCAACACCCGAACCAGACCTGGCGGTCTACGATAGCCTGGACAGCACTGTGGTGGATGTTACCGCCCCGCCTGCCGGCCGTGTCGACAAGACCGGGGTCCTGGCAGCCGACGAACTCTCAGCTCTCAGCGCGCTGCCCACGCCCGAGACCGAGGTCCCACAGCTCGGAGCAGAAACCCTGGAGTTCAACCATAGCCTGGCCCCGGCTGCCGCCCAGGTCGACGATATGGCGCTCGACAAGCCGGTTCCACAGCCGGAGCCATTAGCCCAAATGGGCAACGAGGAGTCGGCGTCCGCCACCCACGACGAGGAGCCGGTGGACCACGCCGAACAGCCGCCCGACGCGGCCCAAGACGGGGAGGCGGTGGACCAAGACGAGGACCAGCCCAAAGACCCACAGACTGATAACACCCCATGGCGCTGTTACCACCCTAAATGTGGCAAACGCTGGCGGTGTCCAAACGAGGATTTATGCATACAGGTTACCTTATACGAACAGGTTTCCAGGTGGTTTCCGATTATAAAACCAAGAATCAAAAGGAGTGAGAGAAGTAAATTGACATGGGCACGGCCAAGAACCCTACAGACGGTGTACTAGCTATAGCTGCAGCGTAGCGTGAAGAAGCTGGGCATAGGAGGGGCTAGCACCCCCTCAAATAAAAACCAACAAAAAATCAGTTGAATGAAACGAACGGGTACCCTGACAATATTACCATGTAACAGCACAATTATGTGAAGTGAGGTGCGCCGCCAATCAAATAATCATAAAAGCCATTCTGGCCATACGCATTTTGGAGTCGTGTTGTCAGTATGTATTTTTGCTCAGCCAATGAAATCATTCTAAATCAAAGGAGAGTGATACGTTTTTTTTTTCCATTTCCCTTCTGTTCCTGTTTTACTTCGCTATGGGGTGTCAGCCAATCACAAGCCAAGTTTGTGTTCACAGAGAGGCACAAAGACGCATCCACAAATCTCCATATAGCCTACGTGCATAAAAGATGGGTGGAACGGGTAACTGGACACAGGTACTGTTGGTATACTGTATGTTTAGCCTAATTGGCGTGTCGAAACCCACAGGAATACAGGGACCCCTTGAGACAGCTTTGTGACCATACATACAGGGACCCCTTGAGACAGCTTTGTGACCATACAGCAAAATGTTTGAAAAAAAAAAACAAGCAACCAGAGACCTACTATAAGTCTAATATAAATAAAACAATATGACCAAAACGAACACACTCGTGTGAAGTGAGGGGCACTCTTATCAAACAGCAACATAATCCTAAGTCAAGTTAAGTTAATTGGCTGAGCAGAGTTCTTCAATTCGCTCGACCAATCAAATCATCGCTAAAGGGGTGATCAGTCAATCACAAGCCAGTGTTTGTTGTTCACACAAACCAGGAATGCTGGCCGTAGGAGGAGGGGCTAGCGCGAGTAGCGCCCCTCAAATAAACAAAGGGATGACACAGGTCCAGATTTGTGAATGTTATCATTAAACGTCGTCATAGCTCATCTCATGGACAACTGATGTGACGGCCTATTCGGCTGATTAGTTTAATGTGTGGCCACATTGCTTTGGTTAAGGTTTTTTTTTTCACCATATACGGTTTGATCTGCTGTACTGTACCCCATTGGGATGTTACAGTCGCCCCGGTTGGATTGAAGAAGATGATGTTTACAGTTTACTATCCTGTGTTTTAACGAAGATCAATCATCAATTCTAATGTTGTCATTAAATAAATGAACTTGTCCACTTATTCATTTAATATTGCTTCATTGCTCAGGAATCCTACTCTGAGCAAGTATTTGGGCTGTGGGGTGG
>CM076965.1:55269794-55359794 GCA_039105355.1 Benthosema pterotum | reverse complement strand
GTTCTCAACGGGCCTGAAAATTGAGGCCTGGCCCTAAGTGGGCCCTAACTGATCAGGCTCAAAGCCCGGCCCGGGGCGGGCCTGGTCAGGCTTAGGTAGAATTTGAGCACTCTACACTGAGTAAAGGTGAAAATGCCAATCAGCGCCATCTTCAATAGAGGTAAATACACAGACAGACAAAACAGAACTATTATTTTTATTATTTTATTATTATTATTAAATAATTCAATATATATTGCTTTTTTCATGGAGCCCTAAGCCCGATCCAGCCCTACTGATCTGCATACATTTTAGGCCCGAGCCAGACCCTAAAATATCGGGTCGGGCCGGGCCTGGTCGGGTTCGGCCCTAAGGCATGGGCATCGGGGGGCAATGCCCCCCTAAATGCCCTGACTGCCCCATCAAACATGACGGCAAGCAATTAACCCAAATTTCAAAGATATTTCAAATTAAAGCGCTTAAGTGATCAAAATGATTTGAAACACTACTACTGCTACTACTACTAACTTGTGGCAGCATTAAGCCAACAGCATGTCATCATTGAAAACAGAAAACTCTCTGAGTCAGACCTTTAGCTTTATGCATGCTGCGTGTCTGTTGCAACTTCAACAACTGATGTTATTATTGATGCTTTACTTGACTAATAAAAGTCCTGTAACCGAAAATGGTATGGGTGCGTCTTCATCATTTTAATGCATTTTAATGCATTTTAACAGTCCTCTCGTCACACTAGTGTAGTAGTGAATAATGATTTGTTGTATAACTCGCTTTAGTTAATGTATATTATAAGAAAATAGGCTGTGCAGTTGTACAGTAGGCATACGTTTGGAACTTGCAGTGCTCCAGCCAGTGCAAGACCCAAGATCAAAATTAGCTCACAGGGTCCCTAACTGGTGTTCATTTTGAGAACCACTGTAGTACATCATTAGTTTTTGAATCATTTTCAACAATAGTGTGGAATAGCTGATCTTCTTCTTGTCAATGCTTGTGGATCTGCACAGGACTTACAGACTTTATTAACCCTTTGCGTTTTGGTGTTTTAGCTATTGAAAAATAGCAGATCGACAAGCTCATATCGCGCCACCGAGTGGCTCGATATGAGCTTGTCGTTCTGCTATTTTTGACAAATTGTGAAAATGTGGTGCAAATCTTTGAATACATTATTTCAGAAGCAAACATTTGTAACTCAAATCTTTGCTTCTGGGGGATCCGTAGAACAGCATGTTTTTAGATGAGGTTCTGCAGCTAAATAATAGATATTTCTGGGGATCCTTCCTATGAAATATGTTAAGCATCACTGACACAAAAACAGATTTTTCCAGAAAAAAACTAGAACCTCACGCCAGGGACTAGAATTTGGTGTCACAAACTAGAATTTAGTGTCATGGACTAGAATCTAGTGTCGGGAACTAGAATCTCACCTCAGAAACTACAATCTACTGAGTGAAACTAGAATCTAGCATGAGGAACTAGAATCTAGTGTCGGAAACTAGAATCTAGCATCAGAAACTAGAATCTGATCAGGACACAGTGGGTTAAAGGCATTTAATGCCTTGCGCCCCGATGTTTCACAACACATGGTAATTATGCACTTTGTCCATCAGTGTAAATGAATTCGGCAGCGCCAAATAATTAGAAATGCTCCACACAAAAGAAGAGGGGGAGGGGGTGGAGGCTTTAAAAGGTTGATAAGGCGGGTGGGTGGGAAGGAGGTGGAATGGACCGTAATTGCGGAACACGTTATCGCCTCCAGATGAGTTCACGTAGAAAGCCGAGAAATTAATTAGTCAAGGTTTTTTTTTTGTTGTTGTTTTTTGGGGGGTGGGGGTGCGCAAAAGCTACAAAAACAAAACTGAAATGCTACAGAAGATTTTCATTAACTCTCTCAGAGCCGTTTGCGTTTCGGACGAAGGTTTTCTTGGTACACGTGGGCACGCAGACACACGTACACACGACGGCAAATTAAAAGGTCCACACACACACACGCACACAGTATGAAAAACAAAACACAACCCACAACCCTACCTCTAGAGGGCGCTCTTCCCAGGGGCTGCTCCTCTCTCTCTCTGCCTCTTCCTCTCTCGTCCTCCACCGCCATCCCCATCTGAAAACGGAGCACAGGAGGGGCAGGTCACTCGTCGAACTCAGGCGGAAAACCAGTCGTCCGTTCGCTCAACCGTTCACCCATTCATTCACGACAGGCAGGTGCAACCACCACGACACAGCAGTTGACCCCCTCTGCACGTTTTTTTTAAGTCGTCAGTATGCGTGGGTTAGTCCCCACCTCCTCCCACTGTGGTTCGGTAAGTTCATAACGTTAACATACGTATAACTAAATGTGTCAGGATTTCAAAACATTAGCAAAAAAAATGCTGAACAATGCCAACAGCTGAACAATAGTTCACCTGCCTATCGGCGATCTCATCGCATAGACCTTTCAGTAAGCCCCTCCCCAAACTGCTATGGCCCAATCACAGCTAAGCATAACATGTGATAGACAAACCTCTCCACCAATAACTTTCCTTTATGATAAAACATTGTTTTAAAAAATACAGTAAATGTCACACACATATATTTTTCCACTGCATAGGGCATGCCTTGTTGGTAGAGGTGGAAGAGATTTTGAAGGTCTGGTTCCAAAAATGAACCAGTATTAACCAGGAATCATGCAGTGCCAGGTGTGGGGTCGTTCGGAACCCCGGTTGTCCAGAACCAAAAAAGTCCTCAGCCCCAGGCTCAGGACAGGGCCCCTGGAGGTGGCTGATATGACCTCATGAACACTGCATACTTGGACATATTCGGCCTGACACAGAACTTCACAGGCTGCCTGTATATACTCCATAGTTTGGGCATGCCTTTTACAATAAGCTCCATATAAACTAGCCCGCCCCGCCTAAGTTCGGAAACCTGACTTTGGAAATTATTTTCTCCACCTTAATTATACCATTTTGTATTGTATCTCTTATCGTTTTAAATCATTGATTAGTCACCTTTACCATAAGGTAGGGGACATTCCTAGAATGAGTAAAACTGCTAAACGTGGTGCGTTGCTCCCCCCAAAAAATGTGGCAAAATGAAACGTTATGTTGGTGTTCATGTTGTTTTGAATTGCTGGCCTAGGTATGTGTGTGTGTGACAGTCTCATATGTGTGCCACTCAGTCACACAGGTGTGTGCCACCCATGCACATACATATGGGTCCTGTCAGTTCCTTGACTTTGTTTATGCTGCTCATGACCCCGTTCTGGTACTTTAAAATGAGCGAAAAATAACTGATATAGCAACTCACGGCGCACGTCACTCATCTACATTTTACCAGGCAACCAGCCGTGCTAACGGTTCCCTCCCGACGCCCCCAGGGAATAACGAACCATAAATAGAGATGGAAATAAACCCCATAAACACCACGCAAAGCAAACAGACAATCCATTAATCCCGCGATAGTTATTACAGTGGGATCTAATATCCCTGCTGTTTACAGCTGCGTGGCGCAATCTCTATCACGGAAGAAATCAATAGACTGGATTCGACAGTAATGAAAAGTACTTTTCCTTGTTGCGGTTTGAACGGTGTACACGAGGGCTGCAAGTACAATCACCAACAACAACATTACTATCGCTTATGTATGTCAAACACGTTCGAATTGATATGTAATTGGTTAATTGCAGACCCCGCATCTGAAAATATTTTGTGCCAGGCGAGATTTGTGAAGCTTCTGACGTTTTCAAACGTTCCACAGTTCTCTAAACATCTCTAAACAGTTCTCACCGATAAACCCCTTATCCCTTAACTTCTTTGCCTTTTTAAACTATTAAAAAAAGAACATGAATTTTAATGACTATGGTTTTGTTCGATTTGATATATTTTTGTTATAATATGCTATGCACTGTTTATGGAGGGGGCGATCTGGATCTGGATTATGTGATCTGTTGTGGGAGGACAACTAGCCTACAGGCTACACAACCTTTCACTGTTTTGTCCATATTTGAGACCATGGGCTTAGTCAAGCCATGCGGCCGGTACTCATCCATTTTCGACTGCAAGCAAGATCCTACATCATTACCCATTACTCCAGTTCCTGCTTACAGACACATGAGTCCCCTATAGCAATGACATCTGGAAATGACAGCTTTCTGCCTCTGGTCTGCTTTGAGGCAGGATTTCAGAGAGGTGAATATATAACCTTGTTGTTGTCAGCTCTGTAAGCAGTGGCTGGCAAATTGTGTTCTTCAGGATGGATCGGACCAGGGGCAGATGTAACATGTCCCATTTGGGGGGGCAAGAGAACATGTTGGAGGGGCAAGAGAAAATGGTATGGGGGCGGCTTCATCGCCCGTGTCGCTTCACGCCAGGGGCGATGAAGCCGCACCCATACCATTTTCGGTTACAGGACTTTTATTAGTTAAGTAAAGCATCAGTTGTTGTTGAGGTTGCAGCAGACACGCAGCATGCATGAAGCTAAAGGTCTGACTCAGAGAGTTTTCTGTTTTCAATGATGAAATGCTGTTGGTTTAATGGTGCCAAAATTGTAGTTAGTAGCAGTAGTAGTGTTTCAAATCATTTTAAATATAACCACTTTAATTTGAAATAGCTTTGGTTGTTTTGCATGCCATCGTGTTTGGGGGGGGGGGGCTCCATGCCCATGCCTAGATCCGCCCCTGGATCAGACTAGTGCAGAAACGCGGAGAAGTTTGCTGTATAATACAGGAAGTTGACGGGTAGCTCTAGTCCTATGCTGTATATTGTAGCCCTCTCCATCATAGCACAACATGCCTGCCCTATATTCACAGGAGTGGCACTTTTAGGATCGTGATTTCCCATCTACAGAGACAGAATTGTTCAATCATTAATTAATTAATAAAGGAACAATTGTATTGTGTTGTTAACAGCCAAAGCAAATTATCTCCAACGTAATGTAATCCATTAACTTTATTCTATGTACATAGCTGTGCTCGGTGACGTCAGTGTTTTCCGATGAAAGAGCATTTTTTTCAACCTCATTGCAATGAGATCATTGTCTCCCAGTAATCTCTCTTTCACACTGAATAATTCATGCATCATCTCTGGGGCGACCATGATTTGTGCCCCTTTTGCGTGGGACCGACATCCCCCTCATTTCAAATACTTTTCAAGGCGTCCCACACCTTGAGACCCTGCCCCACATTGTGACTGATACGTATTCAAAGTGTTCAAATGCCCTAATAGTTATAGTCCCCTAATAATTGGCTTTCTGTTGTAAAGCTCTCTCGTTGTCTCCGTTGCGGCTAGATATGCTTTTAAGTCTGGTGAAAAAAGACGGAGAAGGGAAAGTAATATCTCAATGCTCACTCCCCAGGGCATACAACTGTCACATTTAAAACAAGCTCAAAATGTGTCGCAGTGAGACCCGTTTTGAGCAGGCAGGTCTGCTATTTTTTGCGATATTTGACTATAATCCTATCTCTTTTAATGAGACATCACAATATTCATAATTTGCTATGCTTGTTTAGTCCTGTTGAACAAACCTGAACAGTTCTGGTCACCCAGATAGCATGAATCTCTTGCCAAGAGGATTTGGGGTTTCAAACCAGTAGAGGGCACTGTGGGAGCTTAAAATAACGACTGGCTGTTTGGAATGCACTGCAGATACAGTAAGAGAATAATCAAAGCCATATCCTGGGCTGGGCTAACAGGCGTTAAATGATTGATTTTCCGTTTTACACACCATTATAATGTTCTGATTTTGGATCACAAGACCCACCGAATATCAACCTCCAGGTTCTCTTCAGAATATAATAGGTGTGTCAATTATTTACTATGACATATTAGGAGTCATTTGAGCCATTCAGAGCTATTCATTAGGTAATATTACTGCGATATGTCTGTGCCAAAACATTTTCGGTAAGCCAAAGGGCAAGGCCCACACCTCTAGGGGTTTTCAACCAGTGGTCCGGGGACCACGAATGGTCCTTGAGAGGGTTCCAGGTGGTCCCCAGGCTAAATGATGGAAAGTTGGTTAACCAGACGTAACTCTTTGAGAACGTAAACAGGAAATCAAATTTGGTTTCATGTTTACGCTCTCAAGAGTTAAAATATTCATCATGTGAATTAGCCTGGAATTGTGGACAAAAGCAAAAGAACTCTTTCGCTTTGGGGTCTGTGGGGCTAAAATGTCATCAAACGGTGGTCCGTCGCTCAAATTCTGAATAAATAGTTGGCCTTGGTATCAAGAAGGTTGAAGGTCAAAAACAGATCAGCGTTGGAGCCAGCCTGATGGTTCTACAGTTTATAGGCCCAATAACTGAGGAGGCCCGACGCCCTTTTCTCTCACAGAACGCTTTATGGGTGACCAGAAGCATTTGGCTATAGCTGACCTCACTGATGTGGATGAGGCACAGGGTTTTTAGGAGATTGGAGACGCAAACTGGAGCAGATCCACGTAAAGCTTTGAAAAGGAACAATAAAAATCTTTAAACGAATTCTAAAACGTACCGGGAGCCAGTGCCGTGCAGCTAGAGCGGGAGTGGTATGTTCATATGTTCAGGTGCCTGTTAAAAGTGGTGCGGCGGCTCGGGTGATGCCAGCACAGAGGGCAATGCAATAACCGAGACGCGCTGTGATAAAAGCTTAGTATCACTCGCTCTAGGTCCTTAAAAGATAAAAAACATTCATTTGTGATAAAAGCCTCAGATGAAAAGATAAAAACTGTCTCGAACCACGGCATTTATATTTGTGTATCAAGTTGAAAAGCACCATCCATTTTAACAGCTACGGTAAGCTGGGCACCACATGGGGTTGAAGTGGGTGCAGGTCTAAGGGGGGGAGCACTAGTAATGGTACTTTTTTCAGACATCCACATACAGTACGTCTCATCCACTACTAGTTATTTGATAACTTTTATTTAGGCTGGCTATTTACGGGACATTCTGCACGGATCTAGGCATAGGCATGGGGGGCGCAATACCCCCCTAAATGCCCAGACTGCCCCACCAAACATGATGTCATGCAAAACAACCCAAGATATTTCAAATTAAAGTGCTTATATTTAAAATGATTTGAAACACTACCACTGCGACTAACTAACTACAGCTGTGGCACCACTAAACCAACAGCATTTCATCAACTCTCTGACTCAGACCTTTAGCTTTATGCATGCTGCGTGTCTGTTGCAACTTCAACAACAACCGATGTTATTATTGATGCTTAATTGCCTAATAAAAGTCCTCCAACCAAAAATGGTATGGGGGCGGCTTCGTTGCCCGTGGCGCGAAGCGTCACGGGCTACTGGTTCATTGTTGGAACCAGACCTTCAAAATCTCTTCCAAATCCATCAACAAGGCAGGCTCTATGCGGTGTGTGTGTGTGAGACATTTATTTTTTAAAACAATGTTTTATCATATAGGAAAGCTATTGGTGGAGAGGTTTGTCTATCACATGTTTTGCTTAGCTGTGGTTGGACCATAGCAGTTTGGGGAGGGGCTTAATGAAGTGTTGTATTGTACATTGTAAGTTGTAGTGCAGTGTAGTGCAGTTGACCAGGGGTTTTCAACAGGTGGTCCGGGGTCCTTGAGAGGGTTCCAGGTGGTCCCCAGCTAAGTTGCTTAACCAGATCTAACTCTTGAGAACGTAAAAATGAAACCAAGTGGACCCTTGCGGGTCCATTTGGTTTCATTTTTACGCTCTCAAGCGTTAAAATATTCATCATGTGAATTAGTCCAAATCTACACAACTAGAAGATTAATGGTCATGGACAGAAGCAAAAGAAATCTTTAATCGTGGTCCGTGTCTCAAATGCGGAATAAATGGTGGGCCCTGGGATGAAAAAGGTTGAAAACCCCTGCGGTAGAGTGTGAGCTGACCGTGTCGTTCATTTCTGAGCGTCCTCTTCTGAGTTCATGCAGTCTGGTGGCGTTCACCTCCTCCCTCCACGTGTCTGTTCTCTGCTGGAGAGCCCCCTCTGTCTGTGTTACACACACACACACACGCACGCACGCGCACGCGCACACGCACGCGCACACACGCACACACACACACACACACACGCACACACAAATAAGTTACTCTCCCAACGGTGTGGTGCTGCACTGCTATGTGTACTCCGTATTGGTAAAACCAGCCCCATGTTTGTCCGGTACATTGAATTAGACATACACACAGGTGTACGCGTCTAGGGACAGCGACATTAAGGGGTTACACCACTCAAAAAACATTTGCTATAAATGAACTATAAATGAAAACTAGAAACGTTGGGGAAAAAATGATGAATATTAACTGAATTAACCTGAATTGTGTGCTCACAAAACTACCTGAAACTAAGAGGTGGGACTCGATTTAAAAAAAAATAATAATCAAATTAATTTGAAGTTTTGTAATGAATTAATCTCAATGAATCACATTTCAATATTTGACCTTTTAATTAAAACAGGTTGGTATATAGTGTATGTAGTGTATAGTGTATCAATGCGTGAAATTCCCATCAGCCACTGTGCCACGCAAAACCATCTGATTGGCAGGGACTGGCACTGCACATAGATCCAAAGATTAATGCACATAGATTAATGGATTTCTTTAGATGCTTCTTTTTTCTGAGAGTGTACAAATGGAACCAAATGAACCTGTTAAGGTTCATTTGGTTGCATTTGTACATTCTCAGAAAAAAATGTTGAGAATGGGTGGAATGGGTGGAAAGAGAGAGAGAGAGAGAGAGAGAGAGAGAGAGAGAGAGAGAGAGAGAGAGAGAGAGAGAGGGGGGGGGGGGGGGGGGAGGGAGAGGGAGAGGGAGAGAGAGAGAGACGCGGCAAATGTAGTCATGAATGGACTTGAACATGCGATACGCTGCCAGGCTATATTTGGCAGGGCGGGAGACCACTTGGCCAGCGGGCACCCCACTAAAACAATTTCTTATTTGCAATTTGTTATTTGCACGATTAAAAAGGGCCTAATAAACTAAAACGACCACTAAAAATAAAATACATAAACTAAAACTACCACTTACACCAAACAATAAAAAATAATGAAAACAAGCAAACCCACGCTCTAAACATTTAGTAACACTAACTGAGTGTAAGTCCAAACAAACTAAAACTAAACTATAATGTAAATTACCAACCTATTATGTCCCACCAACACACACACACACACACACACACACACACACACACACACACACACACACCACACACACACACACACACACAACACACACACACACAACACACACACACACACACACACACACACACACACACAGTTCATTAACCCAAGAAAACATGTGTGCCATTTCCGCACACATTTCATTTCTGCACACCCATCTGGCACATATACCGCAAGCCAAAACAAACTACAATCTTCTCATTTTCCTTCCTTCCTGATTATGCTCTCTATTATGTGCACATGATAAATATATTCATGAGAAATATGCTTATGTATTTTGTATGCCATAGTATTTCTTTTTCCTGAGGACACTATGCCTCATCACAGGAGAAGCCAAATATCTCCCTTTTTTATTTTAAAGTATACTCTATAAAACTAGAATCCATTTGTAACTCAGAGAATGTAAAAGTAACCAATATAATGATCTGCATTATACAACGGGTCGTTTCGAGGAAGCAATCTGATTGGTTGAAAACTCTTGTAGACATTACCCAAACTAGACGTTACCCCGAACTATAATGGTCCTCTGTGTGAGAGCACAGTGTTTCATTTTCATATATACCTTGTTCATGAGCTGCACTATTGTCTGTGTGAGACCACAGTGTTTCTCTGCCAGGAAGCGGTATCTCCTCTCCTCTTCGTTCAGCGCCTCGTTGTGGCTGTCCGTGAGGAACTGCACGTACTCGCTTCCATTCTACGCACGCACACAGGCACACACACACACAGAAAGGTAAAGTCTGTAACCACATGTGCCCTGTATATACTTTGCCATTATTGGAAATGAATAACACTGGGGTTTAATGCATTTTAGAGGCAGTTAAATGAACTGTGCACGGACCAGGTTGTGTCCTCTCCTCAGCTGTTTCTCCAGAGCGGTTGCCTGGGTACGGACTTCCATCTCATAGCGCCTCCTACTGCCCTGGGTGACAAGGTACACACACATTCACTTGATGTTGTTTTGCCTCGTCGTCATTGTTGTTAGTTTGGTGTCGTTTGTTGTCCTGCAGCCTACTGTTTCCCTGTTGTTTTGTCTTCATTTTGTGTTTTTGCCTGTGAACTATGTGAAGCACTTTGTAAAAAAAAAAAGAGTGCTATATAAATAAAATTCATCCATTCATTCATCAGTGCATGTGTTTAAATGACCTAGAATTATTTAGGTGTGCCTGTGTGCCTGTGTGCCTGTGTGTGTGTGTGTGTGTGTGTGTGTGTGTGTGTGTGTGTGTGTGTGTGTGTGTGTGTGTGTGTGTGTGTGTGTGTGTGTGTGTGTGTGTGCGCATTTGTGCGAGAGAGAGAGAGAGCAGCTGATCGATTCTGTCTTCTGTTTGTATTTAGGGTTTCTTCCTGGGGGCTGAAACCTTTCTAGTCCAACGTGTCAATGAAAAAAACAGTAATATAGTGACATCACATCATCAGCCCCTCCCCTGACTCCTCCCCCTTTACCATACAACTACAGCTGTGGGCGTGGCTTCAATTCATCCACCCATCACCACCCACCAGGCATACTTAATGAAGTGGTGGGGGTGCGCACATGAAAACAACTTTTTAACAAATACCGTGCCGTTTTTTGGAGAAAAAAACGTCATCCTCACTCCTCATATACAACAATAATACCTGATCATGTTTTAGGGTGAAAAAAAATCACGGCACTCCATCTTTAAAAACATGCACTCAACTTCAGATACGGACCGCACTTTTGTGCTTTATACTCGACTTACTTACTTATTTATTTCGTTTTCACTGTTAAATCATTTTTGCTTCATTAGAGTCGTTTTACTTTCGCTTAAACAAAGCTCTTTATTCCCACAATGATGTTGAATGAACTCGGTGGTTGCCATAATGGAAAATAAACATAACCTATCACAGGGAAATTTGCATTTCAAAGACAACACAGCAGGCTCTCAGTGTAATGATTTTTTTTTTCTTTTCTTCTTTTTTTTTTTTTTTTACAGCAGGATTGCTTTTCATATTCCTGGGCCCAGAATATACAAAAGTAGTTTCAATAAAACATAGTTTTATATTAGCCCTTTACACACCATATACACCACTGTTGTAAGACAAAAACAGCAGATCTACCAGCTTGTGCGTGGCATATTGTGATGCACTGTGAGCAACTGAGCATATAACCCATTTAGGACACAAACACATCTTTTTCGCTTTCGCGTTCAGAACCACTTCAACCATTATTTAAAACTTTAGCGCTTGAAATAAATCGCAGTTCTAAAACGGTTAGTCCCCGATACTTTATTACGATTGGCTGGTTACCGTCACCTTACCATTCTAAATCTCACGCTATAATGCAAACCTTCAATAGCGTTATATCATTCCCAGCTGATCCCACAGCTCTGTATAGCCAAACTGGGGAAGTAGGGGAGCACTTGATTGCCTTAAAAACCCTTGCCATGAATGTGTCTAAGCACCGCCCACACTCATATCACTGTGAATGTGTGGCGCCGGGCAGCCTCGTAACGACTTCAAGCGCCTCCTTATTCCGAAAACGAAAACAAGGACGTGTGGCTGTCTTTGGTGGGCACAACGCGAAGCCACTTTTGTGAATTTAATGGTCTTGAGCAGGGGGGGGGGGGGGGCAGGAGAAAATGGTATGGGGGCGGCAGTCGAGTAAAGCATCAATAATAACATAAATGATAACATCAGTTGTTGTTGAAGCTGCAACAGACACGCAGCATGCATCTGACTCAGAGAGTTTTCTGTTTTCAATGATGAAATGCTGTTGGTTTAGTGGTGCCACAACTGTAGTTAGTTAGTAGCAGTAGTAGTGTTTCAAATCATTTTAAATATAAGCACTTTAATTTGAAATATCTTGGGTTGTTTTACATGGCATTGTGTTTGGTGGGGCAGACTGGGCATTTAGGGGGGCATTGCCCCTCCCATGCCCATGCCTAGATCCGCCCCTGCGCGAAGCCACTTTTGTGAATTTAATGGTCTTGAGGTTAGTATTGCTCCAGTAAATGTTTGTAACCGTTTTGGAAAAGCAACAAGCCACGCAAGGTCCCAGCTTAACATAGTTAAAATCTACAGTAACCTTCTTCTTGCGGCTTATTGCTTTAATCTACAAGCTTATAGATCTGCTAAAATCTTTGAGAGATTTTTTTTAAAATTCTAATTAGCTTTTGGGGTGGTGGGGTGGACATAAAAACTTACTAATATGTAGTCTTTGTCCAGTCTGACGTTGTTGTCCATTTCCAGAAGGACTTCGGTGTGAAACCAGCGAAACTGTAAGGAGAAACAGACGGTCATAATTAGGGATTTTCCCATACACCTTTTGTTTCCCTTTCTGAGTGTTGTAAATGCGGATACTGAATGCCAGAGAGAACTTTTTCATTATTTCTATGGTATACGTTGTGTATAGGGTGACCAGATGTCCCTCTTTGCGTGGGACAGTCCCTCATTTTCAAGATTTTTGAAGCGTCCCACAAATTGAGTCTCTGTCCCACATTGTGACTGACAGGCATCAGCGTTGAAAATGCCCCTAATAATTTGTAGTGCCCTAATAGTTGGATTTCATCATTTCTTGCTATGTTTTTTTTAAATAATTCCCACATGTGGTACCACTATATTTCTAAACAAACAAAAGAAAATCTGCACACCATTTGATGCTCCCGAATGTGGATTTATTTATATAAATGAATCCACATTCGGGAGCATCAAATGGTGTGCAGATTTTCTTTTGTTTGTTTAGTCATATCATATCTTTAATCTAGCACCCTACCCAATTTTTTTTTTTTTTTGGATGTGCGTGTTCCTTATTACCGTTTTTACCACTATATTTCCACACTCACTCTAGAGAGGCCACATCGCATACTGTCGTATCAAAAATAGCTGATCTACGATCTCAAAACGCGTCGCAGCGCGACGCATTTTCCACACTTCACTTGTCCCACACATGCAACACTTCTGTCCCTCAAATGAACAGTTTGGATCTGGTCACCCTAGTTGTGTATGGTATATTAATGACCTAGTAAAATGTCGAAATTGTAAGGTTGCCGTGTGTCTGATGCAAAGGACTGTATGTGTGAACTCACAAGTCCATCCAACTCCATGGTGAGCCTCCTCTGATTGTCTGCGATCTGAATGAGGACGTCTCCTAAAGGACAATGTGGATGATATTACCGTTAGGTACGGCACAACACACTGTACGCCAATAATTATAACATGTAATAGCATGGATCACATCCCTCTCCCAGAAAACAGAAAACACACAGAAAACACACACACACACACACACGCACATAAACACGTAATGTCAGAAGCAACAAATCACAGTGGAGGTAAGGAGAAAAGAGAAACATACAAAGGGGGGGAAAGGGAGCTTCTACTATATTTATTATTACATTTATTTATTTATTTATTATTATTACAAAATACATAATCTCCCACGTTATTAAGGCCTTTCACCTTCCACTTGAGATGTCTGGGCACTGCACACATGCCTATCTTTGCAGCAGAGTTGCTCTTAGTCTGAGCCCATCTTGAGGTGTATACGTTGTACTTCCGCTGGCCGAGGGGAGCGAGATAAACGGGCCGGATTTAGGCATGGGCATGGGGGGGGGGGGGGGGGGGGGGGGGGGCAATGCCCCTCTAAATGCCCTGACTCAAGTTCAAGCCCAACCACCGACAGGACCTTTTCGGTGAGGGCCTCTATTAAAGTACTTGGGTTAAGTGAGCAGCACACGAGGACCAGCAGCCTGGATGTCATGCTGCATTATTCATGTTCTCCTGCCGCCATGCATGGGGCCTCGATCTACTGCCATGTCTGCAGTACTGCCACACGATAGCCCCATGGCAGCTGGGGAACTGCAACGCACTACAGTGCCGACCAAACAATAGACAATCTAGGCTGCTTTGCCACACCTTTAGTCAAAACTTTGAGGTGTGGCAAAGCTGTTTGGCTTCGCCACACCTAAGATGATCAAAATAGTCCATCTAGTCTCTGAAACAGTCAAAGATTTTCTGTTTCGGGAACAAAATATAGCCACGAATAACATACGTTCTGAAAAACAAAAAAGATTATTTAATATTTTTTTAGTCATAATCTGATGCTAGATAAAACCAGGCCTGTTTCCATTCCATGCCAGCTCGGAAAATCAACAATGTTGGACATTGTAAACAAAGTGGAAATGCAAATTTGGAACTGAAGAAGAGGAATTATCCAAAGCAGGGTGCATGAGGACAAAATCAAACCAGTTGTTCTTGAGAGCAATTCCCATTAAAGCTGCTCTTATGAAAGACCTAGTGCATGGTGCACTATAAGGCTTACTTTTTTGTGGCTCCAGATTTATTTGAATGAATTTTGAATTCATGTTTTCGTCAAAAATGGCTCTCTCAGCAACTTGGGTTGCCGGGTTATTTTATTGATATTGATATTGCATGGATAAATTGAATCGACCCATTGTTAATAACAGCGACAAGGACCATGTTTGCCACTTTTATTCACTTTTTGGGCTTGAGCCCGATTCTTCACAGTCAAGTGGATGTTCCTCATCCACGGTTTGGAACCACTGACCGATTCTTTTTACCCACCACTCGAAAGAATCAATTAACCACATAATTAAATAATTAATTAAATGAATCAAATGTACTAAAAATAGTACTAATAGAACTGGTAGATTTAGGTTGGAGACCTCGGCATCCGATGGCTTCACATTGAGTGGAGTGCTGACGGGTTTGGTTTCGCTGTTGATTGGGGGTATGGTCTCTGTGACAGCGATGGATTCGTTCCTCTGCGGCTCCTCCTTCAGCTCACGGTTGGTGTCCGACTCCCCGGATGGCGCCGGGGTTAGACGAACCTCGGGAGGGTAGGCGTGGACTTCGTTAGGCGGAGAGCGGTAGTCGCGGGATGTACCCGTCACGTCATCCAGGAACTCGATCGGGCTGGGTCTGGCGTTTTCGGTTGCCATGTCCGGTCCTGCGGATGTTTCGGGGGATGGCTGTTCTGCTGTGGCGACAGCATTCACCGGCAGAGGGGCCGGAGGGTCCGGATGGTGCTTAGGTTCAGGCTCGACCGTCTTCCTTTCCTCGATGACAACGTCGTCAGTGTTCCGTCTAGTGGGCTGGATGTTAGGGCTGGTGGTGTCCATGACGAGAACGTTCTGGTCCTCGATCAGTTTAAATAGTTTCTCGGCAGTGATCCCTCCTGCAGATACATATCTAACCTTCATCGGCTCTCTAGTTTCGACTTTGTCAGTCATGTTCGATGAGGGTCCTTTCGCATACCTCGTTTTGAGGTTTTGACGTAGCCTCTCCGTCTCTTTGAGGGCTTTCGTGAGATCTATTGGTGGTCTTCCCTTGTATTCTGGCCTCTGTTGAATGATGTGACATATGTGTACGTACTTCATGTACAAGACATATGCCCTCTCCTCATCCCTTTCCAAATGACACTCCTCTGCCCTCCGAAGGATTTTAGCGGCCCTTTGGACATATAGTTTGGTGGCTTTGCTCTCGTCCGGTTTGACCGCAGTCAGTTTATTGAGGTCTTCTAGAGATGCACTTAGATAAAGCTCTCTGGTCCTAACAAATATAGGCATCTTCGTCTTTCGGGTATGTTCAGGTAAAGCTTACAAGCTCACAATACTCTGATGTCCTGAAACAAATTAGTAAATGGTCAATGTCACCTAATGTAGACTGTGGTATCAGCAGAAGCCTGACATAATTGTGACGTCATTATGAATCAAAAAACAGCATGAAACTAGAACGGTGCCCTTTGTGGCACAGGTCTCCACCAGGCCAGATCAGGTTGTGGCCTCCTGGTGGCACTAAAATAGGCCAATGTGAAAAGGGTGCTATTTATCGTTATGCCTGAGCGAGCTAATATGATGACATCATCTAAACTGGTCAATCGGGTGTGGCCAGGGTCTGCATGAACAGACGGACACAGGGACCCATGGATGGACAGGGGGTAAAACATACTCTCCACCATACTGGTGGAGACAATCAAGCCATATTGCCACACCGATTGTTGTCTCCACCGTAAGGTGGTGACTATGGATCGTACCCCGTCATTCCGCCCGTGTCTGTCCGCCATCATGTCCGTGCATAGGATGATGTCATGATGACGTCATAAATCTCATACCCTCTCCATCCGAAAAAAACACTGTCACGTTCCTGTGCTCCTCATTGTCATGTTTATTCTATCATTATGCTCACAGTAAACACGTTTCAAACCTGAGCCGGACGGTGGAGACCTGTGCCCTGTATGTCCATCGCCGATCATGATCGGCGATGGACATACTATTTCGATCATTTCTAGGTCAGTGGGACCTAGAAATGATCACGCGAAAAACATGCTAATCAACTAAAATGAATGTCACGATCATTGGGGATTAATGTCAATGATGTCACCAGGAGGTTTTAAATTTGACTTTTATTACGTTGGTTAGGTTTAGTTCCTATAGCTCCTTGAGCCCACCCTGTTTCTTCAGGAACAGGATTTTTTTTCTACTTTCCGTTGCTGCTGTTAGTCATGGTTGCCAGTTCCCATCTGATGTTGTGTGGGAGTTCTGACCGCTTCAGATGGTACTCAATAACAGCTAGTTTACACGACGTCTTAAGAGTAGGTTTTAAGTACAAGATGTGCAGTTCACAACGTCTGTCCTTAAATCCAAAGAAGACGATGCAATCTCCCACCGTGCAACAGGACAGGGAAAGTGTTGACCATGGACCACTCCCTCTGGCTGCAAATTTCTTCCAGAGGGTCTCTGGACTGAATCTCCACAGATCAGCGTTCCCGTTGTATCCACCGATTATGTACAGCTCTCCATTGTAGGCAAAGGCTGAATGACCACAGCGTTTTTCTGGAACAAGCTGTGCTGAAGGTGTTCTCAGCCAGAGGTTGGTCTGCGTGTCAAACACTCTGAGGATGTTGATGCTATGGTGATCTCCTCCCCCAAATACAAACATCTTAGTCCCGATGAAGGTAGCAGAGTGGAATGATGAAGGAGGAGCTGTAGTGCCTCTGGTGTTGATTAAAGACCAGAACATTGTGGTCGTGTCCAACTTGTACATGTCATTATAGAATCCAGTCCCATATCTCCATCCTCCATGGATGAAGATGACCGTCCCCAAGGCACAGGCAGAATGGTCCCTTCTCGCCTCTGGGACAGAACCAGAAACATTGGGCTTGAGCCATCTGTGGGAGTCCACATCAAATGCATGAAGGACATTACAGTACTCTTTGGTGTAAAACGTACAACCGCCCCAGATGTAGGCAATATAATCTATCACCACAGCTGTGTGTCCATAGCGATTGGATGGAACCTCGAGGAGGCCTTCTCCTCTTCCAGTAGTCCACTCCCTCCAGCATAAAGCCACTGTGTTGAAGATGTGAATAACAAGCCGCTCCTTGTTAGCACACCCTCCAAATGCGTAGACCTTACCTCCCACGGTAACAACGGCCTGAATTTTTATGTTAGGCCCTCCATCCAGATGCAGTGTCCAGCAGAACATTTCTCACCATCAGCTTCTCCCGCAGATCTCAGACGATTCCTCAAATCCTTCTCTATGAATTAATGGCAACCTATTGTGTGCAGTACACTGGCACTGCTATCGGGATCATTGGGGTAAAACATAGTCACCACAATACTGGTGGAGACAACAATCAAAACAGGCTGATGTTGTGTGACTACTACACCTTAGAGATTCTGTGACTCACACGTGAGATGTATTGTATAATGGGGGCAATTTGCACTCACATTTTTCTTTATTATTGATCATTTTACCGCCTTGGGAAAATGCATTATGTCTATTTGACCAGAGAATTGTGTAGAACACATTATGCACAAACAATAGGGTATATTGGAGATAAACAATATACCCTATTTATTGGAGATAAACAATATACCCTGCAGGGGCGGATCTAGGCATGGGCATGGGGGGGGGGGGGCAATGCCTATATTTACAATGCTTTGAAACACTACTACTGCTACCAACTAACTACAGCTGTGGCACCACTAAACCAACAGCATTTCACCATCGAAAACAGAAAACTATCTGAGTCAGACCTTTAGCTTTATGCATGCATGTCTGTTGCAACTTCAACAACTGATATTATTATTGATGTTTTACTTGACAACGCGCCACGGGTGATGAAGCCGCCCCCATACCATTTTCTCCTGCCCCCAATTGGGAAATGTTACATCCGCCCCTGCTGCAGCGCTTAACCTGAAGCTGCATGCACAGTTTGCACACACACGACTACACACTCGCACGCACGTGTCTCCCACACAAACACACAGCATGTGAGGTAAACTTTGGTCCTCCTAATCTGACGGAGGGTTTGTTTATATGTGCTAATTGGGCATGCTGTATGAGATTACACCTATTCGGACCAACATGCATGTTGACTTGCAGGGGCGGATTGGCACATATTTTCCCACCGGGACAATTTTGCCTTTGCCAGGCCACCCTGGTGGGGGCAGCTGGTTAGCCAGATGTAACTCTTTGAGAGCGTAAAAATGAAACCAAGAGTTAAAATATTCATCATGTGAATTAGTCTACACAACTAAAGAATGTAGAAGATTAATGGTCATTTTGATCTGTATGTTCCAGACGGGCATCTAGCACATTCTAGTGCATTTTGGAAGTGCCACTAGTGCATTTTGGATCTTGTCCAGGCCACTAGGTGGCGCAGGCCACCGGGAAAACTCCCTGTACTCCAGATGGCCAATCCGCCCCTGTTGACTTGGGACACACAGAATTGTGTCACATGCATTGTTGCTGCCATTTGCACAGGGAGAAATTAACACAGGATTTTACAATGCATGCGTGCCCTAGTCTTGGGCGGTATTGATTTTTTAATATTCGTATTGATAACGTGTTAATTAGCTCGATATTCGATATTACCGGTATTGATCACGAGATGTAAATGGCGTACAATCAGAGTCGGACACGTTCCACCATTCGCCTAGTTCTCAGAATTGCGACATTGAGGGGTCAGAAACTGAGCGCTCTGCTATTCAAGCAGCCTAAATAGGGAAAAACTGGAGTCGGAAATACATCGTTTCTAAAAAGCCTAGCCCAAATAAGGGCTATTTTAGGCATGTGTGTAACATGAAAATTGTTTGTATAGTTACAATTAAAAGTCTCATTGTTTATATTTTAATAGAATACAGTATAATGATGCTATTTGATTGATATTTGATGTTCGGTATTCGAGATTTTTTATAGACCCAACGATATTACTCGGGTGTTGATTTCCAACATCGCGATAAACGGTAATACCGGTATATTGCCCAAGACTACACACACACACACACACGCACACACACACACACACACTTAGGATGAGAGTCCTACCTATTGACCGCGAGGACATGGTTTGCAGTGCTTGTTCTCCAATCTTTGCGATGGCATTGTAGTAGGCCTCACTGGCTGCAGCTTGAGCTTTAAAACACACACACACACACACACACACACACACACACACACACACACACACACACACACACACACACACACCACACACACACACACACACACACACCACACACACACACACACACACACACACACACACACACACACACACACACACACACACACACACACACACACACACACACACACACACACACACACACACACACACACCACCCAAAACAGCTCATTGAATTGCTAATCTTATTCAGACAGTAGTCTCTAGCATTAAACGAAAACATAAAAACCAGACACATTATAATTCACAACCATCTTGCAGACATGCTGTTTACAGGGTTTCACTGAATGATCGTATCGGCCCTTCAAGCAGCTCTACCCATTTTTGCCACGGACTCTTATCTGTGGTCTCCTAAGTGGAAAATTGCTTCTAGTTCATGTATTACTGTGCAGGCGTTTGCAATAAAATTGCCATAGTAGAAAACCTTTAATAAGACCCTTTAATGCCCCGTTTAATTAAACTTAGCTGCGTGTCTGGGTCATGCACCTGACATTTGCAGATCTCCAAGCTCACAATACGTTGCGGCAAAATGTATTGTGAGCTCCATATTCTTATAGGCCTATATGAATGTGATGTAGGGCAGTGGTTTTCAACCTTTTTGATACCAGGGCCCACTATTTATTCAGCATTTGAGCCACAGACCACCATTGGAGGACATTTTAGCCCCACAGACCCCAAAAACTGAAGATTTATTTAGTTTTGGCCACCATACCAGGCTGGATTTGGGAAACAAAACAGGCAAACATACATCCATTCATCTTCTACATTCTCTAGTTGTGTAAACTTGGGCTAATTCACATAATGAATATGTTCACTCTTGAGAGTGTAAACGTGAACCGTTTCACGTTTACGCTCTCAAAGAGTTACATCTGGTTAACCAACTTTCCATCAGTTAGCCTGGGGACCTCCTGGAATCCTCTCAGGGACCACTGGTGGTCCCCGGACCACTCAGCTTTTGGCTGAGGAGGACTGTTTATGGTATCATTGCGTCCTTGAAAGTGACAGAGCACATTAACATAGGGTGAAGTTATGACTGCACTCGACTCAGTATAGGCCTGGAATTATGGTGTGTGTGTGAATTGCAGGGAGGCCGCGTGTTATGATGATAAGTAAATGCGCACCACCCTCTCTTGGTTAATGGTGCGTACACGTGTGACATATTGATGAGAGACAGCACTGACATGTGCCATCTTTGAAGATGGGCCTCGTGTAGCCAACTAGGTAGACCTTAATATAGTTTTTTAAACTATGACTATTTAAATAATATGATTTATTTTAATATTTAAGAAAGAATCACTGAAGAAGGATGGTGTATGTGTTGTGTGTGTGCACAGTAAAGTCCATCAAAAACTGACCCTTCTTACACAATGTTACTGAGTACAACACTGGAAGACCTATTGTGACCATACTAAACAGGGTATATTTTACACACAATGTCAAATATTTCATAGAAAACATGTATAGGCAAAATATATTGAGGTACAGCAATGCTTGGGTATACTTGTGGTATACCTTTCATCAATATTTCAACCAATCTCACACGGACTGTACTTTATACGTACACAGTAGGACATGAATTTAAAAAGAAAAAACATAGTATGAATATGCATTTAAAAAAGAGCACTTGAATTATTTAATTTAACTTATATAGTTAAAGATGTATTTGAAACTGACTGTATAATTTATATATATATATATATATATATATATATATATATATATATATATATATTATATATATATATATATATATATATATATATATATATATATATATATATATATATATATATATATTATATCATGAAAAGATAAAAAAAGATTATATCATGAAAAGATAAAAGCTGGCAATTTCTCCTATGGTCAAAACCAGAGGTGTCAAAAAAAAAAAATCAGTCCTCTAAATTATGATGATAATTATGATGATAATTGATGATATTGCCATATTGAACTGTCAACTCAAACCCCAAATACTTGTCTTCAAACGCCACATACAAGATAACCTTCCAATTCTTCTCCTGTATTCTTCATTTTAAGTGTTTTTCTTAAACACTGTATAACAGCAAGTAACACCATTGCCGCAAAGTCATAGCTCCCGCTTTTTGGCGGTGCTTGGAATGGATTTTAAACTATTTCCAGCAATGGGATAATCCCTTTTTGATGTGTAGATCTCGTTGAGCCGATCATTTTGAAAGTAGCTCTCGAGTCAAAAAAGTGTGGGGACCCCTTGGTCTAAACATTCCTTATTTTATTTTATAAATTATTATGATGTCAGCGAGCATCACAAAAGGTACTGAAATACCCAGCCACTTATAGGGCTACGAGATCCAGACTGTTCATTAGAGGGACAGAAGGATTGCACTTGTGGGACAAGTGGGGACACATTATGGGACAAAGCTGGGTTAGCAAATCCTTGTCATATTCAAAAAAGATTTCAATTCAAAAAATAGCTGATCTACAACGTCAAACCGCGTTGCAGGGCAACACGTTTTAAGGTGTGAATATAGTTATTATAACAGACTTTAAAAAAAAACTAACCTATAAGAGGAAGAAGAGACGACAGAAAACCACACATTAGGACATTTGAACACGGTCAGTTAAAATACGGGACAGGCTCTCAATTTGTGGGACACCTAAAAAGTCTTAGAAATGAGGGACTGTCCCATGCCAAGAGGGACAACCAACTCTGACATTAGCCACATTATAATTGCAAAGATATAATTGAATCAGCATGTTCAGGGATAATAGGGATGTGGGGATAATAAAGATGAAGGCTAAACGATATCTCTGGGTGAGCCCAGACCATGCAATTCATGAAGGGAAGTGGTTGCAATAAGTGACCTATGATGACACGTCAACATGGCCAGTTACAGGAGGCTACGGGGAAGACTTACACTACAGTGCTGGGAAATCTTACAGTATACTGGGAGGTCTTACAGTATTTGGAAGTCTTTACAGTACTGGGAAGTCGGAAGTCAATGAATTTCATAGAAACGGTAGTTATGTCTCAATGGATTGCTAGGAAATTTTTATAGGGCCCCCATATACGGTAATCGCTGGCTGCTCTCCCATAGTATCCTCTCTCAAGCATACGATGAGGTAAGAAGTGAGCTCTTAACAGTCATTATTTCATTTAAACACCATTTCATTTTAACACCATCTGTTAACTTGACTGACTTACTGTATAATTTCAATATGTTTTAATACATTTAAAGTTATTTTATGCATAGGTTCATACATTTGGTCAAATGACTGTATGCCAGCCATGGAACATTGGATGAGAAACGTAAGGATGACATGAGATCCATACCATAGTATTCTTCAAGTACGTCTTGGAATCATTTATTTGATATATTTTATTTCATTCCAACTCGAAGAAAACAAACCCAAACAAAGCAAGACCAACCCTAACCTTTCACCCTAACCAAAACAAAGTGAGGCTGGAAAAGTCGGAAACCAGCTAGATTATTCTTTTACAATGTTCTTTAGATCAGGGCTTGACACTAACACTTGCCCGCTTGCCCGGGGCAAGTAAAAAAAATGGTGGGGCAAGTGAAGACTGCTACCTGGTTGCCCGATCGGTCAAGTGTGCAAAATAGTGCACTATAACACAACACAAGATAAATTTGTCTTGAAGGCAGTCATTGCACTCTGCCTCTGTGTCTTTCCCTGCTTTCTAGCTATCCACAATTCCAGGCTGGATTTGGGAAACAAAACACGCAAATTAACATACACATCAAAATGACCTAATCTGGGACCTAATCTGGGCTAATTAAGATGATGAATTTTAACTCTTGAGAGTGTAAAAATGGACCCGCAAGGGTCCATTTGGTTTCATTTTTACATTCTCAAGAGTTACATCTGCAAAATTTACAATATATTTTTGGGGGGCAAGTGACCATGAGCTGAGGGCAAGTAGAACCTGACTTGCACTTGCCCAATGGGCAAGTGCCTCCGAGACCTTAGTGTCAACCCCTGTTAGATTTTATAATGTTCTTTAGATTCTACCCTTGCCTGGTGACGCAAGGGTATGGGACAAAGGCTTTGTGACAGAAGGGATGTTTCTCATTACAAGCGAGATGTACCAACTGTTCAAGGCACATGATATTGCAACCAGTCTGCACAAAATAGTAATACAGCAGTACTGTATATTTCAGGGATATTCATGGCCTTTGAAAAATACAGCTGTACAGAGTACAGTAAAAGCCAAAGGTGTATTACCGGTATATACAGACATGAGCAATATCAGCGGCCCGCTTAGGCCCACAACCGGTGAAGGAGCTACATCACAGGGAGGGGATTTATATTATTTTATTTAGGTACCCCCCTATACCATATACAGGCTATACTGGTGGCCTGGGAGCATGTGGCCCTCACCTTCACTTAATCCATTTTCTCAACTGAAAACACATTCTGAAAAATCTCTTCCAAACCCGGACAGTTTTCTGAATAAATCCTCAGCTTTCCACATCAGTGATCCTCAGTACTTCAGAATTAAAATCAAAATCACCTGTACATGGCCCGCCAAAACCCCCATCTAAAAACATGCAGTTCCAGGGACAATGTCGGAAGCGACACATTTGGGTTAAAAACGTTCGCCGTGACAGAATATTTAATAATATTAATAAGATTTGAGACACATTTTCACAACCAAAGGGATTCTTGCCTAAAATTAGTTGGGGGCCCACATAAAATAATAGGGCTCGCATAGGGCTATACATAACTCCTAGAACCGGCACTGGGTGAGAATATGGCATACAGCATGTGGGCTGTTACAAACAGCCCCAGCCAAGATTGCAGGCCCATAAACAGAGCCAGTAACAGCACTGAGGTATTCCCAGAGCATATGGACTTTGGAATAAGGTCATCAGCCTTCGCTTGAAAAAGGGCTTGCCCATATCCTGTACTTCAATCACAATTACTGGGGTTTATTGGCCTTATAAATTCATCCGCCCGTGTTTGTGTGCGTTTGTGCAATGTGCGTTTCACACTGTGTACAATCAGCCTATTGCATTATATGACATTATATTCGTAGGCAACAGACATGTTTCGGGCTATTTGATGTTTCATTATTGTTTGTGCTTTGTTTGTGTTTGGTTACCTTGGAAGGCTTGGACGTAGCTGGTGCCGAGCGAGACTAGTTTCTGCAAGCTGGGGTTGAACTGTTCCATCAGGTGCTGTGTGTGGGACGCACGCACGCACGCGCACGCACACGCACGCACACACGCGCACACACACACACACACACACACACACACACACACACACACACACACACACACACACACACACACACACACACACACACACACACTATAAGTGTCCTACACTGTAAATATCTGGAACATGTGATGTGTCTAAAACCTACCAGTGTGTAATATCAATCAAAATGCCAAATCTTTATTTATGGATTTCAAATACACTAAAAACACGGGGCCACCACAATCACCTGCACGAGAACACCTATAGGGCTCCATTTTCGTTACCGCTATACCCCTTATCCCTTAACTTCTTTGCCTTTTAAACTATTAAAAAAAAACATTTCTCGGTAGTTCAAATGGCCAGTCTACTAGCTCACAACGTGTTAATAGATTGACATGTTGAAATAGTCCAAAAAAGTTTTTCAAAATAGTGAAAATGAAATAAGGGATATGGCATAAGGGGTTTAGCATGTAACGAAAATCTCACCCATAGTGTTCAAATTCTCTAAACATGTTTAGGTGTTGTAAGAAGTGTTACCGGCCATTAAACCTGTTCTTGTGTTTATATGATTGAATAACACTAAATGACACCTTTAGCGTTGCGCAACTTACAAAATATCATCAGCCTCAATGAATATGAAGGTCTTCGTGCAGGGAATGACAGGTCTGTTTAGATCTTTCATTCACTGTCTAAACTGTCCTAAATTGCAAGGGAAGACAAATTGTGTTTTGTCTTTGTCACAATACCTACTAACTCCATCCTCAGATGTTGCACATAACTCTAAATCGTCTTTGACGTAACAGATGCCATATGGAGATACAACCAGCCCTTTATGTTTAACAATGAAAGGATGTTTATTTGTTTACAGCGTGTTAACGGCGATTAAACATTCTTGTGCTTTTAACCCATAGTAGGCGGAACCCCTAGTTGACGGGAACACCAATATGCGTTCTGTACAGAATGTACATTATCAAAAAATGTCAAAAATTTGATGGTGTTACACAATAATTTGAAGTTTTCCAGTACACTTAGGTTAGTATTTCAAAGACATTTTTAGAATCGGGATAGTCTACAATGGGTTAATCTAAACACTGTAACGCATTTAAAAAGTGTTATGCATGAGTGTTTTCACCCTACACTTGTTTTTTACAGTGTAATAACTCCATCCTCATATGACTCTTAAAGGGATAGTTCAGATTTTTTTAAAGTTGTATAAAATACTTACCATTATTATAGTGGTGTCAACTGTATTATTTGACGGCCAGAGAGAGTGTTCTACTGGTTTTGGTGAAATATGAAGTGATAACAAAATTAACAAAAGGAGGTCCTAATATTAAAAATAATTCAACAATACAAATTAGTTTTGTGGATTAATTTACTACGTGGCCCCAGTGACCCCCACAAAATGACCAGAACTACCTAATATTGACCAAAACCAGGGCAGAACTCCCACCACGGCACTCTGGCAATCAATTAACACAGTTGACACCACTAGATTTACGGTAATAGACAGTATTTCTTCACGACTTAAGTTCCAAAAGTTTGAACTATCCCTTTAATGGTGTTTGTTATTTGGACTATTTGTCTATACTTTATGTTCATTGGAACATGACATTGAAAAACACACACAGCAGATCTACAATGTCTTTCAGCCTTCAGAACAAGTCTCTGTTGTTCACTTACAGTGTATATGCCCAGTGTGGAACGGTGCAGCTGGTCGCTGTTCATTGTCGACATCGTCGCGCCGCTGTCTCCGGAGCGATTCCTAGAGCGAAGCTATTTTCGTCCGTAAAAAAGGTGCGAGAGAGAAGTTCGGGAGAGAGAGAGCCAGGTTCTTGTTTTCAGGGGTCCCGGATCGTCCAGGAAACAATGACGAGGCCGCCACGGGTTAACCTGCCAGAAAGTCAGAAGAGTGCTTTGTCGTGGACAGACTAGATGGGACAGACGGACTGACTGACTGACTGACGGACTGACTGAGGAGGAGTAGAGAGTGAACAAAGTGTGCAGGCAATCGACACCATGCATTGACACACAGCGGTAAATAATTAAACAGCACAGAGCCATAAACGGCGCCAAACATATGCTGTCTGAGCGGGCGCGCGCATGTGGGCGTGCACGTTTTGGATTTGTTTTTCTCAAATAAATATACACAGCATATACAACGTATATAATATATCTATATACACAGTATACTGTATATATACACTTCAGCCCAGTATGGACAAAGTCATGGACACTACAATTCCCACGGATGCTTTGGTGCACTGCTCCTCTTTGTGGCTATAGGGGAAGGACTATGATGGGTCCATTTGGTTGCATTTTGAGTTAAATTAAGCTCTGAATTCACAATATACTGTAAATCCAGGGGTGCCAGCAATAGAAATTCCCATCAAATTGAGGTCTGTCCCACGTTACATTGGGGGCCTTGACGTAACATAGCTTGGGAACCACTGCCTTAGCCTATCTCAGTTTTAATTGTTGACTGCCGAGTTCACCTGTGCCTATCCATATGTTATTGCCCCAGTGTGTTCCATTCCTAATCAGTTATATGTGAAGTGGTTTCTGATTTCAGTTATCTCTTTCCAATGGGAATACCCATAGAACACCCAAAGCCCAAATTGAAACAATCAGCACTCGGAAGAGTGCAAAGTTGCATGCCGCGGTACATTGCGTTGAACCTAACTGAACTACCCGTCTCCCTAGTCAAGGGCATTGAATTGGTTTAAAGTATTATAGTTTTTGAGTATATATACATTGGTCATTGTAAGTCTATGGCTGATAACCATCTCAACATGCTTTTTAGACAAGCTGTTTTCTGATCATTCATTCAGATATTGTTTCACTGTAAGTATATAATTCATCGTCTGCTGCTCAGACAAGTGCCATACATTGCAGACACTTGATTTCTCCTCAGAGAATCGTGTATGTATGTATTAGCGGGCTAATACTCATGACACTAGTTTTGAAGGCAGTGTTTCCCCCAGAACATCATTACATCATCGCCAATCGGAGTACCCCGAGGGTTCAGCCGCCGCCAAACAAAAATGAACACATAGAACCAAACACCAAACACTGTGCATGACTTGCACCCACTTCGCTCATGTACGCTCAAGTAACTGTTTCCTTTATGTTTTTTTTTTTTTACCTCAGGTGCTCATTGGGGTCAGGGAGGAACTCCTTATATCAGGGGTTTTCAACCTTGCTGATGCCAGGGACCACTATTTGATCAGCATTTGAGCCACGGACCACCATCAGATGACATTTTCGCCCCACAGACCCCAAAAACGAAAGATTTCTTTTGTTTTTTTGTCTACAATTCCAGGCTGGATTTCAGACGCAAAACAGGCAAACATAACAGATCAAAATGACCATTAATCTTCTACATTCTCTAGTTGTGTAGACTTGAGCTAATTCAGATGATGAATATTTTAACTCTTGAGAGCGTAAACATGAAACCAAATGGACCCCCCAAGGGTCCATTTGGTTTCATGTTTACGCTCTCAAAGAGTTACGTCTGGTTAACCAACTTTCCATCATTCAGCCTGGGGACCACCTGGAACTCTCTCAGGGACCACTGGTGGTCCCCTAACCACCTGTTGAAAACCCCTGCCTTATATGTTCACCACACTATCAAGTACTGTACTTTTAAAACTTAATTATGGACCAAGTTGTGTTCCTAATTAACATACAGAGACTCAAAACCTCCAACGCAAGTGGAATTTTAAATCCACTATTTCTTTTTCCTTTTTTCCCCCACCCTGTTCAGAATCCAGGGCAATGCTGTTACTTTTTATGGAGATAAGGCTGTAAAACGCTTGACTTTTACAACAGGGCAGTAGTTTGTGGATTTCTGTTTTCCTTTTTTTTTTACTTACTGAACTAGATGTTTCTCTAGAGAGCAAGTCTTAAAAAACAGTACATAGATCACCTCGGTCACACACACATACACACACACACGCATGCACGCACACACAAACACACACGGCCGCGCACAAGCAATTTACATGAAATCTTTCACAGTTTCCTACTAGACTGAGGAATCGCCTGTTATAGCGCCACCAAAAGGTGTTTTTTTATTCAATCCAAAATTCAATTCAAAACCAAACAGTGTTGGGCAGTAACTAATTTTAGATTACATATTACTGTAATATTATTACTTTTGCTCCAAAAAGTAAAGTAACGAGATTACTCTGCAAAAATGGGTAATAAGTAACGCATTACTTTGCAAGTAACGCCAAGTTACTTTTTTAAAATGAGCTTGTTGTTGCATGCAAAAATAGAACAGATGTACAAGCTATTGACAGGTACTGTAACAACAGAGATGTGCAGTAGATTGTAGATCCAGTCCACACGCTGCATCCTGCGCAGTTATGTACACTACAAATCGCATTGCTGCTTTATTTTGTAATAAACAGATTATGTTGTACTTCTCTAATTTTTTCAAAAGCGGTGTTGAGAACTTGGGAAAGTAATAACGTAATATGTAATATATTACTCTTCAAATCCAGTAATAAGTAAAGTAATGATATTACTTTGTCTAAGGGGTAACGAGTAAAGTAAAGAAGTTACTTTCCAAAGTAATATAGACCAACACTGAAACCAAATAAATAATAGGGAAAAAAAAATCATTGTTTCCGGTATATTACTCCATAAACATTTGGCCAAACATCAGACACAGGGCTCCATTTTCGTCACATGCTAAACTCCTTATCCCAAACTCCTTATTAACCTCCTTTTTAACTATTGAAAAATGTTTTTTTTAATAGTTTTAAAAGGCAAAGAAGTTAAGGGATAAGGGGTTTAGTGGTGACGAAAATCTAGGCCACACTGCTATCCTCCTAGTAGAGATCTGGGCCCAGAAAGACACTTTCTTTCCATGCTTGGGGCTATACGGCATGGCTCTGGCTTTCTCCAGGCACACCACAGCCTGCAACAGACCCGACATCATTTCTTTGACAACACCTGAACTTCCCAAAACAATCCCTATGTTGGAAGGTTAGGCTACATGCATGCTGACATCTTCAATACCTACCTGCATGCCGACTTTTTCCATCATAGAGCGTCCTGTACGATGGGGTGGAATTGTATCCTCAGGCTGCGCCGACTGCAGTGATGAAAATCAAACACGTTTATATAGAACCAGGTCTGTAACAAAGGCTGGCCTATGCAATAATGATGACGGTACAGTGATTGATTACTTGCACAAGCAGAATTCGCAAGTAGGCCTACTACTGTGGTCGACTGTGTATGCCTGTATGGTGTGTATGGTACGTATTGGCTGGTTGATGACAGTGACAATAAGTAAGTTGTGTCAATGCCGGGTGGCCTGCGCCACCTAGTGGCCTGGACAAGGTTTTTTTATTTTTTTATTTTTTGAAAAGTCCAGGGCAGGCCAGGGCACCAGGCCCAGGTCAGCCAAATTAGGGTTTCTATCCTCCAAAATGCACTAGTGGCACTTCCAAAATGCACTAGAATGTGCTATAGATGCTCGCCTGGAACATACAGATCAAAATGACCAATAATCTTCAAAATTCTCTAGTTGTGTGGACTACGGTGGACTAATTCACATGATGAATATTTTAACTCTTGAGGGTGTAAAAATGAAACCAAACGGACCCGCAAGGGTCCGTTTGGTTTCATTTTTACGCTCTCAAAGAGTTACATCTGGATAGGTCAAGGTCAAGGTCAAGGTAAACTTTATTGTCCACAAGGGAAATTTGTCTTGGGCTAACACCCTGCTTCAGCCACACATGAAACATAGATGACACACAAAATACAAGACAGAGGGAGACAACATTACACAGTGCACACAGTATGAAAAAACTGGCCTGCTACAATCACTGCTGTTTCAGAGCATCATTCAACATTTTAGTTGATGCTGGTACAAATGATTTTTTAAACCTGACATACTTCCACTTAGGTTCTTTGTACCTTCTCCCTGAGGGCAGGAGTACAAACTCTCCATTTAAAACATGGGTAGTTTGGGCCTGTTTTAGTGTGGCCTGCTCATAAATAGACTGCAGAGACGGGAGTTGTCTAACATTCCCTGCTGTTTGCACCAATCTGAACAGTTTGGACCTCAGTTGCAGTGAGAGGTTACCGAACCAAACTGTGATGCCAAATCTGATGGTTAACCAGCTGCCCCCCCCCCGGGTGGCCTGGCAAAGGCAAAATTGTCCCGGTGGGAAAATATGTGCCAATCCGCCCCTGGTAAGTAGGTTATTTAGGTTGTTAAGGTAGAAAATATGTGGGATTAGAATGGCATCATCGGTTGTTGAGGGTGACGTGGCTTGGGTCCGTTTCAAGGTCATTCCAGAGTATGTTTGTCGAGGTCGGCAGTAGGCCTACTTGTGTGCTCTGCTTATGCACAAAGAAGGCTATGAAGGAAAAGTAAAGAAAGAAGGCAGCAAGTTGGAAGCTTGACAGTGCATGTCAGCCACAGATGATCGAGGCTCAACCCATTAGAAATGTTCTTGAGGAACATGTACAATATGATATTAAGTACTAAAAACAATTTTAGGGATATGTTATTTGGTGTCAACATCAGATGCTCACTTGACTTAATTGACACTTGCTGGAGAATAAAAGAAAATGCCAGTAGAAGCAGTGGCATTTCTGAGCAATTTGGAGCCCCAGGCAAAAATTTCCCTGGACCCTTACGGGTCCATTTGGTAAGGGGGGCTCCAGGGAAAATTTCCTGTGATGTCACAAAATGGTGCCCCCAAGGGGTAAAATATGAACTATTTTTTTTTTTAACCTAAAGAAAATATTATATGTGTTGTAATTCTAGTTCTAGTTATAGAAGACAATTATAATTCATCCACATGAGGCTTATTACCCGGGGATCCTTTCAAACCGTGTCGGTGGTGCCCTCCCCTCATCATGGCGCCCCAGGCTGTGCCTAGCCTGCCTAATGGCAAAAAAAACGCACCAGGGTACAAGCAAGCGAGAAAGGCTGGTGTGTAGTCTTGAATTCGTTTGATTAAATACAAAACACACCTGCAATCCTGAGCTGAGCGGATACATGATTTATACGAAACATGATGTGAACTGAATGTGCAGGTGAGGTGCGGTTGGAACTTACAGCAACACACTCATTGATTCTGTGGTCGTGACTGTGGTCAGAGAGCATGCTTGTTGCGGCTTATTACTTCCCTGCAGACGGTGGCCCAGAGGCGGATTGGCCATCTGGAGTACAGGGAGTTTTCCCGGTGGCCTGCGCCACCTAGTGGCCTGGACATTTTTTTTTTTTTTTTTTTTTTTTTGTCAAACTAGTGTTTCTATCCTTCAAAAAGGAAAAGGTGTCCTACACCAGAGCCTTCAAGTAGGAGAGTTGCCATATTCCCGCTCACTCCTGTGCGCCAGGGCGCTCACGCTGCTGGAGGCAGTGTTGCCAACTGCCAAGATCCAAAATGCACTAGAATGCGCTAGATGCTCGCCTGGAACATACAGATCAAAATGACCATTAATCTTCTACATTCTCTAGTTGTGTAGACTACCGTATTTTCCGCACTATAAGGCGCACCGGATTATAAGGCGCACCTTTTAAAACTGTTTTCATATATAAGGCGCACCGGATTATAAGGCGCAGAGAATAGAAGCTACTACAGTTAACACAGAATAGAAGCACCTGCAGTCAAACAATCCATATATAAGGCGCACTGGATTATAAGGCACACTGTGGATTTTTGAGAAAATTAAAGGCTTTTAAGTGCGCCTTATAGTCCGGAAAATACGGTAAGTTGGGCTAATTCACATGATGAATATTTTAACTCTTGAGGGTATAAAAATGAAACCAAATGGACCCGCAAGGGTCCATTTGGTTTCATTTTTACGCTCTCAAAGAGTTACATCTGGTTAACCAGCTGCCCCCACCAGGGTGGCCTGGGAAAGGCAAAATTGCCCCCGTGGGAAAATATGTGCCAATCCGCCCCTGCGGTGGCCTCAGCCTCAGCCTGCCCATGCAGCCTCCTGTGCACTCCTGTTGTCAATTTCGCTTTAATAGTTTATGTGCTTCCATCCACCACACAGGCCAACAGCCCCCCTAGCTGTCGGAAAAGCAATGATGATAGGACAGAGAGGGAAAGAGAGATGGTGCCCTGGGGTGTGTATATGCCCTCGTAAAAGAAAGGGGGAAAAAAAACTTCCACGTACCGCATTAATTTCTGGGCGCCGGCTGGCTGATCCGTGCTGTGCACTAGATGGCACTATAAACTCACTGGATACATGACTGGAATATTAAACAGCAGCTCCCTTCATATTATAGGCTACTGTACATCACCATTCATCTCTCTCTCTCTCTCTCTCTCTCTCTCTCTCTCTCTCTCTCTCTCTCTCTCTCTCTCTCTCTCTCTCTCTCTCTCTCTCTCTCTCTCTCTCTCTCTCTCTCTCTCTCTCTCTCTCTCTCTCTCTCTCTCTCTCTGACATTAAACTTGCTAACCAGCACATTGGAGATCCACCGCTGGCTGCACTTGACACTAATTATAAAGTCTATTCACAGGGCTTAAAGGGGCATTCCACCCATTTAACATGATATCATGTTAAATGATATACGGTGTGTCATTAAAGGGGAAGTCGACCCATTTTCAACATTCTAATATGTCATTAGTATATCCTTGATGACATCATCAAGATGTATTTTCACCGGGATTTCTTTCTTTTTTCTGAGATGGTAGGCTACAAATGGAACCAAATGAACCCGTTTGGTTGCATTTGTAGACTCTCAGAATGTTAAATCGGTGGAATTCTCCTTTAAGGTAATAAAGGCAGCTTTCTAGCCAAAAATCAAAATAGATAATAGCTGTATCCCTTTGCTTGTACTTTGATGCTGCAGCTGTTTCCCCCTAAAGCCCAAACTGAAACTATAGGGTTTATTGACCCCAGGGGCTCACTGGGGACAGGGAGGAACTCCTTATATGGTCACCACACTCTATAGTAGGGAGGATTAGCCAAACCTTTAATGAGAGCAGTGCAAATTTGCCCAATATCATCTTCAATCCAGAGGTTTGTGTTTTCTTTAAGCACTGTATTCAAGTTTGTGCATGGGCACGCATGCACACACACACACACACACACACACACACACACACACACACACACACACACACACACACACACACACACACACACACACACACACACACACACATTATAAGCATAATCACTATAGTATTAGTTGCCTATATTTATTGGATCCTCATGGCTATTTATTTTTCACATCTGTTTCTCTAAAGCCTTTTTATACAAGAGGGCAATAGTAAGAATATATACTGGAATTTGTGAAAGTTCACTGGGTTTTATTGCTATAGCTCCCAGTGGTGGGTATAATATCAGTGATACTAATCTCAGAAAAGTGAAAATAGCATCCCCATTAAAGGAGAACTCCACACCAAAAAACATTGGTTATCCATCTACTTTCTGTCATAGATGTCCCCTTTTCTATATTTCAACCTGCGGCCTCTTCCCTTCAATGCAGTTTGCATGGCTGCAGGTTGTCTTTATTCTAATGTGTGTATTTTAGCAACGCCAAACTTATTATTATTATTATTTTTTAACTCAGGAGCCTCCTGTGCAACAGGAGTTTCAACCTGAGTGATTGGAGAGGAGAGTGGCAAAAGGGAGGGGAGGAGAGGAGGAGGAATAGAATACCTCTGGAATTACAAGTAATGGCTGCCCCAGAGTGACATAAAACTCAAGCGTGAGTATCAGTATACTATTGAAATATTATGTGTGGGGGAAAAAAAGTTTGGAGCTACAAAAATACCCACATTAGAATAGACAACCTGCAGCTATGTAAACTGTTGGAATGGTCGGGGACCTCAAGGGTGAAATGTAGAAAAGCGGGCATCTATGACAAAAATCAAGTGCGATACAGTATATGATGTCACAGCGATCAATTGGTAGATTGATGCCCACTGTGTTTGTGTGGAATTCTCCTTTAACACTGTCAACAGGAATAATACAGGAGACTAATCAGACAGCGTTGAATTTAAAGGGGAATTCCACCCATTTTCAACATTTTTTCTGAGAGTGTACAAATGCAACCAAATGATTTCTACCCTAACGGGTTCATTTGGTTCCATTTCTACGCTCTCAGAAAAAGGAAGCCTCTAAAGAAATCCATTAACATGGTGAAAATACATCTTGATGATGTCATCAAGATGTTTCACCATGTTAGTGGTTTTCTTCAGACCTCCATTTCTTGGGAACACAGAATGGGGGAACTTTTTTTATCATGTCCACCCAGCACCTCTAGGTAGGGTATACTAATGACATATTAGAATGTTGAAAATGGGTGGACGTCCCCTTTAATCCCTCACTTTGTCCTCGGACACAAACAATAATGAGCCTTTTTTTCCCCTAATAGATCATTGTTGTTTACCACCTGGGCAGCAGCAGCAGCAGGAGCAGAAGGCTGGGTTCATCTTGCTGGACCTTTCCATGCTCTTGGGTGCACATTCATTCTTAGATTGAATTTTCAGTGGGCTGGAAAAGGACTGTGCCGCAGTATTAAATATTCATTTGACAGTGCATGGCAACCTGACGGGCCACTATATTACAATGCTGTAATGTTGCCACCACTGCCTCTGTAGAGAGGCTCCAATGAATATATTTCAAAATCATGTCATTTCGCACCGAAAAAATCAATGTTTAGCATGTGAGATTACACTGACAATGTCACCATCGCCACTATACCACTTGCCAAAGTTTAGTATATTGCATGTGTAAATATAAAATAGCTGGTGCCTAAACTTTGCTTGGCTTCATGTAAAATAGATTCTCAAAGCAGTGGGCAATGAGCCCTTCACTAAATCCTTCCTCAATCTGGCCTTGTCCAATAGGCATGTTAGAAGAGGAAAGCTTGACCTGCATAGCAACAGCTGCTAAACTACTTGGACCCAGTGTTGCCAACTGCCAAAATCCAAAATGCACTAGTGACACTTCCAAATGCACTAGAATGCACTAGCCTGAAAGGTGTGTAGACTTGGGCTAATTCATATGATGAATACTTTTAACTCTTGAGAGCGTAAAAATGAAACCAAATGGACCCGCAAGGGTCCATTTGGTTTCATTTTTTACACTCTCAAAGAGTTACATCTAGTTAACCAACTGAAAACTGGTGGAAAACCACTGTCATAGGAGGGAAAATGGTGAAAAACGAGAGTTTCTTCTCTGGCGCCTGTCAGACGATTTTGCCCCAACTCACCAGCAAAAAGCACTAGATTTTCCGCCAGGAGTTTTTCACTATAATTTTGGCGCTGGAAAAAAAGCTAAATAGGCCTATAGTGACAAATGCACCAAGTTGGCAACATTGCTTGGACCAGCATTGGACAGTGACTAAACTCACACGCCGAAGGGTTTTGAGAAGAGCTCATTAGCCCGCCTCACTGTCCAATGCCAATCCAAATAGTTTAGCAACTGTTGCCATGCAGGTTAAGCTGCCTTGCCCCCCTCTGATGCTATTGGACAAGGGCGAATTGGGGAGGGACTTAGTGAAGGGCTAATTGTAGTTACTTACTCCCAAAGTCTGAACATGGCATTCACTCTCAGACTTAAATAAATTTGCAGTCGTTGACGGTCTCTCTCATCCGCCCGTTTCTGAAAGAATATACTTACCCTATATTTTTATTGAACTCAGTTCCCATGCGTGTAAACTAAACACCGCCTTGACGGTATACACTCCCCCGGCTCAAAGGCAACGTCTGCCTTGAACATTTTAAAGGCGATGTTGTATCCGTAATTTGCAGAAATGAACGACGGCATCGTTTTTCTTCTTCCGTATAGCATTTTGCATTGATCAATGCCTGTACAGTATACCTCAGAGTGAGAGTACAAAAATGAAACATGACCAAAAATGGACAATTTTGGAATCCTTTTGGTTGCTGACGCTTTAAAGGGGAATTCCACCCCATTTTCAACATTTTCCTGGGGTGTGAACCAAATGGACCCAGGTCCATTTGGTTCACATTTGTACGCTCTCAGGAAAAAGGGCTCCTAAAAGAGAAATCATTAACATGGTGAAACACAACTGGATAACGTTATCAAGTTGTGCTTCACGATGTTAATGTTTTTTTCAGACCTCCATTTCTAGGAAACACAGAATGGGGGGAACTGTTTTTATCATGTCCACACACCATCTCTAAGGTATATATTAATGACATAGTAAAATGTTGAAAATGGGTGGAATTCCCCTTTAAGTTACATGTGGAGGATTTTGCATGCATACTGTATACATAGAGGACTCAGAAGCTCCTTTTTACAGTATGTTCTTTTGTGGCTTTAGATGTGGAATATTTCCCAGCAGGCCCGGATATAACATTTCCCAATTGGGGGGAGGCAAGAGAAAATGGTAGCCATGGGTGCAGCTTTCATTGCCCGTATTGCTTGGGCGATGAAGCCGCCCCCATACCATGTTCAGTTACAGGACTTGCACTATAATAGGCAAGTAAGCATCGATAATAACATCAGTTGTTGTTGGAGTTGCAACCAAAGCAGCACATATAAGCACTTTAATTTGAAATATGTTTGGAATTTTGATTGTTTTGCATGGCATCATGTTAGGTGGGGCAGTCAGGGCATTTAGGGGGGCCAATTGCTCCCCATGCCCATGCCTAGATCCGGCCCTGTATTCCCAGGATCATTTCCCCCCTGTAGTGAAACCATTAGGCTTCCAGCGAATAGAGCCGTTTCTTGTGACTTTGAAACCCCTGCACGTATCCTCGCCCGTTGCGTTACATGAAGCGTGTGAAGAAGAAGTAGCCTAGTGTGCAAGTACACAGGCACTGATCCACCCCCTGCACACACATCCCACATGAAAGCTATGTGCCTCTCGCACTTGAAAGAACGATCGGTCTTTGTCTGTGAGTCGTAATATCCTTCCATCTCTCTCCTTCTCCTCTCTCTCTCTCTCTCTCTCCTCTCTCTCTCTCTCTCTCTCTCTCTCTCTCTCTCTCTCTCTCTCTCTCTCTCTCTCTCTCTCTCTCTCTCTATCTCTATCTCTATCTCTCTCTCTCTCTCGCACGCACGAACGCACAGGCAACCCATGAGAGCCATGGACACGCAGCGATACACATAAACATCCCCTGGCTTGGACAGCTATAGGGGAACATAACAATTCATATGCAGCACACACACACGCACACGCACACGCACACGCACACGCACACGCACACGCACACACACACACACACACACACACACACACACACACACACACACACACACAGTACTAATGCACCAAAGCACATATCCCACTGCGCTGCCACTGTTACCCATCAGTCTGACTTCTCTGCAGCTGTGGAGCAGTTCCGCAGGGAAGCTGGAGGTTGAGTTATGACCATTGCAGCGGCATCAGCACCGGAGAACGAGACTGGAAATCAGGGGCGGATCTATCTAGGCATGGGCATGGGGGGCAATGCCCCCCTAAATACCCAGTGCTTAAAGTGATTTGAAACTGCTAGTTAGTACTGCTACTAACTACAGGTGTGTCACCAGTAAACCAACAGCATTTCATCATTGAAAACAGAAAACTCTTTACCTTTAGGCTTTATGCATGCTGCGTGTCCGTTGCAACTTCAACAACAACTGATGTTATTGTTGATGCTTTACTTGACTAATAAAAGTCCTGTAACTGAAAATGGTATGGGTGCGGCTTCATCCGACCCCATACCATTTTCTCTTGCCCCTCCAACATGTTCTCTTGCCCCCCCCCCAATGGGACATGTTACATCCGCCCCTGCTGGAAATGCCCTGTGGATGCTGCTGCTGCTGTTTAGGAGCAGGGACGTGCACACATAGACGTCAGAGAGGGGCGCTTCAGCCCTTGCCCCCCTTTTGCCGTCTGTATTTAGCCTGCTATCACGGTGCAATGAATGCAAATGCAACTCGTCTCCTGGCATGCAAACCTTCATTTTGTATTGAACTAATTTGTTTATGATTTTTTTGTCATACGCTGCATCTCCACTAGCTGAAGTGTACTGGGAAAATAGAAGATCTACAAGCCCGCAATGCGTTATTACAAGGCTACAACACGGCACTTTAAGAGCTTGTGATCTGATAGTTTTACACGACACGCTTATGACCTATAGTTAACTCGCTGCACAAGGAATATTCAGATGATAGGCCTAATTAAATTGGCATAAGCATAATTTATCGTTTTGGCTTACTGCAAGGGTTTTTTAATTACGTAGTAGTGAAAGAAAGAAAGAAAGAAAGAAAGAAAGAAAGAAAGAAAGAAAGAAAGAAAGAAAGAAAGAAAGAAAGAAAGAAAGAAAGAAAGAAAGAAAGAAAGAAAGAAAGAAAGAAAGAAAGAAACAACAGACACATTTCTGTCCTCCAATATTACTTCAGAGGTCAGGCAGAGACTGCAGGCTGCAACTGTCTGACAGACTAAAAAACAAAGGTAGACCTAAAAACTACATTCGTAAGAATACCAACATGGTGAAGACCTATATAGTCTTGAAGCCCTATAGGTTTACAGCGCCCATATGCAAGGAGACAGAAACATGCTTTGTGCCAATTAAGGAAAGGAATGGGGAAAAACGACCTGCATCGGTCTGCGTGTCTCTATCGCACCGTGTCTGTCTGTACCACTTGGGGTTCTCATCCCTCTCCTCGCCTCGGACCCCTACTCCTCCCCACTTGAATACCAGGGGCCGATCTAGGCATGGGCATGGGGGGCAATGCCCCCCTAAATGCCCTGACTGCCCCACCAAACACAATGGGATGCAAAAGATATTTCAAATTGCTTATATTTCAAATGATTTGAAACACTACTACTGCTACTAACTGACTACAGCTGTGGCACCACTAAACCAACAGCATTTCATCATTGAAAACAGAAAACTCTCTGAGTCAGACCTTTAGCTTTATGCATGCTGCGTGTCTGTTGCAACTTCAACAACAACTGATTATTATTATTATTATTTATGCTTTACTTGACTAATACAAGTCTAGCCGAAACCGAGTTAACCAAAAATGGTATGGGTGCGATGATGTCGCCCCATATCATCTTCTCTTGCCCCCCAATTGGGAAATGTTACATCCGCCCCTCCTCACTTCGCACTATAGATAGATACCTAGTGCGAGAGCAGGCTCTCTCTCTCTCTCTCTCTCTCTCTCTCTCTCTCTCTCTCTCTCTCTCTCTCTCTCTCTCTCTCTCTCTCTCTCTCTCTCTCTCTCTCTCTCTCTCTCTCTCTCTCTCTCTCAGTGTTAACGAGCTGGATACTAGTGTGCCTGAACGCTACAACGCTGAAGGCACGCGCGCGGGACAGACGTAGTGGGAATGTGGAATAAGTGGAGCAGCAGCAGCAGCGCGCGAGGAGGATGTTTTGACGTTGCCACCACCAGCACCACCACCAGCACTAGGCTACTCACGATTTCCCCAAAAACTCTCACGTCGTAAAACGGGGGTTCCTTCCATGATATGGACGAAGATCATCTAACTCTTTTTGTTTTGGGTCGGCGCTGGTGGTGGTTGTTGTTGTCGTCGTGGTCCTACACGCCGTGAAATAACCATTATAGGATTTTCGATTTTCTTTCCTAAAATACTCGTCTATCGCAATTAACCCCCCCACCCCGCCGCCAACCTGAAGTTCATCGTTATCATCCTGGCCGCCGGGATGGTGGCCTTCATCGGAGCGGTTATCTGCATCATCGCCGCCGTCCACACCACCGGCGGCTCCTCATCCAGCAAGCTGCCGCCGCCGCCGCCGCGCAGCAGCCAGACCAGCAGGCCGACAACCAGTCACTGTACACGGCTGCAGCATCGCCGGGGTCGAGGTCGGGCGGCGGAGGTGGTGGTGGTGCGTTTCAGGACCGTGGACAGCGCCCAGGGATCCGGCCAGGACCGCTGGGCGCTCTCCATGGTTCTGAAACGCCCGAGTCGGCCGAAGCGCCGACGACCTCTGGCTTCCACCGCGTCGGAGGAGTCGGACTCAGCGGTCTGGACGCGGCGGCGGTCGCCGGTGGTGGTCTCACGGGACACGACCCGCGCGTCAGCCGCCTCATCTGCACGCCCATCCCCGCGGCGGGCGCCGCCGACTGCAACCCGAGGAACTTGTTCCATCGGCAGCAGCAGCAACAGGCGGACGAGCCGTACGGAGGTGGTGGTGGTGGTGGTGGTGGTGGTGGTGGTGGCGAGGACTCCACGGGTCAGCTCCGCGCCGCCGCGGAAGAGCTCCGGCAGACCGTGTCGCAGCAGAAGGATCAGATCCTCACCGACCAGCGGACCATCCGAGAGCTGACGGGCAAACTGACCGAGTGCGAGAGAGGGCTGGACGGACGCGGCGGAGGAGGAGGCGGCGGCGGCGGCTCCGAGAGACCCCGGCCGGGGTCGGGGACCGCCGCGGGACTCGTCCGGGGACGAGGAGGGAAGAAAGTGATAAGCGCACTAAGAGAGGACGGTGGCGGTGATGACGGTGGTGTTGACGGGATCATGGTGCGGGACAGCCCGGGCGAAGCCGTTCACCTGCTCACCGTCAGGGCCGTGGACGAGCTGGAGCTGGCCATCAGTCAGCTGAAAGACCGCATTGAGAAACTGGAGGTATAACTAATGACTAACTGATGACCTCTCTGTCTCTCTGTCTCTCTCTCTGTCTCTCTGTCTCTCTCTCTCTCTCTCTCTCTCTCTCTCTCTCTCTCCCTCCTCTCTCTCCTCTCTCTCCGTCTCTCTCGCACGCACGCACGCACGCACGCACGCACGCACGCACGCACGCACGCACGCAACACACACACACACACACACACACACACACACACACACACACACACACACACACACACACACACACACACACACACACAACACACACACACCAATTCACCTCCTCAACTGCATAAGATGTACTGTATATGTCTTGAGATTTGTAGTATGTTGCCCAACTGCGTTGCCCAAGTGTTTCACTGCACTTACTTGGTGGTGATTGACTGTCGACCTATACTCTGATATTGTACTCTAAGACACAATGCATTGTGGGTTTGAAATGTCAGGCTGATACAATATCAGCCTCATTTTCTGGCTGACTGACTGACTGACTGACTGACTGACTGACTGACTGACTGACTGGCTGGCTGGCTGGCTGGCTGGCTGGCTGGCTGGCTGGCTGACTGACTGACTGGCTGACTGACTGACTGTCTGTCTGTCTGTCTGGCTGGCTGGCTGGCTGGCTGGCGGCGCTGGCTGACTGACTGACTGACTGACTGACTGACTGACTGACAGACTGACTGCTGCTTGACCTGGCTGGCTGGCTGCTTGACTGGCTGACTGGCTGCTTGACTGGCTGACTGGCTGGCTGGCTGGCTGGCTGGCTGGCTGGCTGGCTGGCTGGCTGACTGACTGACTGACTGACTGACTGACTGACTGACTGACTGACTGGCTGGCTGGCTGGCTGGCTGGCTGGCTGGCTGGCTGGCTGGCTGGCTGGCTGGCAGGCTGTCTGTCTGTCTGTCTGTCTGTCTGTCTGTCTGTCTGGCTGGCTGGCTGGCTGGCTGGCTGGCTGGCTGACTGACTGACTGACTGACTGACTGACTGACTGACTGACTGGCTGCTTGACTGGCTGGCTGACTGGCTGGCTGGCTGATTGACTGGCTGACTGGCTGCTTGACTGGCTGACTGGCTGGCTGGCTGGCTGGCTGGCTGGCTGGCTGGCTGGCTGGCTGGCTGGCTGACTGGCTGGCTGACTGCTTGACTGGCTGGCTGGCTGCTTGACTGGCTGGCTGGCTGCTTGACTGGCTGACTGGCTGCTTGACTGGCTGACTGGCTGGATGGCTGGCTGGCTGGCTGGCTGTGTCAATTGTCTGTGTCTATTGTTGTATTAGTGGTGATGTGTGCTACATACCAAATTATGTTTTATTGATTATCTTATACATTCATTGAATTACATCATGCATGAGAACAGTAAAGCTTGTGCTCTTTTATCTCCTAAGGTGTTGCGGTACTTGTTCTCTGGTCGCTCGCTCTGCTCGTGCAAAAGTAGGCCATTGCCTACTTGTGCGCAATACACAAGTAGTTGTGCAGATCTAGTTATATTATGCAATTGTTTTATATTTGTGTAAGTTAATTGTACCCTACCCTACTCTCACCTGTAGCTGCTCTGTTCTTTTGCCTATAGTGCAAACTCTGTCTGCATGTCTCTCTGTTTGTGTCTATTACATACAAGTGCACGCACACACGCGCACAACACACAACACACACACACCACACACACACACACACACACACACACACACACACACACACACACACACACACACACACACACCATGAAATAGAACACATAAAATCCAATAGAACGGATTCATTTGATTATTAATGTATTGATTTCACATGTTCACTTCCGTTGTAGTCCAGGGTTGTCAGCGCTACAGTACATCTCCTCTTTAACCTCTTGGTCACCAAAAACAGCCTATCTAACGCTAACTTCTATAAGAAAACACACTGCAGTTGCAACCCAGGTCTACTTTACGAAGAATAGAGAGGGTGCATGTGCTTAATGAGTGCATGAAGAGTTTCCCCGCCTGGCAGTTGCTTTAGTTTCTACTCACGTATTAAAGGCCCGTCCCGGCTGTCTGGGAATTCGTTTACCCAAGAAGGGCTTTTCAATTTTGAATGAGACAGTGAGGATAATTTATCACAGCCTCGGGCGCAGTATAGGCTAATGGGCCCGACTTGTTTTTCATGACGATCAATAGTGGTTATTATTCATACCGGTGGTTGTGTAAGGCCATCTAGTGCGTGGCTGTTGAACAGTCGTTTTATCTACAATTATCTCTAACCATCCCATAGAGAACATGATCTGAGGAACAGCAGGAGGGAGGGATCAAGGACTGACTGACTGTCTGACCGAACGACCAACTAACTTTCTGACTTTCTGGCTAGCTAACTGACTGACTAACTGACTCATTCACTGACTCACTGACTGACTCACTGACTGACTGACTGACTCACTGACTGACCGACTCACTGACTGACTCACTGACTCATTCACTGACTCACTGACTGACGACTCAGTGACTCAATCACTGACTCACTGACTGACGACTCAGGGACTCAATGACTCACTCACTGACTCACTCACTCACTCACTCACTCACTGACTCACTCACTGACTGACCGACTCACTGACTCACACTGACTCACTCAATGACTCACTTCTCACTCCTCAACTCACACTGACTGACGACGAGTGACTCAATGACTCACTCACTGACTCTCTGACTGACGACTCAGTGACTCAATGACTCAATGACTCACTCACTGACTCACTCACTGACTGACCGACTTACTGAAACTGGTTGGCCCATACTTTTTGGGCCACCAAAAAGACAGAGGATAGACTAGGAGCACTACTAGACTGCAGGAGTAATACCAGAGTATAACGTGAAAATGTTCCGTCTGATCTGGCCATAGAAGATGATGATGTACAACCTCATTTCGTACAGCCGGAGAAACGGCATGAATAATGCAACGACAGACCTGTATTCGTTAAGAGCACAGACTAGCGCGTGCAGCGCAGTCCCTGTACCTCTGTCAGGTTATAATGTAGAACAGAGGTTTTCAACAGATGGTACTGGGACCACCAGTGGTCCCTGACAGGATTCCAGTTGGTCCCCAGCTAAATGATGGAGAGTTAGTAACCGAATGGATCTGTAACTCTTGAGATCGTAAAATAATACCAAACGGACCCTTACAGGTCTGTTTGGTATCATTTTACGCTCTCAAGAGTTCAATTATATTTAATCATCTGAATTACACCATTTTCAAAATGTAGAAGAATTGCTGTTTTGACCAACGTTTTGCCAGTTTATCTCTCCTAAACTGTGGACAAAAACTTAAAAATTCTTAGTTTGTTTGCTAAATAAACAGTGGGCCCTGCATGGTATGAAAAAAGGTTGAAAACCTGATGTAGAACATAGCATTCTCTACCCTGGCAGGGGCCTTAAACTTGGGGTTGGGAGGGTGGGGTAGAGGGGGGTGCAGGATCCCTCCAGGGTCCTCGGAGTAACTACAGGAGGGGGGAGCCTGCCAAATCTAGGCAACATTATTATAGCTGGAAATAGCAGAATCTATTTTTGGACAGTTGGTGGATAGAGGGAAAAAGGGCAGACCGACAAACACAGCCAACAGTCTAGTTTGACGATACTGCACTGAACGTACACTCATTAGCGCCAGGCAAACAGAAATGATATTCCGTAGACCTATGAAGCAATACCTGTGAAATTTTATGAACATTTTAATGTGGGCAACGCGGTTAATGGGAGTTCTCAGCTCCTCATCTGTCTCTCAGCTATACGGGGGTCCTTGGGCTGAAAAACTGCTGCATATGGATTAGGCGTTTACATCAGATGAAGCCCATGCAGCCTTGCACCAAATGAGATTTCTTTTTTTTTTGGGTGGGAAGCAAAACATGATTTACATTTCTGAGATATTAGAAGATTTGAATGTTTAATACTGCCATTATTACACCTGGCAAAACAACGACATAGGCTACACATTTAAGTTAGTAAGCTGAGCACAAATCACATTGCACAGTATATGCATTCTTTTCATGCATAACTATGGCTTAAACCCTTCTGTATACTGTACTTGTGGGGTGTTTTAACGGTCATTGAAAAATAGCAGGCGTTCACGGCTCATAGCGCGCCACAGAGTGGCGCGCTATGACCGTGAACGCCTGCTATTTTTTGGGGGGGAAATTGTGAGAATGCAACACAAATCTTTTGGTATTTTCTTTCAGAGCAAATGTTTAGTAGAATCTACAGTGTCAGTCAAATTGGGTTAAAATAGCAGATCTACAAGCCGATGTGACGTGTTTTTAGCTCATAGTGGTATACTTAGAAAAAGCCTAGAAAAAAGCATGGGATCTGAGGAAAAAAAACAATATACAGCCAGGTTTGATATTTAGGGCTCCATTTTTGTTACATGCTAAACCTCTTATCCCAAACCCTTTATTTCTTTTGTACTATTTTGAAAAACCTTTTGGAATAGTTCCAAACATGTCAATCTATTAACAGCTTGTAGACCGGCCATTTGAACTACTTAAAATGTGTTTTTTTAAATAGTTTAAAAAGGCAAAGAAGTTAAGGGATAAGGGGTTTAGCGGTGATGAAAATCTAGAGCCATACTGTATACTGTATAGGATTGTTGTTGTTTTTGTTTTATGTTCGGTTTTGTTTTGTTGTGTTTTCCCAAACTTAATGTGATCGGCACTGACGGAAAAAATACGTTTATATTTAACATGAGACAATTGTACTCTGTATGAAAAGGTGTCCTATAATCCCATAATGGATGGGCCACAAGATTGCATGACACATTAATGAAACAATTCATTCATTCATTCTTACTTATTTGCCCAAACACCCTAAAAAGAAAAGCTATTGAATGAGGGGAACTGTAAAATGACAACGTGAACATACTGTACAATACATTGTAGTGAAATATAAACATGAACATTTTTCTTAGCATTACTGTGCAAAGGCCCTTCAACAAAAGCACCCAGAGATTAAAGGCGGAAAACTACAGAGCATAGACACATAAAGTGGCAAGACGGGGAGAAAAAACACCAAAGAAAAATAGCTTGATCGGGAAGTAAAGCCTCCAGGCTTACATCCTTTCCAGGATGTACATTTCATAAGTGCCGAGTGGGCAATACACGGAATGCAAACCGCACTGAGAACAGAAACTGTTTGCCCAGAGTTAGGAATAATACAAAGGTTCCCCCGTATGCCCTCTTCAGTGTTTCTGCTGAGCTAACAACAGGCAAGCCAAGGCCTCAATCAGGGGCGTTTTTGCCATTAGGCAGACTAGGCAGTTACCTGGGGTGCCATAGGAGGGAGTGGGCCACTGGCAGAGTTTACCCGAACGCGTTCAAAGAACGAAAGTTCTTTGAACCGTTCGTATTTTTAAGGAACTGAACGGAACGGACCCTATATCTGCTTGAAGAACGCGGTGTGAACTCGTTCATTTCTGGCGTGAGTGAACGCCACTTTTCCTGCGTTCGATTTCGTTCAAGAGCAGTAATATAAATTTTGTTCTATACCTAAATTTATATGACTGTAATACGGCGGTGTTGTTCGCGAAAATAGAGCAGATATACAAGCTATCAACGTGTTGAGGCTCGAGGCATCCTTAGCTTGAAGATCTGTTCTCCTTGCCCACCGCCCCCGCCCCTCCCTCTGCTCTGTCAGTAGCGTACAGCATCAGCCAGCTCACACACAGCACCAAGGAAGGACGCTTCTCTCCAACACGTTGAATGAGCTACTAAAGCTGTTCATGTTGGTAAAATGTATAATCTTCCTGCGCTGTGCGTGTATTTGAATCATATAGCCTACTGTCTGCAGCAACCTTTTGCCTCACGCAGTGTGCCGCTGCTATCCCCTGTGATTAATCATAAATAACGCACCATGCACGTGCGCGCTCGGACGCACAAACACTTGTGCATCATCATTGACTGATTTGCCGTCGGGTCGTTTTCATTTTTATTTACCGTAGGCTACAATTAGCCTGCTACAAGCAGGGCGGGCCTTAAGGTTTGTATAGAGTTGGGATACCCGACCGAAACAATACATGCGACGCCCGGTCTCATATGCATTAAATAATTGGTGGTCGGGGTTTCCAGTCGACCTGGCTATGTGAATATATTGATATTGTAAAATAGTAGCCTTCTTGGAAAAAATGCTAAGCATTGAGCCCTGTTCAAGAGTGAGACTAGAATGAGCTGAAAATAGAGCAGATCTACAAACTCAGTGACGCACTTTGAGCTTGTTGATCTCTATTTCTGCTGATTTTCAGCACACAGAGATGCAGAGGGCTGGACTGAACTGAGCGCCTTCATAATAAAATCTTCACAAACAAAAACTTTGACAGATTGACCCATAATAAAAAGGATCAATTAAGGACATCTTGTTGTATATGGCTATGGGCTGCAATCATTTTGAACAAAAAAAAGAGGGAGGTAAAAAAGAACGAAAAAGAACTATAATAGTTCTTTTTTTGGAACCATGAACTTTAGTTCTAAAAGTTCAACAATGAACTATCAACGGAACTAGTTCGTTTTTAAATGTATGAACGATGAACTGAACTATTTCAGAAAAAAAGAGAACTTTCCCCAACACTGGCCACTGGGGTGACCACTAGACATGATTAGACAAGGAGCCCAGGCTAATACGCCTCATATGGATAAATACATTATACTTGTCCTCAATAACTAGAAATGAACTGAATTGAATTGCTGTATGTTCTTTAGTTCAAAAAAAGAGGAATTAAGTTGGAAACTCTTCCTTTGTCCCAAACATTCCTAAAAACTGTGAGATTGGTTCAGTGAAGAGAAAAATGTTTTTTTTTTCTTCTCTCTATCACACTATCACTAAACACGGATGAAATTCACCAGAGAAAAAACTAGGCGTGTGTGCAGGGAAACAAACCCGCATTCTATGATGCTACCAATGAAATGTAATGTGCTATCATTCATTTATGCGCATAAGCAGGAGACTGTGCAATATATACCGTACAGTGTGCTATAGGCAGGCAACTAATATGGCGCGCAATAGGGCATGTGTTGTTTTTCTCAATATCGATTTCACTGTGCTGGACTCAATAATTTACATTCACTATTGCACTACATAACCGCCTCCGTCACCTTCTGTGTGTACACACAATGCAAATGTGGGACAGCAAATTTGATTGACTGGTGCTGATACAAACGAAATTAACATAATATTTTTTTTATTATATTTATTTATTCTTTTCAATGAGATGCAGGAAAACCCATGGCCCCAAGAGAGTGAAATAAGATGCAGAGAGGTAGACAGTGGATGTGACAGTGATGTGTTGTGAGATCATTAGAGTGAGGAAAGAAGACCGTGGATGATGCCACAGTTTTAACAAGCCGTTACCCGGAGAAATGCAATTTATACACAAGGCCTGGTGTATACACTATAGCACATGAAGGACAGGAGTGCTGATGGACGATTGTCGCTTATCGCTTGCCCCTTGTCAACTCATCTCGGTTTCATCCCATTTAGTCTAAAAGTAGCGATGCTTGGACAACTTCCAGTGGCAGCCTGAGGTATAGGCCACGTTGGCGTGCCATAAATTGTCAAATGAGGCAAATTGAGTATAGAAAACTTTTACGATAACTTAAGTATCGTGGAACGGCTTGTGTGCATTTCTGCCATGAACTGGGAGGATTCATATGGTCTACTCTACGGTGTGACCTTTATATTACAGTATCTCCTAGTGTAGTTTCCTCTGTTGTTTTTGTTATCCGTGTTGTCTCACCTCTCTGTTTTCTCCATCTGTCACTGCAGGCACACTTGCAGTGCATGAACTTTAAAAAGTTCACACTGTCATGTGACAGTTTTTTTTTTTTTGGCTGGTAGTAGACGCCAGGAATGAAGAATGCCGTGATCGATGGCCATCTTCCCCTGAAAAGCTTGCCGCCGTCGAAAATTCAACTGTATTATTTCAACTGTTTTGTATAGCTTACCTAAACACAATGGACGCAAGGGAGCGACCGACAGCAAGGCAATCTACACTACAGTACAGCTGCTGTAGATTGCCTGACTGAGGAGATGAAGTGAACTGAAGCTGAAGCTGTTCCATTTGGACCGTTTCCAAGCAGTATATAACACATATTCCTCAGCAGATATCGTGATATCAACAACATTTTGCAGAGCATCCAAAACAGGGGTAATTCCGGGACGAAAAAACAGGTCGCAGAACTAAAATGTCAAATGACTTCTATAATGTAGATGCTTAATTCCCAAGAAAACAAACACAAGATAAAAACAAAAAGCCTGAGGTATGAGAATCTGATGATTCTGTTGAAAAGCTAAGATTATTAACTGAGGATATACATTAGTAAGTTCTGATTTCTACCTTGTAGTTTTTATTTATTCATTTATTGTTTTTTGTTTTTGTTTATCAGCTGCAGTTACAATATCATGATATATCGTTGATGAATTCCATGCAATATATTGATATATTGCAAATACCGCAATATATCAAATATCGTGATATATCCATTATCAAAGGCCTAATATCGCCACCTATATTGTATCGTGAGGTACCAATATCGTCCCAGCCCTAGTTTCCAGTGTGCTCTGCCTTCTCATACTGGGTATATGGTATGTTAGCTTGTCTTGTTAGGTTGTCAGTGGTCTTTGAGAGAGTTCCATGTGGTCTCCAGGCCTAAAGTTGCATGGTTAACCAGCTGTAACTATTTGAAAGCGGGGTCTGTGGGGCTGAAAATGTCATCAAATGGTGGTTCGTGGCCCAATTGCTGAATGAATAGTGCGCCCTGGTATCATCAAAATGGTTGAAAACCACTGGGTTAGTGGGTGCTTTTAAATCCTGTTATCTATTTCCCAAATCTATTTGATGAAAATAACAACTCAGGGGACTGCGTGACAAACACGCCTATGACCACACCTCCAGTCACAAATGAATAGATAGTCGGTCGGTCTGTCTGTCGGTCCAAACATTTCAAAGTAAGAGCTGGTCACTCTTCACCGTTTCACATTTTCCGCTTCTTGTTCCATTTCTCATGCTATAGACCACGTGGCTCCCGATCTGTGTCACACAGTAATAGCATTCTGCGGACTCTATGCCCCAGTATATGCTTTCCTCTGTGATTGTTATGTATTTCTGTTTATATAACACGACGCAACATTACGCTACAAGGATGTACAGCATCACACGCGCTTTTAACAATCTTGCGGAGTCAGATTCCTCCTGCATTTTTTGTCGTCTTGCGCCCGGGGCTGTGTTTTTTTTTTTTTTTTTTACAGCGAGCGAGCGTTGCCAGATTACAAGCGGAGCACAAGCAATTTGTTGCCGTGATTGAAAGAGAGTGCTCTCCTGGCACCCATGCCGGCTCTCTCAATTATTTGCTTTCCCGACGCATAATTGATTTAACTTCACTGAAATTACGACCTATAGAGATTAGATTTAGCTTAGCTTAATGGGGAAGTGTTCGTTTAGCAGTTCTCTAATTGAGGCCCCAAAGCGAAACCGAGTGAGTTTACAAAGTGGTGCCGGTATATGGCCTTTCGTGGCCTTTTAAACCAGACTGTACAGTACTGTAATGGTGTTGTGTGGTGAATACACAATCGATAATGAAGCTCTTTTGCGGCTGAGGCTCTAGAAGTCATTTTAAACCATGAGGAACTCCAAAGGATTGTGAATATTTAAAATATCACGATTCTTACTGCCATGACATCGATATCAAAATTGATATTTTGATATTTGTGTATTTGACTGACTCAGGTTATCTTGCTGCATTTGAGTGTATGATTGAACATTTCATGGCAACTTATATTAAGCCCTACCTCTGACTCCATGGGAACAAAGGAGTGAATCACTAGCAATTATCTTATTAGAATAGGACTATATATTTTATAATTATATGAAATATCTGTGATCACCATCCTGTTCTCTATGCAGACTTTATAATGATACCCCATCATTGATGTGGATATAAAGCAATGGATTTATGACAAACCATTGGGTGGCTGATCTTGAACCCCCCCGCCCAAAACACAGTGACATGGCATTTTTAACACTCTGCAAAAGCTCTATAAAGAAGCCAAAAGGGTTTGGTACTGTGGTACATGACACGAGTAAATGCCACCGCAAATGCCGAGTGAAGTGTGTGATATTTCCACTATCGTTATATTTAAAAAAAAAAAACATTGTAATGTCCCAGAATGGCAGACTAGGGATAATAAAGCGGCATTGACATAAACCCCCCCCCCCCCCCCCCCCCCCCCCCCCCCCAATAAATAAATAAATGAAAGGGACAGACAAAGGGTTAACTGAACGGAGAACTTCAATTTATTAACAAAAACTGGGATGAAGTAAATTTAAGGCAAATTGAACGGAAATACAATAAGGGAAGGGACTGCATGGTGGTGCCAGAAAAAGATACAATCAAAAACACACCCTACCTAAAACCCCAAGCCTAAACATACCAAGAACCAAACAAAAATGTCCTACTCTATCTGAAACCAAAGAAATTAAAAACATAAGGCGCTCACCTCTAACCTGGTGTAAATAACAGGGACTTACCTACTGTACAGAAATGTACAGGATACCCTGTCTACCCTGTCCCTGAAAGGACTTAAAGGTAGGGAAGTGATTTGAAATTCATGGTGTAGTACCAGCCTGGTGCACTAGGGGCCCCCAAAAGTAGCTACACTATGTGAACCTGCTGCTGCTCTCTTCCTCCGGTAACCGGTCAGGGGCACAAAAACCAAGGGGACACACCAGACAACTGGGCAAAAATACATCTGGGCATAAGGCCAACTGGGCAAAAAATACATCTGGCATAGGGCTAACTGGGCAGGCAATACATCAGGGCATATACATCAAACTGGACACACAAGACAGCTGGACACATTGCTTTGATGTGCCCCCCTTTCTGATCCCCTGCTGTGAACCGTCTGTGAGCAGTCTGCTGTCTGCCTGTTGACACCAGTACCTGTCTGTCTGTCTCTCTCTCCCCTTGTGTCTCTCTCTAACCCCCCCCCACCCCCCCCCCCTCTCTCACTCACACACACACACACACACACACACACACAACACACACACACACAGACACAGACAGACACACACACACACACACACACACACACACACACACACACACACACACACACACACACACACACACACACACACACACACACACACACACACACACAGACACAAGTCACAAGTTGAGAAATAATGGACCAAAAAAATTCTTTTATTTTGGGGTTATTTTTTGGGAGATTAAGAGAGTCACCCTCCCCCCTGTCTGTGAAAAGAACATTCTATGAACATTGTTTTCAAAATGTTTGAAAGTGTGTGTAGTGGTTCCCAGTGGTGTTCTAAACAACCCAGTTGTTGTTGTCAAGGTATACTTTTAGACAAACAAACAGAACCTTGTTAAAAAGGGAAAGGTTGTCCTTTAAACAGGATAGTTTCCTGTTTAAATGTATTTAAGTAAGATCCCTCTCTCTCTCTCTCTCTCTCTCTCTCTCTCTCACACAACACACACACACACACACACACACACACACACACACACACACACACACACACCACACACACACCACACACACACACACACACACACACACACACACACACACACACACACACACACACACACACACACACACCCACACACACACACACACACATTCCCTTGAAGTGAGGCATTTTCATGCAAATGTGTTAGTCTGTGGAAACCCAAAACCTTTAGTAAGAAGAAGAAGAAATTAAATGAAAACATGTATTTAAGCTTTAACAATGTTCTAGGTCATTAGATAATGTATATGCCTCTGGCGAAATTGTATAAAGGCATATATCGCTAAAATTACATAAACCAACTTGGTAGTTAGATAAACTAGTCTAAAACTATCCTGATGTCAAACAAGTCCCCCTGACATATGTCCTAATGCTATTTTTCTTTTCTTTTTTAAAATATCTTTCTGCTGATTTTTAACAGGCTACTATGTTTCCCATTTTTTGCTTATTTACTACGTCTTTTCACAGACAGGGGGGGGGTGTTAAAAAGGTGCCACTTTAGAGAGAGAGAGAGAGAGAGAGAGAGAGAGAGAGAGAGAGGAGAGAGAGGAGAGAGAGAGAGAGAGAGAGAGAGAGAGAGAGAGAGAGAGAGAGTTTTCTCTCTTAATCTTAATTCTTTCTCAAAATAAATCACCCCAAAATAAAAGAATCATCCAAGGGCCCTTCACACATAGGATTTGAAAAACTACCTTTGGTCCATTATATTTGAAAAATGAACTTTGGACACTTACTTAATTTTTTTAATTTGGAGAACTAACTTTTGGTCCAGTATATTTGAAAAACGAACTTCGGTCACTTTTATTTAATTTTAGGAACTAACTTTGGTCCTTTATTCTCAAGTTGTGTCATTGTGTTGTGTTATTGTGTGAGAGAGTGTGGTGTGTGTGAGAGAGAGAGAGAGAGAGAGAGAAAGAGAGAGAGAGAGAGAAGAGAGAAGAGAGAGAGAGAGAGAGAGAGAGAGAGAGAAGAGAGAGAAGAGAGAGAGAGAGAGAGAGAGAGAGAGAGAGAGAGAGAGAGAGAAGAGAGACAGAAAGAGAGAGACAGGCAGACAGACAGGCAGGCAGGAACAGACAGAGCAGTGGATCTCTCAAACCATTTCACGCCGTGACCGTCTCTCACTGTCTCTCTCACACAATGGGGGGCCGGGGGGTACTTCAAGATCAAAGTCATATGCCTAAGTATCCGGTTTGCCCAATTGTCCATATGCCCAATATAGCCTGTATGCCCTCTGGTCTATTTGCCCAGTTAACCTGTGTGCCGAACTGCCTGTATGCCCAGTTGGCTTTTTGCCACACTTTGCTAGAAAATGTGTGCCTACATCTCCAGTGCCCACATCGACCAGCATTCCTCTCTCCTGATTGGAGGAGAATTGTGGTGACCTGGGAACTTTTATTAGCTCCTCTGCTAACGTGGGGGAGGGGAAACTCCATATGTGGTTTCCACACCTTATAATAGAGCATTTTAACAGAAAAAAATATTTTTGGGTGATATCTGACAAAAGTGAAATCACTTCCCCTACCTTTAACTGAAGAGGGAAGGACGAACTTAAAGGGTTTGTTTACATGCAGGCTTGCAAACAAAAAATGACTGTATTAACAATACCTGTTAACTTTAACAAACTATTTGCTGAGTAGGAGTTTAACAAGTATTGACTGTTAAAGACCTTTCTCAGACTATTATTTGTCTGGACTTAAACAGACTCATGACGGGTTTGCTTTAGGACAATGTGCGACAGATTGTTTGGTGCTACTACCAGCAGGGCTGGAGGAAGAGAGAGAGTGTGAGAACTGGCTACAGGTGACTTATATACTCTGATGCCTGATGGTGATTGGTGGACTGATGAACGGTGCGGCCCAACCGGTGGTGAGAGACAGAGGAGTGGGCTGGACCTGAGAGAATGAGTGACAGCAATGGAGAGGAGGAGAGGAGAGCAGAAAAACAGAGGGGAGGACACAAGCTGTCTGCACCATAGATACTGTAAGGCTAGATGGCTCGAGGCGTAGTCTCTGATGTAGTTCACCAGCGACCATCTTACTAGGGTACTTCAATACAGTACGCTCTATGGCAGCTCAAACAAAAACAGCTATAACTCGCTCAAAACTTGGCGGATTTACGAACGGATTGCTTTATTATAAACGTTGTAAACGTGAGGATGCTAATGTGCATATTTTTTTCCTTAAAACGTTATAAGTATGCAGACGTCTCTGACATTTACAACGAACCAATTCGTTTGTTGGTTGAAAAATTATAAGTATATGCTCATAGACACAATGTCTATGCTATACCATACCAGATGGCTGCCACAAAATGACGTCACTCTCCACTGGCCAGCAGCGCGGGCGAGACATCTAGCTTTTTTATATGGTCTGCCAGGGTCGGACTGGCCATAGGGAGTACGGGAGTTCTCCCGGTGGGCCGTGACCATAGTGGGCCACTAGGGTGCGCTAAAACAATAATAATACAGGCCTGTATTGTACCTGTATCAGTGAGTGACAAATAAACCCTGTTCTATCTTGGATCCTTTTGCCACCATCATTCTTGTGAGAGCAGCAAAGGGTTGTGTAGGTGTCTGTTGGTTTGTGTCATTATTTTGCTTTATTATTTTGTGTGTGTGTGTGTGTGTGTGTGTGTGTGTGTGTGTGTGTGGTGTGTGTGTGTGTGTGTGTGTGTGTGTGTGTGTGTTGTGTGTGTGTGCTAGCAGAGCGGGCTATCTGCTTGCTGTTTGTGGCCGGTCTGGGTGGGGGCGATGTAACATGTCCCATTTGGGGGGCAAGAGAACATGTTGGAGGGGCAAGAGAAAATGGTATGGGGGCGGCTTCATCTATTCATACCATTTTCAGTTACAGGACTTTTATTAGTCAAGTAAAGCATCAATAATAACATCAGTTGTTGTTGAAGTTGCAACAGACACGCAGCATGCATAAAGCTAAAGGTCTGACTCAGAGAGTTTTCTGTTTTCAATGATGAAATGCTGTTGGTTTAGTGGTGCCATAGCTGTAGTTAGTCAGTAGCAGTAGTAGTTTTTCAAATCATTGTAAATATAAGCACTTTGAAATATCTTGGGTTGTTTGGCATCGTGTTTGGGGGAGCAGACTGGGTATTTAGGGGGGCATCGCCTCCCCATGCCTATGCCTTGATCCGCTCCTGGGTCTGGGCCAAATTCATGCATGAAATGGCCGGGCCGAATTTTTGTCCCAGTCCAGCCCCGTGGTCTGCACTAACCCCTCATACTAATACACGTAACTCCCACTCCTGAACCAGTTTCTTTCTTCTCTTTCTCTGTGTGTTGCAGTTAGACATGGGGCCGTTCCCACTCAACCTCACGGATGCCGACGATGCCTCCGTGTTGCCTGGAGTCGGTTAACCAGATGTAACTCTTTGAGCGCGTAAAAATGAAACCAAATGGACCCTTGCGGTCCATTTGGTTTCATTTTTACACTCTCAAGAGTTAAGATATTCCTCATGTGAAAAGTACACTATAGTGCATTTTGGATTGTTGGCAGTTGGCATATGCAACACTGCCCCATACTAATACACGTAACCCCCACTTCTGAACCAGTTGTCTCTTTCTCTGTGAGCGCATAAAAATGAAATCAAATGGACCCGCAAGGGTTCATTTGGTTTCATTTTTCGGGGCGAAATTTCAGGCCGAAATTGATTGACAGGCACCAGAGATAAAACCCTCATTTTTCACCACTTTTTCCTCCTATGACAGGTTTTCAACCAGTGGTCCCCAGGCTAAATGATGAACAGTTGGTTAACCAGATGTAACTCTTTGAGCACGTAAAAATGAAACCAAATGGACCCTTGCGGGTCCATTTGGTTTCATTTTTACACCCTCAAGAGTTAAAATATTCATCATGTGAAAAGTGCCACTATAGTGCATTTTGGATTTTTGGCAGTTGGCAACACTGCCCCATACTGAAGTTAGTATGATGAACAGCTGGTTAACCAGATGTAACTCTTTGAGCGCGTAAAAATGAAACCAAATGGACCCTTGCGGGTCCATTTGGTTTCATTTTTACACCCTCAAGAGTTAAAATATTCATCATGTGAAAAGTGCCACTATAGTGCATTTTGGATTTTTGGCAGTTGGCAACACTGCCCCATACTAATACACGTAACCCCCACTCCTGAACCAGTTTCTTTCTTCTCTTTCTCTGTGCGTTGCAGTTAGACATGGGGCCGTTCCCACTCAACCTCACGGATGCTGACGATGCCTCCGTGTTGCCTGGAGTCGGTTAACCAGATGTAACTCTTTGAGCGCGTAAAAATGAAACCAAATGGACCCTTGCGGGTCCATTTGGTTTCATTTTTACACCCTCAAGAGTTAAAATATTCATCATGTGAAAAGTGCCACTATAGTGCATTTTGGATTTTTTGGCAGTTGGCAACACTGCCCCATATTAATACACGTAACCCCCACTCCTGAACCAGTTGCTTTCTTCTCTTTCTCTGTGCGTTGCAGTTAGACATGGGGCCGTTCCCACTCAACCTCACGGATGCCGACGATGCCTCCGTGTTGCCTGGAGTCGGTTAACCAGATGTAACTCTTTGAGCGCGTAAAAATGAAAAATGAAATGAATGAAAAGTGCCACTAGTGCATACATGTAACCCCCACTCCTCCTGAACCAGTCGTTTCTTTCTCTGTGCGTTGCAGTTAGACATGGGGCCGTTCCCACTCAACCTCACGGATGCCGACGATGCCTCCGTGGCGTTGCCTGGAGGTGGAGGAGGAGGAGGAGGTGGGCGACCCGACGCTCCAGAGCGCTTGGCAGTGGAGGAAGAGGATGAGGATGAGGAGGAGCAGCCTGCTGTCGCCGCCGCTGCCGTGGGCACTAGGGCAGGGCCCTGGACGCTGGAGGACCTGGAGGGGGAGCTGCAGAGGAAGGTGGAGCTGCTGGAACAGGAGAGGAAGGGCCTGAGGCTGGAGACGCAGAGGCACAGGGACGACATCGACCAGGGCATCGACAGGCTGCACCACCGCATCGCTGGCCTGGAGGAGGGTGAGGATCAGGGGCGTTTTTTTTTGCCATTTGGCAGACTAGGCCAGGGGTCGGCAACCCAAGATGTTGAAAGAGCCGTTTTCGACCAAAAATGAAATTCAAAATCTGCCTGGAGCCGCATTTTCATTTTTTTCTGAGAGTGTACAAATGTGAACCAAATGGACCCGCCAGGGTCCATTTGGTTCACATTTGTGCACTCTCAGAAAAAAGGTCCTAAAAGAAAAAATCATTAGCATGGTGAAACACAACTTGATGATGTCATCAGGATGTGTTTCACCATGGTAATGATGGTTTTTTTTCAGACCTCCATTATAGGAAACACAGAATGGGGGAGCTTTTTTATCATGTCCACACAACATCTCTGACTAAGATATATTAATGATATAGTAAACTGTTGAAGCACGTACTGGGCCAACAAGCGCTACTTTAACTGGCGATGTAACTGTCAGACAGCGCATGGTGTGTTGGGTGCTGTCAGTGACTGAAATGTTTATATTATGTTGGCGGATAGCCCTAATGTGTATGCACATTGCTGCTACAACCAGGGAGCCACTAGTTCTGTGTTCTAGAGCCGGCCAGGCATGCTTTAAAATAATCCCATCCTAATAAGCCTCATGTGGATAAATACGACGTACTTTATGCTTGTCCTCTGTAACTAGAACTGAACATTTAAAACACATGGGGTGAGATGGATGGATGGATGGATGGATGGATGGATGGATGGATGGATGGATGGATGGATGGATGGATGGATGGATGGATGGATGGATGGATGGATGGATGGATGGATGGATGGATTGATTGATTCATGGAGGGATGAATGGGATAGTGTTGTTTTTGTTTAAGACTAAAGACTAAGTTGACTCAAGTTTTTGATATTTTAATTGACTAGACCAGAGGTTTTCAATCAGTGGTCCGGAGGCCACCAGTGGCCCCTGAGATGATTCCAGGTGGTCCCCAGCTGTAATGTTGGACAGTTGGCAGGCAACCAAATGGACCCTTATAGATCTGTAACTCTTGAGAGTGTGAAAATGAAACCAAAGGGTCCCTTACAGGTCTATTTGCTTTCATTTTGACACTCTCAAGAGCTCAATTATATTTAAACATATGAATTACTTAATTTTCAAGAATGTTTTAGAAAATGTAGAAGAATTGTTGTTTTATGTAGGCTAGTACAGTGTTCTGTGGATCTCTTTCAAAAGAACATTGTAGATCAGCTTGCATTGAATGAATATCTGCAGTATGCACTGCATATCTTTTCAGGACAGGTCACTATTTATCTATAACTGAATTGCATATTGGTGGGTGGGTGGATGGATGGATTGGACTGGATTTGGATTACTGTAAAGGACATTAAGAGAAACATAATTTGTCCACAGTGTTATACTTTGGCTATTGAAAAATAGCAGATCTACAAGCTCATTGTGTGGCACCGAGCACCACAGTGAAAAATCGCGGAAATGTGTGGAAAACTTGGAATATGCAGTATATTCTTTCAGAGCAAACACTATGTGTGTGTGTGTGGTGTGGATGCCAGATGAAAGATCATCATAGGGGATCGCACTAGACTAGTCCCAAAGCCCATGGCATGCGGCCATCAACAAACACAACTCCAGAGTGATGGAGACTTCAATCGCATCCATTTCGCTCCCATGCCACTGTCAAATGTGCAACGCTGTTCCAACGGCCAGCAGTATAGTGAAATGTGAATCCCTAGAATCCTTAAAAACCACTCTCAAAGTACAGCAGATTAACTCATTTTTTTCATAGGATACTTCACTTTGGTATAGAAGCGTGAAAATTGGCACAGATACTCTCCAAGGTCTACTCTTTAGGAAAAAGGCGCGTGCCACTCAAAATTCCAAGATGGCGGCCCCAAAATCCAAAATGTCTGCCCAAAAATGTGGTTTTTTCCTTCATAACTTGAAATGCATTGATTTTACACCCCATAAATGTATTGAACATTAATACAAAGTTGGCCATTACGGACGGTTTGGCACCAAGAACATGTCTGTATCACTTACGGCTCTTGAGATACAGCATATAGGTACTTTCACAGATTGAGGAGAGCAAGACATTTGTAACATTGATTCTTAAGTGAATCAAATGGTGATACAGGCATGAAAATTGGTACACACACTCTTCAAACCCCACTATTTCTAAAAGTACTGCGTGCCCTGCAAAATTCCAAGATGGCAGCCCCCAAAATCCAAGATGTCCGTCCAAAAATGTGGTTTTTCCTTCATAAGTCGAAATACAAAGCTTTTAAGCCCCATAAATGTATTGAGCGTTAATATAAAGTTAGGCATTACGGACATTTTGATACCAAGTACATGTCTCTATGTGCTACGGTTCTTGAGTTACAACATATACGTAGTGATGAGGCACCATAAGTGTAACATTTTGGCACATTTCCCTCTTTAACTCAAAGATCCCTTTATCACCATATCTTCTATTTTCAGGAAATGGACCTACATGTATCTGCTATCATAAACCACTTCAGGTTTTTCAATTGATGAAACAGGTCGGGAGTTATTAAGCCGATCGCGAAGGGCTGTTTCAGTGCTAAATTTGCTGCGTACATTCTGCGAATATAAGCCACCCAGAAATGTCTGTCTGTGCATCCTGTCCTTCACAATAAGTGTATATGTGAAGTGGACGCACCAAGTGCACCATGTGTCATACTATAATTGTATAATGTGCTAAAATGCGTAATAGTGTAATATATGCAATAGTGTAATAGAGCTAATAGTGCAATATATGCAGTATATAGCGGTATACTGTAATGGGGTAATGTATGTAATAAGTGTCACAGTGTAACATGTGTAATAGTGTAATAGGTTAATATGTGTAATAGTGTCAGTGTAATATGTGTAATAGTGTAATAGGGTAATATGTGTAATAGTGTCATAGTGTAACATGTGTAATAGTGTAATAGGGTAATATGTGTAATAGTGTCATAGTGTAACATGTGTAATAGGGTAATAAGTGTAATAGTGTAATATTTTGCATTAGGGTAATAGTGTAATAGGAAATATGTGTAATAGTGTCAAAGTGTAACATGTGTAATAGGGTAATATGTTCAATAGTGTCATAGTGTAACATGTGTAATAGGGTAATAAGTGTAATAGTGTAATATTTTGCATTAGGGTAATAGTGTAATAGGAAATATGTGTAATAGTGTCAAAGTGTAATATGTGTAATAGGGTGTCATGTGTAATAGTGGCATAGTGTAACATGTGTAATAGCATAATAGGGTAATGTATGTAATAGTGTCATAGTGTAACATGTGTAATAGTGTAATAGGTTGATATGTGTAATAGTGGCATAGTGTAACATGTGTAATACTGGCATAGTGTAACATGTGTAATAGCATAATAGGGTAATGTGTGTAATAGTGTAACATGTGTAATAGTGTAATAGGTTGATGTGTAATACTGGCATAGTGTAACATGTGTAATAGCATAATAGGGTAACATGTGTAATAGTGTCATAGTGTAACATGTGTAATAGGGTAAGTGTAATATATGCAATAGTGTAATAGGGCTAATAGTGTAATGTTTGTGCATTATGGTAATAGTGTAAGAGTGTAATATATTACTGTAATATTGGTATAGCATAATAGCGTAAATATGTGTAATTGTGACATGTGTAATAGGCAAACATGTGTACCATGTGTAATGGCGTAATAGGACAATTACACTAGACCACTATTCCATATATTACACTATTACCCTAATGTACACAGATTACACTATTACACATATTAGCCTATTACACTATTACACTAGTAGCCTATTGTACATACATTATGCTATTGCACATATTAGCCTATTACACTATTACACAAATTACCCTATTACACTATTACACATATTACCCTATTACACATATTACCCTATTACAGTATTACACGTTACACTACGACACTATTACACATATTACCCTATTACCCTATTACACATGTTACACTATGACACTATTACACATATTACCCTATTACCCTATTACACATGTTACACTATGACACTATTACACATATTACCCTATTACACATGTTACACTATGACACTATTACACATATTACCCTATTACACTATTACACATATTACCCTATTACAGTATTACACGTTACACTACAACACTATTACACATATTACCCTATTACCCTATTACACATGTTACACTATGACACTATTACACATATTACCCTATTACACATTTTACCCTATTACAGTATTGCACGTTACACTACGACACTATTACATATATTACCCTATTACAGTATACCGCTATATACTGCATATCTTACACTATTAGCTCTATTACACTATTAAACTATTGCATATATTACACTATTACGCCTTTTAGCACAATATACCATTATACTATGGCACATGCTACACTTGGTGCGTCCGCTTCACATATACACTTATTGTGAAGGACAGATGCACAGACAGACATTACTGGGTGGCTTATATTCGCAAAATGTACGCAGCAATTGTAGCACTGAAACAGCCCTTCACAATTGGCTTAATAACTCCCGAACCGTTTCATCAATTGAAAAACTTAAAGAGGTTTATGATAGCAGATACATGTAGGTCCATTTCCTGAAAATAGAAGAAATGCTGATAAAGGAATCTTTGAGTTAAAGAGTGAAACATGCCAAAATGTTACACTTATGGTGCCACATCACTACGTATATGTTGTAACTCAAGAACCGTACTACATACCGACATGTACTAGGTATCAAAATGTCCGTAATGCCTGACTTTATATTAACGCTCAATACATTTATGGGCTTAAAAGCTTTGTATTTCGAGTTATGAAGGAAAAACCACATTTTTGGACGGACATCTTGGATTTTGGGGGCTGCCATCTTGGAATTTTGCAGGGCACGCAGTACTTTTAGAAATAGTGGGGTTGAAGAGTGTGTGTACCAATTTTCATGCCTGTATCACCATTTGATTCACTTAAGAATCAATGTTACAAATGTCTTGCTCTCCTCAATCTGTGAAAGTACCTATATGCTGTATCTCAAGAGCCGTAAGTGATACAGACATGTTCTTGGTGCCAAACCGTCCGTAATGGCCAACTTTGTATTAATGTTCAATACATTTATGGGGTGTAAAATCAATGCATTTCAAGTTATGAAGGAAAAATCACATTTTTGGGCGGACATTTTGGATTTTGGGGTCGCCATCTTGGAATTTTGAGTGGCACGCGCCTTTTCCTAAAGAGTAGACCTTGGAGTATCTGTGCCATTTTCATGCTTCTATACCAAAGTGAAGTATCGTTTCACTAATCTGCTCTACTACTGTCAAAGAGCACGCGCTTACCGGCGGCTGAACTCACTGTGTAAAAAAAGACTAATATCACTGCCCAGGCATTCTTTTGTTTTTCAGGGGCGATGTAACATTTCCCAATTGGGAGGGGGGGGGGGGGGGGGTGTTATTGGAGTGACTTCATTGCCTGTGGCGTGAAGTACCCATATCATTTTCGGTAACAGGACTCTTATTATTAGGCAAGTTAGCATCAATAATAACATCAGTTAAAGTTGTAGTTGCAACAGACACACAGTATGCATAAAGCTGTTTTGAAATGATAGAATGGTGGTTTAGTAGGCTAGTACAACAACTGTAGTTAGTTAGTAGCAGTAGTAATGTTTCAAATCATTTCAATTATAAGCACTTTAATTTGAAATATATTTGAAATTTGGGTTGTTTGCATGACATCTTGTTTGGTGGGGCAGTCAGGGCATTTAGGGGCATTACCCCTCCATGCCCATGCCTATAGATCCGCTCCTGCCTGTGGCGGATTGGGCTTGTTTCCAGGCAAAAAAAAGTCTCATTTTACCCATACATGATTTTCCCACGTTTTTACAAGCATTGTTTTCATAGAAGTGCATATACTGTACATCTTTAAATGTTTTGATGGACTGAACATGGAGAGTGCACGTGAACAACTTTTCTGGTTTTATCCTCGTAGTTATCTTCGTTTTCGTGTTGGCTCGTGCTTTCGTTTGGAATGTAATAACCTATACCTCTGGTATTGGTGTAACATTTAGACCATGCTGTTTCTAACTGTATGGTTCCTTATTATCCATGCAAAGCCACGCAATGATTAATAACTTAGACTCATGGAAAGAAAGGAAGATGAGAAAGACTACGAAATGCAGTTTAGCTAGATTTAAAAAACACACAGAGCATAATATATCTTGGAAGTTATAGATATGAAGGAATTAACCATCATAAAAAAGAAGGCAGGAAGTCTATATCTCATCGCTTTCCATAATCGTCTGTATATTTCGTGTACATCAGGAAATATGTAGTTTCGACTCACTCACACCTTCTCCCTCGCCATCCCATTTTCTCTCTTGTCGTGCGGTTAGTGCCTGCACTGAACAACCCCTAACCCCTGGAGATGGGCTTGGTCAGTGCCTGGTATCAATACTGCCATGTAGAGATACTTTGTTACGGGTAAAAAGTCCGCTATTCAAAATTGACTTGAGTAGAAGTAACGGTAAATATCATAGGTTCAAGGTTCAGATCACAAAGAAGTCAAGTTACATCATCATTTATAGAGTATGCCGACAAAAACGCTTACAGGTAAATGTTATGGTAACCCCCATATCCAAAATAGTGGTATGCTGTATCAAAAAGACAAAATGCAAAAAATTGTCCTACACTAATAAGAAAGTGGCACTAACCATCGCACAACAAACAACTGTCACATTTTCAAATGTCGGAAATATATACAGTATGTATTGGGCTGAAGTGGTTGTATGTGTTGTCCAAAAAAATCAAACGTTTTAAAATAATTCAGTGAAGTAAAAGTCAGGCCCGGAAGTAACCGAATGACCACTGACTATCAGACACAAATTATAAGTACTGAGCCAAAATGTACTTACTGTAAGCTTTAAGAGCATATTAGGATTGTTTAGGATAATCAATTGTAATTCAGAGCAAAATGGATCGGAGGTAAAATGGTAACCCAGGATTTCTGAGTAAATGTACCCAGAGGAAAACATGAAATGAGTGAATGCACTCTTGAACAACAAACTGTAAACAAATGGACCTTGAGACCAAAGACATACAAACAAAGGTTATGAAAATGGAGCCCAATATCTCATATGTGTCATATCTAAAATATGACACAGTGAAATGTTGAAAATCTGTGTAATTCCCCTTTAACCGGTTGTTTTCCCTTTGTGGTGTCTCTCGCAGCGGGCCGCAGCCCCGCCTTCCCTGAGGGGTTCAGGCTGGCGTTCCGCTCCAGGACCAACTACATGTACGGCGTGTTGACGCGGCCCGTCCCCGAGCTGCGGGCGTTCACCGCCTGCATGTGGCTGCGCCCGGCCGAGGGCGGCATCGGGACGCCGCTGTCCTACGCCGTGGCCGGACAGCCCAACGAGATGGTGCTGCTGCAGGGCCTGCACACGCCCGCCGAGCTGCTGGTCAACGACAAGGTAGATATATACGAGCAGTGTTGGGAATATTACTTTACCTTGTTAATATATCCATCCATACTATAATCCAGGAAATGTCTGTCTGTCCGTCCGTCTGAATGAATGAATGAATGTCTGAAACACAAATAACTCCGCGATGGCACCACCAATCGCTGTAAGTTTTCACACAGCCGTTCACCATAATATCATGAAGAGAGTGACGAAGCCCTTTTGCCAAATTAACACACCGTTGATTTATAATGAATTTATTTGTGCGTGACAATTTCCCCATTAGTTTATATGGGGAAAGTGCCCCCGCCCCTATCATACACACGTCATAAGCGACCGTCATAAGCGACCGCTGCCACATTCATAAGCGACCGGCTGCCACATTCGCCCGGCAGATCTCTCTCTCTCTCAAACCCGAAATCGGAAAACGCAGTGCAAATCTTTGAATGTTATGTGTTCTTTCAGAGCGAATGTTTTGTCGAATCTATATTGTCAGGTCAAAATGGGTTATTACTAAAACCGTGCGTTTTCATGTTTCATTTGCAGCCCAAGAGGCTTCGGAGCACAGAGAAAACCCCAGACCACAAAAACAAAATCCGTAGAATGTTCAAAGTTCAGATTCTACGGGTGTAATTGCAAATGGTTATAAAAGCTAAGAGGAAAAAAATGAATGAAATAAGTAAAACTAAAATGAAATCTTTCATGTCTCACAGCGCGCACACACACGCACACACTCAAATGACTTCACATTTTTCACCATAACTGCCAACTTACTCTGGCAAGGCTGTCGGCGTATCATCCCCGTTTTCACACGCTGTACAGTTAATATAAAACACTTTTATACAGGCACATTCCAGCCACCCCTTGGCCATTCGATGTTTTAGATTAGATACATAGATTTTCATTTATTTGATTTAATGAAGGCTCTACGCTTTGTGACTATCTATGTTCCTCTGCTTCTCACTGAAGCGGAGGGCCGCGCACATTTTCTTTCTTTTTTTCCCCCCGTTTGCGTCATTGCATTGCATCATGGGATTAGGATCTTGTGTCTTCTAAGGAAATCACTTCAGGGCAAATGAATGAAACTCATTTGTTATTAATCAAAACCAAACACTGTAAATTCGAACAAGAGCCTTGACACTTTTTGGTCAGGGAGCGAGTTAATTAATTCTTAAAGGCTTGCTAGCCGTTTGAGAAACGGCACGTTTTTGCATAAGCTACACTGCAGCGAAGCCATTAAAGTTTTAGCGCGAGCATATTTGCTCATATAAATAACATAGTACGGTAAATTAGATTAGAAAGCAAGATGATTGCGTTTAGGCCTGCATTAAATCAGAACCCCATGTTTCGCGACAACACGACGATATTACAGTGGCATTTCTAAACGACGACGTGATCTGCATTTTTAACACCCGCCACCTTTATTAGCCCGGTGGCTTCGGGGCAAAGACTACAATGGTGTAATTATGATAATTCATGCTGAACGGGGGAGCTCCAGTGTCCTTGGAGGCAGCAGAAATGTCTTCGAGACTTTAAGATATAACATGATGATGATGATGATGATGCGTGATCCCAGAAGACTCTTCATGAAAGAAAGTGTGATTCATTGAAGTGAAGAGTCTTGCGTGGCCTTGATGCCTATAGGGATTTGCTAAGTGAAACGTGCAAACCCTTTGGACCTTGGTTCGGTTCTGTATTCCTATTAGCAGCGGCTGCTGTTGCTGTTATTGATGATGATAACCGTGGCAACCCGGCGAAAGCGACAGTATAACTCCCAAGGGTTACAGACGGATAAATAAATGAACACTGGAGATGTTGCGGAGAGTAAGTTGATCGCAAAGGGCGACAAAAATGATGGGATGCACTATAAATCGTCATATACATCATCATACATCACAATGATTCCATGGTGACGTTGTGTTGCGACTAGGGATGTCCCGATTCCATTGCGACATTGCGCTGCGACTAGGGATGTCCCGATTCCATTCTGACATTGTGCTGCAACTATGGATGTCCCGATTCCATTGTGACATTGTGCTGCAACTATGGATGTCCCGATTCCATTGTGACATTGCGCTGCGACTAGGGATGTCCCGATTCCATTGCGACATTGTGCTGCGACTAGGCATGTCCCGATTCCATTGTGACATTGCGCTGCGACTGGGGACGTCCCGATTCCTTTGCGACATTGTGCTGCGGATAGGGATGTCCCGATTTCGTTGTGATATTTTGTTGCGACTAGGGATCTTCCGGCATCTTGTAAAAAAAAAAAAAAAAAAAGAACCGTTGCGACCGTTTTTGCGCCTCCGTCTCAACCTAGGTCGAGGTCGCAAGACGATTTCGCGGCAACTGTATTCAACTTGTCAACTCGCGAAGAAAACTGTTGCAAGGATTTCTGATCAAACGTGTTGCTCAAACTGTTGCACCGTTACATCATTCACTCTCTAGTGTCTAGCCTTTGAGTCTGTTTTTTTTTTGCACCTGCCGAGAGAGAGCTGGGGAAATAGAGCAAGCAAACTGTACAAAGTAAAGGAGCCGCATGCGAAAGCTTGCTGTGACCTCTTAATAGACCTTGCAGTAAGCCCCGCCCCCTCTCCTCACTGTCCCCTTAATGGTGGATTCATGGTACTGTAGGTTCATTCCAAGGCACATGTAGTGGACATTAGACATTGAATACTGATTCATTTCTGCAACCCGACCTTCAAAATCTCTTCCAAATTCTGTCAACAAGGCCTGCTCTATGCGGGCCTGTGTGTGACATTTACTTTTTAAAACAATGTTTGATCATATAGCAGTGGTTTTCAACCAGTGGTCCTTGAGAGAGTTCCAGGTGGTTCCCAGCTAAATGATGGACAGTTGGTTAACCAGATGTAACTCTTTGAGAGTGTGAAAATGAAATTTTTACACGCTCAAGAATTAAAATATTCATCATCTGAATTATCCTAAGTCTACAGAACTAGAGAATGTAGAATGGTCATTTTTGATCTAGTGCATTTGCCTGTTTTGTTTCCGCAATCCAGCTTGGAATTGTGGACAAAAGCAAAAATAAATCTTTAGTTTTGGGGTCTGTGGGGCTAAGGTGTCCTCAAATGTTGGTCCGTGGCTCAAATGATGAATAAATAGTGGTTATAGGGGGATTAAAAAGGTTGAAAACCACTGTCCTATAGAAAAGCAATTGGTGGAGAGGTTTGTCTATCACATGCTTAGCTGTGGTTGGACCATATAGCGCTTGGGGGAGGGGCTTACAGAAACAACCGTGACTGGTCTTGAACCACCGTCCCTTTCTGTCGTTCTGTCCCTATCCTACAGGTGGCGCAGCTGCCCTTGAACCTGTCGCGGGGCAGCTGGCAGCACATCTGCGTGACCTGGAGCCATAAGGGCGGAGCCTGGCAGGCCTACCAGGGGGGCAAGCTGAGGGGAGAGGGCTCCAACCTGGCAACCGGGCACCGCGTCAGGCCCGGGGGCACGCTCATCCTGGGGCAGGAACAGGTGACTGTGAGGGGTGGATCTAGGCATGGGCATGGGGGGGCAATGCCCCCCTAAATGCCCTGACTGCCCCACCAAACATGATGGCATGCAAAACAAGCCAAGATAATTCAAATTGCTTATATTTAAAATGATTTGAGACACTACTACTGCTACTACAGTAAATAACTACAGTTGTGGCACCATTAAACCAACAGCAGAAAACTCTCTGAGTTAGACCTTTAGCATGCGTGCCTGTTGCAACTTCAACAACTGCTGTTACTATTCATGCCTTAGCCTACTTGCCTAATTAACTGAAAATGGTATGGGTGCGGCTTCGTCACGTGTGTCGCTTTGAAAATGGTATGGGTGTGAGAAAATGGCGACACGGGCGATGAAGTCGCCCCCATACCATTTTCTCTTGCGCCCCCGCCCCCCCCCCCCAACTGGGAAATGTTACATATGTCCCTGGTGACTGTACCAGCATAAATCAATGATTAACGCATGCTCAACAGAAAAAATAATTTGCAATATTCGTATTCGCACCACATTTTCAAAGATATCAGACCTACAATATATGAGCCATCAAGCAGCCAGCAAAATAACATTGACACGTGTAGTCTACAGCGTGAGATGTATGACACTTGCAAAAAACTTTAAAGGGGAACTCCACCCATTTTCAACATTTTACTATGTCATTGATGTACCTTCGAGGTGCTGGGTGGACATGATAAAAAAAAAGTTCCCCCATTCTGTGTTCCCAGGAAATGGAGGTCTGAAACCATTAACATGGTGAAGGATCTTGATGACATCATCAAGATGTACAGTATTTTCACCATGTTAATGGATTTCTTTAGACGCTTTTTTTCTGAGAGCGTACAAATGTACACTCTCAGAAAAAATGTTGAAAATGGGTGGAATTCCCTTTTAATCTGTAGTCTATAATTGTTGTTCAAACTCTTAATTAATCTCTCTCAAACGCTAGGAGACATTTTTAGGGAGGTTTCAGTGACTCATTCCAGTGAAGGTGTGAATTGCAGCCCTGCCTGCCCACGTACTTGCCTATTCTTTTGTGTCCCAATCCCTAAAGGGTCCGTTTGGTTACAAAAAGATCACATTATAATACATAAGCCTTCTACACAGGAAACCTACGCATTCTGCATTTAACAGTTTAAGTACTTTATATCACTACATGGCTGTCTGAACCGATTGATTACCTACCTTTGGAGCATAGTACTTTTTTTTTCACCTGAATGAGTGAAAGCCAAATGACTTCCATGCATTGAACTCAATTTCCCAGGAGCCTTTGCACCTAGCTCACATTAATTTCTGTCTAGTAGAGAGTATGTAGATATGGTATAGGAGTAGATACTTTATTGTGTACAAACTCTGTGTTGAATGGAGAGACATTTTTTAAACATGTCCACCCAGCACCTCTAAGGTATATTAACCCTTAGTGTCCTGAACGCGTTTTGGTGTTTTATCTGTTGAAAAATAGCAGATCAACAAGCTCATGTCGCGCCACCGAGTGGCGCGACATGAGCTTGTATTCTGCTATTTTGAAAAATTGTGAAAATGTGCTGAAAATCTCTGAATACATTATAATATTACATACGTTTTATCTCAATTTTTCGCTTCTGGGGAACCCCGAGAACAACATGTTTTCAGATGGCGGTCTGCAGCCAAATATGGATAATTCTGGTGGTCCTTGGCCAGAAATATGTTAGCATCACTGACACAGGAGCACAGATTTTTCAGAAAATCTAGAATCTAGTGTCAGAAACTATAGAATCTAGTGTCAAAAACTAGATTCTAGTGTCAGAAAGTAGATTATAGTGTCAAAAAGGAGATCCTAGCATTAGAAACTATCATTTAGTGGCAATCATAACTAGAATCTAGTGTCGGAAACTACTGTAGAATCTAGCGTCAAAAGCTAGAATTTTGCTGCAGCTATAATCTGGTGGAACTACTGTATAATCTGGTGTCAGAAACTCGAATCGAGGGTCAGGACACAATATAATTAATAACATATTAGAATGTTGAAAATGGTAGAATTCCCCTTTAAAGGTAGGGGAAGTGATTTCACTTTTGTCAGATATCACCCACAATTTTTTTTTTTCTGTTAAAATGCTCTATTGTAAGGTGTGGAAACCATATATGGAGTTTCCCCCTCCCCCACGTTAGCAGAGGAGCTAATAAAAGTTCCCCAGGTGGTGGCGAATTCTCCTCCAATCAGGATCGAGCAGCAGGTTCACATAGTGTAGCTACTGTTGGACGCCCCTAGTGCAGGGGTTTTCAACAGGTGGTCCAGGGACCACCAGTGGTCCTTGAGAGGGTTCCAGGTGGTCCCCAGCTAAGTTGGTTAACCAGATGTAACTCTTGAGAACGTAAAAATGAAACCAAATGGACCCTTGCGGGTCCATTTGGTTTCATTTTTACACTCTCAAGAGTTAAAATATTCATCATCTGAATTAGCCATTTTGGAATGTATGTTTTGCTTGTTTTGTTTTCCAAATCCAGCCTGGAATTGTGGACAAAAGCAAAATAAATCTTTAGATTTGGGGTCTGTGGGGCTATGTCCTCAAATGGTGGTCCGTGGCTCAAATCTTGAATAAATGGTGGTCCCTGGGATGAAAAAGGTTGAAAACCCCTGCCCTAGTGCAATAGGCTGGTACTACACCATGAATTTCAAATCACTTACCCTACCTTTAACGTTCTTCTCCTGTTATTTTTTCGCCCCCCTTCAGGACTCTCCGGGCGGCGGCTTCGACTCGTCCCAGGCGCTGGTGGGGGAGCTGTCCCAGGTGTCCCTGTGGGACCGGGTGCTGACGCCCGGCCAGGTGGCCAGCCTGGCGCGCTGCGGACGGGTCGCGCACGGCTGCGTGGCCCCCTGGACGGAGAAGAGCGTGGAGGTCCACGGGGGAGCCAGCAAGGAGCCTGGGGAGCCCTGCAGCAAACACAGCAGGAGCTCTCAGTGAGACTGAGACGAGAATGTCGGAGAAGAAGGGGGTGGGGTTTCCGTTATGGTACGGTACAGTGCACAGTACCTGGGTAGCCATTTTAGAAGTCTATACTTTACACCATATACCAGGGGTTTTCAACCTTTTTGACTACAGGGACCACCATTTATTCAGCATTTGAGCCACGGACCATGCACCATTTGATTACATTTGCACACCAAAGACCTAAAATTAAAGAATTCTTTTGATTTTCGCCCACAAATCCAGGCTGTATTTTGCCAACAATGAATATTTTTGGTGATGATGAATATTTTAACTCTTGAGAGTGTGAAAATGAAACCAAATGGACCCGCAAGGGTCCCGCAAGGGTCCCGCAAGGGTCCAAATGGACCCGCAAGGGTCCATTTTCACACTCACATTTCTTGAGAGTGTGAAAACCAAATGGACCCTTGCGGGTCCATTTGGTTTCATTTTCACACTCTCAAGAGTTACATCTGGTTAACCATCTTTCCATCATTTAGCCTGGGGACCACCTGGAACCTTCTCAAGGACCACTGGTGGTCCCTGGACCACATGTTGAAAACCAGGGATCACAAGGGTACAGGGATCACGAGGGTTCCAACTTCCCAGAGAGGATTCCAGGTGGTCCCCCCCAACTAAATGATGGACAGTTGGTAAACAAATGGACCCTTATAGATCTTGAGGGCGTAAAATTTTTAACCACTGATAACACGTACTAAAATGTTGAAGTTCAACTCCTGTGGGAAAAATCGTACCAAACATGTCAAAGTCAGGGTACTAGTCACAACCTATAGAAGGCAAAACATGCAAAATGTCATCCTGCTTCATGCAGCATGTGCTATGTCTAACTAGGGGGGGTTCTAACTAGGGGAATCTACAACGTATTCCAATTAGTTTTGCTCAGAAAACATTCTTTGTCCTAGTTTTTATTTTGTTTTATTTTTTGGGAAAAAGCACTCATGGAAAACCACCAGTTATAAATATCACATGCTACATAAATCGTGGTGACACATGTTTTGCCTTCTATAGGTTGTGACTAGCACTCCGACTTTGCCCTGTTGTTTATGAGGTTGAATGAATTTCAATCTTTTATTACATGTCATTAGACACCATTAGAAACACATTGGTGAAGAAATGTCTTGGTAACAATTTAGTTCCCATGTTGGTCAAATTCCTGATAAAATGTCCTTACTAAAGTGATATTCTCAGCACAACAGTTAAAGGTAGGGGAAGTGATTTGAAATTCATGGTGTAGTACCAGCCTGGTGCACTAGGGGCCCCCAAAAGTAGCTACACTATGTGAACCTGCTGCTCTCTCCTGATTGGAGGAGAATTGTGGTGACCTGGGGAACTTTTATTAGCTCCTCTGCTAACGTGGGGGAGGGGGAAACTCCATATGTGGTTTCCACACCTTATAATAGAGCATTTTAACAGAAAAAAAATATTTTTGGGTGATATCTGACAAAAGTGAAATCACTTCCCCTACCTTTAAAAAAAGATGAACGTTGGGGGAAAAAAAAAACAAGCACAAAAATCTTGTATCGGGGTCCCAGGCACAACATATATTTTCGAAGAGTGGGCCCTGACGTGAAAATGAAGCAATCCCCAGTCGCTTCAATGTCGCTACAGCGACAGTGACCGCAAAAAAACGGAAATCTAAAATGGCTACATCTGTGTATTGACATCCAGGAGCTGTTTAAGGGCTGCATGCGACATGAATGACAGTTTGAGGAAGTGTTTGGAACAATCCAAAAGGAGACGTTGACAGAGGAACGAGAATCATGTGAATGGTTTAGTTTACTTAGTTTTGTGGAGTTGATCTGCTACAATCTTTCTTTCTTTTTCCATCTTTGCATGATATACATACACACATGATACTCACTCTTCATCAGGGATCTATGTGCCGGATGTACTGGGAAGAATTCAATGTCTTTTATCGCCTGTGGAAACTACTGTATATATGGGCTCCATTTTCGTTACATGCTAAACCCCTTATCCCAAAGCCCTTATACCTTTTTTACTATTAAAAAAAAAAAAACTTTTGGGAATAGTTCAATGTGCCAAACTATTCAATACATTGTGAGCATGTATACTGGCCATTTGAACCATTGAAAAAATGTTTTTTTGAAATAGTGTAAAAAGGCAAAGAAGTTAAGGCATAAGGGGTTTAGCGGTAACGAAGATGGAGCCCTATATGTTTAATCCCTGCGTCTGGCTCAGTTTGAATTAAACACATGCATTTACTTTTGGGGTCAATGTGCACCGTCGGATGATATGTTTGATGTTTATGTTATGTCAATATCACAATACCACGTCATTAGAGACTTTAACGTCAACCAAAATGAACACGGCCGTCCCCGTTTTGGGCAAAATGTGTTAAAATGTAACAAACATTAAAAAAGAAAAACAGCAGATCCGCAAGCTCACAACGCAAAGAAGCCTTACACAGTAGGACATACTCTAAAGTGGTTACGAACAGGGGCGGATGTAACATTTCCCAATTGGGTGGGGGGGGGGGGGGGGGGGGGGGGGGGGGGGGGGGGGGGCAGGAGGAAAAATGGTATGGGGGCGACTTCATCGCCCGTGGCGCGAAGCGCCACGGGCGATGAAGTCGCGATGAAGTCGCCCCCATACCATTTTCGGTTACCGGACTTATTTTTTAGCAAGAAAAGCATCAAATAACATGTACAACATCAGTTGTTGTTGAAGTTGCAACAGACACGTGATGTGATGGTCTCAAATGATGATGAAATGCTGTTGGTTTAGTGGTACAACAATTGTTAGTAGCATCAAATCATTTTATTTATACGCACTTTAATTTGAAATATCTTTGAAATTTGGGTTGTTTGCATGCCATCATTTTTAGTGGGGCAGCCAGGGCATTTAGGAGGGCATTGCCGCCCCCCCCCCCCCCCCCCCCCCCCCCATGCCCATGCCTAGATCCGCCCCTGGTTTACGAAAATATCCCCACCCGCCTCCTCCTCTGTTTCTATTTCATGCCTTTGCCAGTTGTCACAGAGAGGTGTGTATACTGACAGCTCCAGAAGTACAGAGAGCCTAGTGTGGATATACTGTACACCCTTAAGCTTCCTCCTGCCAACTGCTTTAGGACTTCGACTACTGCGAGTTCTTCCACACTTCCAGAGTGCGCAGAACAGACACCTACAGTATTGGAGGAATTTTTATTGTTTTATTTTTTTGTCTCTGTAGTACGTACATTCGGGGCTCCATTTTCGTCACAGGCTAAACCTTATCCGTAACGTCTTTGCCTTTTGTTTTTACTATTTTGAACAACCTTTTTGCAATAGTTCAACATGCCAATCTATTGACACTTTGTGTGCTTGTAGACTGGCCATTTTAACTATTGAAAAATGATTTTTAACGTTGTTTAGAAGGGCAAGGAAGTTAAAGGGGGAACTCACCCGTTTTCAACATTTTAATATGTCATTAATATACCTTAGAGATATTGTGTGGACTGCATGATAAAAAAAAGTTCCCCAATTTCAGCATGTTAATGATTTTTTCTTTCAGACCCCGTCTTCCTGAGAGGGTACAAATGGAACCAAATGGACCCGCTAGGGTCCATATGGTTCACATGGTTCACATGTACCCTCTCAGGAAATTTTTGAAAATGGGCGGAATTCCCCTTTAAGGGATAAGGGGTTTGGCGGTGACGAAAATCTAGGCCTAGGTCTAGTCAGGACAACTGCAGCACAAGCTTTTATTTTCCTAAATGGTTTGTGTGTATTCTGCACAATTTGACAACCAAACATTAAGGCTGCAAAAAATTACAAAGCTTCAAAAGCATTCCATGTACTTTAAACAGCTATGCTCTCATCACAAAATGTTTGCAGGAAAAGGCGAGATCCACTAGCGAGTAGTGACCAACGTCCGTTTTTTCTGCGACAGAAAACTGGTTTGCAGATCTACTATACAGTAGTGAGGTTGCGACCACTTGGTTAGCAGTCGTGACCACTAGTTATGTTTATGTTTAGGCTAGGGTTAGATGATAGGGTTAGTAATTTGGTTACGTTTCAGCTTAGGGTCTTCCCCGAGCTATAAAGTCGTGACCATAAGAAAGTCATTGCGACAAGTAGTCGAGACCATAAGTAGTAATAGTTTAGTAGTAGTTAATAGTAGTTTTACCTGTTGATCAATTACAAATTTACATGCACTGTTTTTGGGCAGGGCCAGGTTCAGGTTCAAAAATACCTGGGCCTGGGCCCAGCTAGACCCAGCCTTGGCTACGCCCCTGGTCGCGGCCATAAGCAAGTACCACAGCGTTAGCCTCATAGGATGAATGCCTAAGTCATTTTTTGGCAAAATTGAGATTCCTAGAATTTCAAAATTTAGAAATTGATTTGCTGTTTTTTCTTATTATCTCAAATTCGCCCAAAAATGACTTATAGGCATTTATTTATCCTATGAGGCTAACGACAAGTAGTCTTGTTGCCATGTTTGTCACTGGTGGATTCTGCTGTCTCTCAGTGTTTGTACCATTCCCTTGACGTCCTCTTCACATGCCCAACTTTTTTAAAAACCCATGGAATACATCAAGGTTTTTTAAGTGCCATCTACTACTTCAGTGGTTTTCAACAAGTGGTCCGGGGACCATCAGTGGTCTTTGAGAGGGTCCCTGGTCATCCCCAGCTAAATCATGGAAAGTTGGTTAACAAAAAAAAAGAAAAAAAAAGAAAGAAAGAAAAAAAAAAGAAGAATTAGCCCAAGTCTACACAACTAGAGAATGTAGAAAATTAATGGTCATTTTTGATTTTGTTTCTGAAATCCAGGCTGGTATTGTGAACAAAAGCAAAAGAGATCTAGTTTTGGCCGTATTTGGGGTGAAAAATGTCCTCAAATGGTGGTCTGTGACGAAAACGCTGAATAAATTTGGGCTGTTCTGCATCACTATAATGTATTCTCCAAAAATACGACTCTCTCGTTCAGCTGGTGCACAAGGTTTCTGATGTTTATCGTATATTGTTCCGGTTTTTAAAGACATTAAAGACAGCCCCCCCACCTCCTCCTCCTCCTCCTCTTCTTCCTGCCCGAAATATATGAAGGACTCTTTGGTACAAAGTGCCTGCTGGGGTACTTGTACCCTTGTAAACAGATTGTTCGCTTTTGTTATGCTTATGGAGAACGCTCACCGCAAGATATTTTGACCCAATTAAGCACCAATTCATTAAGCACCAATTCTGCCGTCCCGGTTGGATTCTAATGAGAACGGAACGAGTTTTCAAAAACTTTTGAAGACAGTGTCATGGGATGTCAAACCTTAATGTATTTGCTGTTATTTTTTGAGGGGCATTTTTGAGCAGCAATATTAGCCAGATTTTAGTAGCACCTAAGGTGAATGTGTTTGGTCTCTAGTTTATATTTTGGTATAATAACTCTTCCAATTCAGTAGCTTAATGCCAGTTATCGCCAGTTACAGTATGTGACAACACCATAGACAACCTATAGGTAGTCTAAATCTTATCAGAATTTCATTATGCTTTAAGTGACGTGTCAAACTAAGAGTTTTTCATGATTCCGAATCCGAATCCGTTTCAAGCATTATAGTTTTGCACACAAAAAAAACACTCCTTGGCCTCACTCCTATAGCCACTTGTCCAAATGTGACAAACTTGGCTCTTTTTAGCTCAAAACTGGAATTAAACTGCAGATTTGGAGGAGTTAAACCAAAATATAATGTTATCCCATGTGTCTATAGACCAAGGCACTTGTGTATTAGGCACACAACTATTTAGGCACACAACTAAAATGTAGTCCTTAAAAGAAATGTAAGACTTTAACATGGTGCTAAATTGAGTCAACTGCTTGCAGTGTCTCCATGTCTGCCATGTTGTCAGTGTTATGCTTGTCTGTTCAGCCGAATACTTTTGGGCTTTCGACAGTGTTGTGTTCACGTGGATACACAATATATGTGTAATATATATATATACAGTATATACAATGATTTATAATGAATGGCCAAAACGTTTTAATTTGACAAAAATTAGGAATGCTTGTCTTTTTTTTAATGATCTTTTGTCACTATTATCTCTCTGTGTGTCTGTTTTTTTCTGCTTGTAAATGACACTATACATGGTGTCTGTGTCTTGTTCGGTGTCAGTGCTGTTCAGTATTACAGTATGTGCTGTGTACAACTCTAAAAAAGAAAGTCACAATTAAAGTCACGCTCTTTTCACGAGGCGATTCGTCTGATTTTGTTCCGTCCTTGGATGCCCTCTCTCTTAAACTTACGTAATTTCCGGACTATAAGCCACTACTTTTTTCATGTGCTTTTGACCCTGCGGCATATACAACAGTGCGGCCAATCTATGGATTTTTACAGGTAACACAGGGGTGGTCCCTGAGAGGGTTCCAGGTGGGCTCCGCAGACTAAATGATGGAAAGTTTGGTTAACCAGATGTAACTCTTTGAGAGCGTAAAAATGAAACCAAATGGACCCTTTCGGGTCCATTTGGTTTCATGGTTACACTGAAATTAGCACCACTTACGGTAATTAATAAGTCATAAGTCATGGTCATTTTGGTCTCATTTTGATGTTTTGCCTCTTTTGCTTGCGAAAATCCATCCTGGAATTGTGAACAAAACCAAAAGATTTTTGGGGGTCTGAGGGGTGAAAATGTTGTTAAATCGTGGTCTCTGGCTCAAATGCTGAATAAATAGTGGGCCCTGGGATCAGAAAAGTTGAAAACCACTGCTCTGAAGCTTATTGCCTGGTGCGGCTTATATTCAGGTGCGGCTTATAATCCGGAAATTACGGTACTTATGCTTGCAACTTTGTTCTACGTTGTGTCGATCGATGAAAACGACCGGTCTACGAGCAGGCAACATGCGCGATGCAACCTGTAAGCACATTAGAGACGCACATTAGTGACACCGCTGAAAATGCACTGTAGTGTCCATTCACGAAATTGCCTGCCGACACCTGCTGATCCTTTAATCCGATCACGACACACACACGCACGCACGCACGCACACACACACACACACACACACACACACACACACACACACACACACACACACACTACACTAGCACGTGCAGTGCAGTGCATATGGATATCCCATCCCACCGAGCGAGAGCTACTGTATATGTCTCTCTCAGTGGCGTTTCTAAGGAATTTGGAGCCCTGGGCAAGATTTTCCCTGGAGCCCCCCCCCTTGACATCATACCTCCCCCCCAAGGGATAACATTCTGAACTATTTTTTAAACTAAAGAACATATATAGTATGTGTTATACATTATACTTCTCCTCTATGACAAGAATTGAACATTCAATTGAATGTTCAATTCTAGTAATAGAGGAGAAGTATAATGTATTCATCCAAATGAGGCTTATTAGCCTGGGAAAAGCATGTCTGGTGTTCGCCCTGGTGCCCTCCCCTCATGGCGCCCCAGGCAACTGTCTAGTCTGCCTAAAGGCAAAAACGCCCCTGCACGGAGAAATGCATCCAAAATCCAGCAGGAGAACCAAAACCCTGCGTCCTTCTGTCCCTTTTGGGTGACAGATGACAGGCATTCATTGAGCCCTATGTAGGAAGGGAACGTCCGTTCATGGGAGAGACTTGTCCTTCACTGTAGCGGAGAAGCAGGGGTGTAGTGGAGGGGGGATGCGGGGGGACGGCGTCCAGCCAATTCTCACATCTAAAATATTTTTGGGGCAAAAGTAGGCCTATGTTTTTTGTCTTGTCATTTACCGTATTATCCCGAACATAAGACGACCCAGATATAAGACAACCCCCATTTTTCAAGAATCATTTACAGAAAAAGAGCATTGAATGTCAAATAGTATAGCCCCGAATATAAGACGACTCCCCTTTTCTGATATTTCCATTGGGAAAAAAACATAGTCTTATATTCAGGCCGATAGGGTACTTGTATGGATACAATTGGCATTGTAAACAATCTTTCTCAATATGCTATACTTGTTTTAATAGCGTGTCTTGCCCGTCGCTACTACCGATGTGTGTGTGTTGCGCGTGTATTGCGCAGGTGCACGCAAATGTGCATGCAAATGCAAGTGTGCAGGCACGTGTCTTGAAGGGGAATTCCACTCATTTTTCAATATTCTACTATACCTTAGAGATGGTGTGTGGACATGATGAAAACATTCCCCTATTCTGTGTTTCCTAGAAATGGAGGTCTGAAGAAAATCATTAACATACATCTTGATAACATCATCAAGATGTGTTTCACCATGTCATTTTTTTCTGAGAGTGCACAAATGGAACCAAATGGACCCGCTAAGGTCCATTTGGTTCACATTTGTGCAAAAAATTGAAAATGGGTGGAATTCCCCTTTAAGAGGCGTCCCCCCCACCGTCCCACTACAACACTGTGCAGGAGCACTTAGATGAGTCAGCAGAGGAACTGCAGAGATATGAGCTGGCCACGCAAATTTCTCCATAATATCAGTTCATCAATCAAGCGCTATAATGAATCAATCAATCAGCGAATAATGATTCAGTCAAAGGGCCATTTTGTCACCAAGCCCAGGCAGTGTACGGGTTTGGCGGCAGGCAGCGCTCGCCTGTTTCCATCCAATCTGGCATGGCAAGCCGTCCCATTCTCACCCATTGAGATGCATGTTAAGGGTAATAGTATAGTGCATGGCAACTTTAGTGTGTACAAAAGATTTGGCAGATTGGACAGATTTGAAACTAACTCTACCTCGCCTCCTCTCTATTGGCTCATTGTAAAGCTGCTGGAGAATGCTGCGCTGTGATGGGCTGAAAACATCACCTCACCTCGCACTACCCCTTACTCCCCCACACACTAGCACTGCCTTGTCATGACGAAAAGGATTTGTTGCCGTCAACAGACGTTCTGAACCGTCTGCAGGGAAACAGCTCCAGCATCAAAGTAGAAGCGGCATAGAGGGGGGAAAAGGCAAAAAACTACTGATATATATTTATTTTTGATTTTTGGCTAAAAAGTTGCCTATAATACCTTCAAATGACGGGATTTCTCCATATAAACGATCATTTCCGTAGCAAAATGTCTTTAGTCTGGTAAGGAGACATAGCTGTGTGTCTGACTGACGCTCTCTCATCACCTCATGCATTCATAGATGGATAGATAAAAAACAAAAATACCCAACATGTATTTTCTCTTTTAACTTTCATGTTTGTAGCCTAGGAGTATGCACTTCATAGAACAGCATATTCTAACTACTGCTGCAATACATGTTTGCACGATAATACAAACAAATGCCTTTGATGGAGGTGAAAAGTGTTACTGAAACAATTTAGCTAAAATATCGTAGCGGCTGATATCGGTCTTTTTGATCTTTCATTAATCGGCGAACAGAAGCATCAGCCAGAAGCCTGATGAGCTCTGTCTCTACCTGGACTTTGGTACCTGCCTACTCCTCTGGTTTGCTGAAATAAATACGTGTATTTGAGCTGTGCTGCCTCTGCCTCTCATCTTGCGCTTGGGTCCTACTCGGCCTTGACTAGAACTGTGACGATAAAGTAGTTATAGCACGATAAGTGCCTGGAACTATTAGTGCCCAGGATCATTTCCACCCGGACCGAGTTTCAGACACCAGCGCTTTGATTAGAATTTTATAGCTTTTGATAGCTTTTTAGATCAGGAGTTATTTTGGTTACATTTTCTATGAAAATATTTGGACTCAAGTCATAATTATAATGCATTATAAGTGACATTATAATGTCACTTTTAGATATGCACCATCTGAATTAGCCCAAGTCTTCAAACGCCCAAATAATCACTCTACCATTGATCATTTATACAACCCCAAATTCCATAAAAGTTGGGACATTGTAAAAAAAACGTCCAAAAACAATATTTTAAAAATAAATGAAAACTGTAAATTAAATTCCACGGCCCTCTCACGTATTAGCAGAACAATATCAGTCACCAGAAAAAAGATGGGTTGTTTTCCAATAATCTGTCATGGTTAAAATTTAGTTTTAAGTTATAACGGGTTTGTATAGGAACGAGGCGGATACGCTAAAATGAACATTAAATATCTAAATACTGAACGGAGTAACTTATAAACTGCCCGGGGTGTTCACATGAGACTGAGTAGACCATAAAATGAGCAAAAGTTTTTTTTTTTTGAAAGTGAAATATCCCTCATAACATCATATTTTTTCTGTCCCCTGAGGAAACAAGAGAGCAGCTGAGGAGCAGGGGCGGATGTAACATTTCCCAATTGGGGGGCAGGAGAAAATGGTATGGGTGCGGCTTCATCGCCCGTGTCGCTTCGCGCCACGGGAGATGAAGCCGCACCCATACCATTTTCAGTTACAGGACTTTTATTAGGCAAGTAAAGCATCAATAATAACATCATTTGTTGTTGAAGTTGCAACAGACACGCAGCATGCATAAAGCTAAAGGTCTGACTCAGAGAGTTTTCTGTTTTCAATGATGAAATGCTGTTTAGTGGTGAGTGGTGATACAGCTGTAGTTAGTTAGTAGCAGTAGTAGTGCTTCAAATAATTTTAAATATAAGGGTAACAACCCAAATATCTTGGGTTGTTTTGCATGCCATCATGTTTGGTGGGGCAGACTAGGCATTTAGTCTGCCCCACCAAACATACCCATGCCTAGATCTGCCCTGTTGAGGAGAGCGTATACTTCCACATGCCAGGCGCTGATGCAAGCGGTCAGGATGCTCTCTCAGTGGTGCGTCCGTATAGAAAAAAGCCCATGTGCTGTTCCTGTAAGGATTTGTGGCCCCGTGCCAAAGTTCTTCCGGCCTGCCGGAGGTGAGCTGTGCCTCCTTCAGGCCCCTGCAGGTCGGTCTGTTAGCTGCTGGTCCCGGGAGAGTTTCTTCCTCTGTGAGGTCAACATGCACAGGAACCTACGCTGCAAGGTGCTGACTGGCTATACCGATGGATGCAATGCAGGCACTGCGTGGGGGTTGGCTGGAAAGGCACACCAGTAGTTCGCAGTTAGTTAGTAGTAGTAGTAGTAGTGTTTAAAATTTTGATTATAAGCCCTTTAATTTGAAAGGTCTTTGAACTTTGGGTTGTTTGCATGCCATCGACCAGACCAGTGGCCTTGTGGTTAGAGTGTCCGCCCTGGAACTGGGAGGCCGGGGTTCGATTCCCGGTCGGGTCATACCAAAGACTGTAAAAATGGGACCCAATGCCTCCCTGCTTGGCACTCAGCATCAAAGGGATGGATTGGGGGTCAAATCAACTAATGATTCCTCAGCGCGGCGCACGCTGCAGCTCACCGCTCCAAGAGATGGGTCAAAAGCGGAGAACTAATTTCACTGCGGTAACGTGAGTGACTAATCTGACGACTTTGACTTTGATCATGTTTACTGGGGCAGTCAGGGCATTTAGTGGGGCATTGCCCCCCCCCCATGCCCATGCCTAGATCTGGCTGTGGAGGTACAGCCGAAAAAAAAAAAAAAATTCAACCCAAGAACCCAAAACCTACCACTTCCATACAAAGTATGTGTATGAAAGTTGATGCATTTGACTTCAGACATCTCTCTTTTTTTTACTTTGTCCCATGATTTTGTAACTCATTTTCACCCCTTTTGTGTCGATTATGTGAGCCTGGGCGCTACACACCCTCCGCCAACCCAGGGAGCGAGGCAGCGGACAGGCCTCATGCTTCCTTCAATGCATGAGGAGACCAGGGTTGGACGGAAGGAACACGGTGATGATCACCTCTTCACCTAAAAAGGAGTCAGCACTTAGTCTTTATTCAGATCCTCATTAGCTTACAACTGTGTACAACTGTGTACAGAACACCTAACGCCAACACGGAAAAACTAACAAGCACAGATTTCACGGAATGCACAAACCACACAGGGTTAGACCCTGTATGTGCTCCTCTCCTCACTCCCCTGTTGTTCTCCCACTATATCTCACCCTCCTCTCACCCCTGTTCTTTCATCTGCAGGCTAGTCATTCTGTGTTCACACCTTGTGTGAATTCTGCATCTCTCCGCTCCCTCTGGCCTTATGTTAATTCCCAGCAGCGCTCCCACTCCTCTTCACCATAACAGCTCCTATTTGATGGTGACTCGGTGTAATATCCACTCCGTCACACTCACATGCACCGGCAGGCCTCCTCGGGTTGCTTTGGGACTCGCCTGTCCTTGGGTGCCGCCGCCGGCTGTGCATGAGGATTTACAACCGCTCCAGAGCCCAGTCATCTGTCAAATAACCGGACGTGGGCCGCATCGTAATGTCGCCGGGCCTTTCTTCCTTTGGAAGTGCCCTAGTGTGAGAGACCGACCGTGGCATCGATTGCACTGTTGCCTGCACTGATTGCACAAAATACAGTCACTGGGCTCAGAACAGATATAGCCACACTTGAGCAAATGTGCTGACCGATCTCATCACATCTGTGAAGATGTCTGTGTTGATCCCTGTGTTTTTTTGGGACAAAACTAAGGCTTGGAATGGATTCAGAGCCATGAAAAAAAGGTATAGGAGTGGGATGATTCACTTACCTGATACATTGTCGATATTTAAGATGCTGATTCTATTTAGACGACGTAAAGTTCCATCATACACCAGTCATTTAATGGCTGGCATGTCAATGTACATGAACAAATGAACAAATACATGAATATAAACTTAGGACTTAGGCATTGGCATTTCGATAATGATACCATGCCAGTAAGAATCATGCATCATATTTAGTCAAATGATCTACAATATTGAAATATATTTTTGCCCACCCCTACTTAAAGGTAATACCGGTAGATAGCTATATATATTTTTTGCCGTTTTCCCCTCGTTGTTTCCCTGCAGACGGTGCTCCACTTTGTTGTTGTCAACAAATCATGACCAACAAAAACACTTGTCGGGCTCAGGAAAGGCGGTGCTAGTTTGTGTGGGGTTGAGGCAGCGTTTTAGCCAATCGCACCACAGCAGTCTCCAGCAGTTTCATAATGAGCCAATGGAGTGGAGGTGAGGCGGAGTTAGATTCTGTTTGTAAACAAATCTGTTTACAAACACAGTGTTTGCACACATACTAAAGTTGCCTCTATTGCCTTTAAAGAAACCACCAAAAGCCAGTCAGAAAGTGGATTCATTCATGTATTGTACAGTACTAGGGCCTTACCCGTTGTGAATACATGAACAGAAGATGATGTACTGTGTGATGTCACCAAAGATGCAAGTATTTTGATGAAGGATTGCTTTAATGTGCACTTTTGCACAGACACTGCAATGACCTGTTTTGCTATTTGCATTGGCCCCTGGGAATTGCCAATGTTAATCGAATGGGGAAATTTAATGCACCAATAAATTCATTATTAATCAGCAATTTGTTAATTTAAAAAAAGGGCTTCATCAGTTTCTTCCTAATGTAATGGTCATTGACTGTGTGAAAAATCATAGCGATTGGTGCAGCCAGTGATGATGCTTGTTTCAGACATTCAGACAGACAGACATTTCCTTAATTATAGTATAGTATGGATATGGATAGTATGGATAGTACGGATAGTATGGATGGATGTGGATGGATAGTATGGATAGTATGGATATGGATATGGATGTACAATATTTCAAGGCAGCAAAAAAATCCCCATCCCCATCGATAGTTCCTTTTGGCCAGTGTTGTTTTGAAAGGTGCAGGCAACATTTACAGTAATACTATAGCACTACTACGCGGTTGCTCATCGTTGCTTCGCTTCATTATTGATGTTGCCATTTGGGATGCTATTCCTCTTGCAGCGCGTTCTCTCTTTCTTTCTCTGTATCTATATAGCGTATGCTGCTGCTGTTCTGCCTCTGGCCACCGAATTCCCTCACTGGGATCAATACGCGTCGGTCTATATTATATAAGAACTAAATCGAACAAAAAAAAGCACAGAAGATGAAATAGTGCAGGGTTCAGGAACGCTTGTCGATTCCGTTAGCTCTACAATATGCCAGGGGGTTAGGTGTGCGAAACAGGGGCGGATGTAACATTTCCCAATTGGGGGGGCAGAAGAAAATGGTAAGGGGGCAGCTTCATCGCCCGTGGCACGAAGCGACACAGGCGATGAAGCCTCCCCCATACCATTTTCAGTAGTGTTTCAAATACTTTTAAAGAGGGGGTGCTGTGATTTTTGTATTTTTTCCAATTTTGTAAATGTTTAAGAGGTGACAGTATGTAAATAGACCCCTTGGTGTGTTTTTATGTACAATGATGTCTTCCCTTTGTATATAAGGTTTCTTCCTGGTGGCTGAACCTTTCCAGTCAAACGTGCCAATGAAAAAAACTGTAATGTAGTGACATCACGTGCTCAGCCCCTCCTCTAACTCCTCCCCCTTTATCATCCAACTAAATCTGTGGGCGTGGCATCAGTTCAGGTGGATCTCCACCCATCACCACCCACCAGGCATACTTAATGAACTGGTAGGGTGGAATCATAAAAATGACAGTTTAACAAACACTGTACACTTTTTGGGAAGAAATCGTACTTTTCATATAACATTAATACCTGATGCTCATGTTTTAGGGTAGAAAAAATCATGGCAGTCCATCTTTAAATATAAGCACTAAAATATCTCGGGTTGTTTTGCATGCCATCGTGTTTGGTGGGGCAGACTGGACATTTAGGGGGGCATTGCCCCCCCTCTGTCTATGCCTAGATCCGCCCCTGGTACGAGAAGCTTTTAGGGGGATCCGATAAATGTGCACATCAAAGAGAGTAGCGGGTGTAGCTGGCGCATGGCTTCATCTCCTATCAGTGCAAAGCCCATGTCTGCCCAGAGTGTCCCTTTCCCTTGCCATTATCTCAACTCTCGTGTCAACGAGACAGGTCTGAGCTGCAATGAGTCACACAACCATCCACTCCTCTGGTAGCCTAATGGACTCTAGACCTTAAAAGCCCTCGAGAGCTCATCATCTATCTGTCTGTGTGTGCCTCTGATCAAACCTATACCACTGTCAGATGTACTTTGCTGTAGCCACAGGGATGTATGGTAGTCCCACTACATGGCAACAGCTTGAAGACATAACCTGAAGCGTTGTCGACATTGCTACCGCTTTGGTCAATCCTTAAACGGTGCCTTGTAAAGGCAGCATGTAAATGCCCCTGCTCTACATTTACGCAGGTTGTCTTTATTCTAATGTCGGTATTGCAGTATAACTCCGAACACATTTTGCGTGTTGTATATCACTCTGGGGCAGCCTTTACATGCAACCCCAGAGGTAATCTATTCCTCCTCCGGCACAGCGATCAAGGTACAGACAGACAGATGCCCATTGTGTTTTAGTGTAGAATTCTCATGGTTTTCTGAGAAACAAACAAAAACAAAACAAAAAAAAATGAATCTAAACTCTTCCCCACTCATCCCCAACCATTACCAGGCCATCCGATCATCATTTAGTACCACATTCCATCAGGTCTACTGAAAATGTGAGTCCTAGTTGGATTATATACAACTATACATGTCTAATCCATAACTAAGGATATTCCATGCACTAATCCCATAATCCATAATGCGATGGATGCCCCCCTGATAACTGAAGGGTTTGGCTCCCACAGCGATAAGTGATGATACGTAAGAGTCTACTGATATTATGATATGTGTATATGTCTGACAACACGTCAGAACAGTTATAAGCAAAACATCCTCGTTTGCATTCAAACAGTACATCATTGGACTGTAACCAAGTGGGATAATCATATAATATTTGTCAGCATATAAAACCTTTATAATGACAAAACAAAGTGTTTTTTTTTACCATTTTCTTTTTTACCATTAACATGGTGAAACACATATGATGACATCATCAGGTTGTGTTTTACCATGTTACTGATTTTTCTTTTAGGAGCTTTTTTTTCTGAAAAATGCAAAAATGGGTGGAATTCCGCTTTATTGGTGTTGCATGGCTGTTGCCAAGTGTCTCATTCATGTTGCCAGTTGATGTTGACATTGTTAGTTGATATTGATCAAAAAAATTGCTAGTGTACCAGGGCCTTTAGATTGACATGTCACAACAGAACGTGCACCTTCTGTGGGACATAATCTAAACACCACAGGAATATGTTTAGTGTATTATTGTGATCGATCAAGCATAGGAATACAATTAATGTTTGTTGGAAATTATCAAACATTACAGTGACAGGGGATGCTCTGTCACAGTGGCTCGCAGCAAATGACATCATTGCACGGATGCTCAATCACTTTCCATCCTTCCAATATACTGATCAACAGAATTTAATACACCCACTCAGCCGCCACCTTGGCTCGAAAACCGTCCTACTCACTATGTCTCATCCATACACTCTGACTAACACACACATGCACACACGCACACACATGCAGACTCCCTATAGAGACTCCATCTGGACAGGAAGAATTCCATGATCATCTCCTCTCTCTCTCTCTCTCTCTCTCTCTCTCTCTCTCTCTCTCTCTCTCTCTCGACATCAATGTTTTCCCCGGGTTCAACATCCGTTGACAAGGTAGGTGAACCTGCACGAGTGAGGGCAACTTCTTAACACATTCAGGGCCGCACTGGAATCTCCCATTTACGAGCCAGTGCTGGCCATTGTGCCGATGTTATTTTAAGCTCCAAAGCACCACGGCCGGAAGTTGTGCCATCAGCTTAGATAGTCTGTGTTGTCGTCCGACCGGATGTCACGTCAGCCCCTATGTGTCATTCTTGTTTGAATGGCACGGAGCCATCAGCCTCATATGCCACCCCCAATCGATCCACGAGCCGAGTCATGATCAAAGACGTACACGGTGGGGGGGTAAGTCGCTGCGACATATTGGCGTCATGTCCAGGGCGTGTACATCAAAGCTGCCTCACCAGTCACACCACAGAAACAGGAAATCATGCCTCTGCAACGCTTACTTAGCGATTATTTAAAAAAAAAAAACATTGTTGGTGTCAATGCGTGTATACTATACTGTATGTACAGCCTACATAGAAAACCTATTACTCACTTGCTGAGTCTTTCCGGAGCAATCCCTTTCTTACTATGCTATGAAGAAAAGGGACTCTGTGTTGCAGAACTGGTGAATTAATAACAACAATGATTCAAAAACATGATCGTGATTGTGAAGAAAGTGTCATCAGCCAGGCTTCTAACTTAGTATCAGCAGTCCGTATCAAAAATCAAAAATCAATGCAATAAAGTCGTCTAACAGTTCAGTGGCAGTAACAGTTCCAGTTCCTCCTACACCAGAGCAGAAAGTAACAAAAACAATCCCGTAATACTGCTCGACGGCGCGCTCAGCCCACCAACCCAGTCGTCAAAGGAACATTCCACTGGTTTATCCTCTAGTGTCCTGAACACGTTTTGGTGTTTTATCTGTTGAAAAATAGCAGATCAACAAGCTCATGTCGCGCCACCGAGTGGCGCGACATGAGCTTGTTGTTCTGCTATTTTTGAAAAAATTGTGAAAATGTGCTGCAAATCTCCGAATACATTATTTTGGAAGCAAACATTTTATCTCAATTTTTCGCTTCTGGGGAACCCCCCGAGAACAACATGTTTTCAGATGGGGGGTCTGCAGCCAAATATGGATAATTCTGGTGGTCCTTGGCTAGAAATATGTTAGCATCACTGACACAGGAGCACAGATTTTTCAGAAAAACTAGAATCTAGTGTCAGAAACTATAGAATCTAGTGTCAAAAACTCGATTCTAGCATCAGAAAGTAGATTCTAGTGTCAAAAAGGAGATCCTAGCATCAGAAACTATCATTTAGTGTCAATAACTGGAATCTAGTGTCGGAAATTACTGTAGTGAATGAAACTCGAATCGAGGGTCAGGACTCAATGGGATATACTATTCGATTCTATGAGTTGTATGTGTGCAGTAGATAAAAGTGTATAGCGCAAAACTTTTTCTGGAGTGAATGTCTGCAGCAGGTTAAGAGTTCAAATCTCCAGCCACTGTGGGGGTTTCGCACATTTTAAGTTGTTGTTGTTTTATTTTTGTTTTGTTTTATTGTTTAGTTCGTCCCTGTTGGCCAAACATGAAGAGTAATCGGTTGGCAGTGTTTTCCATCCTCCTGCATGGGTCCCACATGCACCGTAGCAGTGGATGCGAGAGCTGACTCCCACTCCCCATATGGCCATGGACCTCTTTGTTTCTTTTCCGGGTCCCTTGAAGGGGTTCCAAATGGATCCTTACGGGTTGATTTATTTATCCCTAGAACACTAAACATGCATGGGTGATTTTTACCCAATTATATTTTTTGAAATTTTCATATTGTTGCTGATGTCTGAGGTGGGTGGGTCTTTCAGTAGTTTCATGATGCTCAGTGACATTACA
>CM076965.1:55202294-55264794 GCA_039105355.1 Benthosema pterotum | reverse complement strand
TAGCTCGCAGAATGATAGAGCAGAACGTATCTTTGAGAGAAGGAATCTCTCCAAAATGCTATAATTGGCCTGGTGCACTAGTGGGCTCACTGGTCTAGGCACCTTGGCTGACCATCATAGACCGTAAAAATAAATGGGCAAAGTTTGTGGCAGTCCCCAGTATGGGCACTAGATGAAGCCAATCTGAGGCAAGCATATGCCATATGTTCATTTCACCCTTCCTTGCTCATTGGCTGGCCTGGTCACCGGAAGCTATCCTTCTTCGTACTCATTGGCTGGTCTGTGCCCAGAAGCTCTTCTTTGTGGGTTTATTTTTAATATGAACTTGTAGGAAGTCCTTACTTCCTGGTTGTCCTCAAGAAATCTGGCCTAGATCCGCCCACTGCTGGTAATCTAGTCTGACAGTGTGTGCGCCCGCCGCGGGTTCGACTCCCGATCGGGGCGGCCTTTAATGCAAGCCATGTCACCCATGTCATCCCTCTGCCCATTTCCTGTCAGCCTAAAATATATAAAATAAGACGAAAGCCACAAAAACATACAAAACTTATTAGCAGCAGCTTGTGACTACGGCCACAGCGCATAGGTCCATCCTGATATTAATTGATTGATTATAATATTGGCAGAAGTGTAATCAGTACAGGTTACAGTCAGACCTAAATGTAATCAGTGCAGGGTAGTTTAGTTGATTATTTCAGACCATTCTTGGCAAGGAAGACAATGCACTGTACATGATTCACAAGTTTGTGGTCCGAAAAGGTTGAAGCTACAGTAGGCCTACAAGGTACAGTCAGACATTCAGTAAATTATATCAGTACATTTGTTTTTCCAACTTGTTTGCTATTTCTTCTGTTGGTATTTTGTCTAAAGATTGCACGCTTTTAGCTGCCGCCTATCTCGATCTCTAAATGCTGTCGTCCTTGTCCCTCTAGTTTAAGCAAATCACCACTTTTTTCCACTGTACATTCAAAATTATCATATCTCGCCGGAATTATAAGGAATTCCATTATCGTCTAGTCACAGTGGTTAAGAGCTTTCTATTGCGGGAGACTCAAGTCTGAATCCCAGGTGTTATTAAATATAAAAGTGTAATTCCATAGCATGTTTTACAATATGTATATCCAATTTCCATATAGTCCGGCCCCTCGTTAGAGCTGGTTGTCTTTACAGTTAATTGCAATCACGCGACATCATGCAGGTCCCTGATGGCAAGCGAATAAGCATCATTGTGCACGTTTATACATACAAATGAACGCAGGAATGGCAGCGTCTTCAAACATAGGCAACTCCCCCTAGTAGTCATCATTGTGTATAATTTGACAGAACGAATCACATTAACTTGGCTCGAACTTGACCTTTGCTCCCTCCAGCATACAGCGTTGTGGCATAAAATATATCATCATCTCTCTTGTAGTATCACCCTGTGTTTTTTCCCCCCACACTGAAGGCTATAATCATTTGAGTTGGTGCCATATAAATAAGAAAGATGCACTTTTTTCGTTTCCGATCTGTTCCTGATACAGCAAGTTGTTAGCCTGGTACCACACTCATTTGCCGTTGGCAACATAAACATTCAACATAATTATGAACGTTATGTTTGAGTTGCGCTGAACTTGAACTTCAACGTAACACAGTCTGTTACCCAGACTAGCAATTTGTGTGTTAACCGATACCTAACGCCAATACCAGAGATTCATTAAATAAAATAAAAATATATTTTCAAATCTACCGAACAGGACTAGTTCGGTATCTTAATTGTGTTTTTATAGCGAGCTCCTCACTCAAATGTGTACTTTGAGTGAAGTAAACTCCATGTTTTATGTCGGTGAATAATGAGCAGGGGTTTCTTCAAGAGACTTTATTGACAACACTTCATTATGGGTGTCACTGTCTACTGCTGCTCTGTTGACAACATAGAACATAATACAATACTGCCAGGTTTTTCCACACACGTGTATATATACACTCTGAGCATAGTAAGGTGGCTGGCATGGGACAAAATACGCTATACGTCTAGTATACACTCCAGTCCAGTCCAGTTTACGTGCTATTGTGATAGACTGGCATATTTGCCAATACCGATATTACCCCGATAAGAGCAAATAAGGGATGCTTTTCCGATAAAGCATCAGGACAACTGATTAGTATCCTCATGCACTGTGCAGAGTCCCCAATTATGGCAGAAATTATGTAGAAATGTGGTCTGTCAGTGTTTTTGAGGGATGGTCGATCAGGGTTTTTTTTGGAACCGATTATTATCAAAGATTATTATTTTTATTATTATTATTATTTTTTTCTCATGACTGGGCCGATACCGATATGTCCGATACCGACCTTTTGTGCGTAAAGGGTCACATTTGACTATTTCCAAAATTATTATATGTCAACTCAAAACCCAGATCAAAACGGTTCCTTTGTGCACAAGGAGGAAGGGGAGAATGTTGGGACCAGTCACAAAGATGCAAAATGAACTGATCTGACATTTATACCACTTAAATGTCATAAAAGATCGGTTTCTCCAGATACGATAGATTGCTGTTCACAGAGGGCTAAATTGCCGATCACCGATTGATTGCAGTGAATATTGGGAAATATGGCCACCGATCTCTCTCCACACCTGCAACTCTCTCCCACCACCTACTCCTTCATCTCCGCATTCTCCACCCTCTGACTTATCTAACACACACACATTGTGACACTCATACACACACGCACGCACACACACGCACGTACACACGCAGGCACTACAGCACAATGGCAGATTGTTCTTGGAGAAGAGCTGCAGGATTAGATGATCCACACTAACCCACAAGCTGTTACATTGGAATGGACCCGGGGTGCGAGAGGATGAGATGTTATATATATATAAATGAGTGGAGCGGAAAACTGAAGAAAAGGAGAGAGATGAGGGAAAACATCCATCCGTCCACTGGGAATACTGGGAAGCAGGATAAGGATTATACAGGGTTTTATGCGATCGGGGGGTGGGGTATAATTCCATGCACTCGCTTGTGCAGAGTGAGCATTACGGCTTTGCAGTATATACAGTATAGTATGTGTGCATCGGTGCATGAACTGATTCTGCTTTTCTTTCTTTCTCTTTTTCTTTCAATCTTTCTTTCTTTCTGCCTGCTTTATACTTGATACAATTAGGTTTGTGTCTGTATGCAAGATGCGCCCTATAGTGTAGTTGTGTGTAATGGTACACATGTCATGTACTATGTGTGTTTTGGGGTAGGATGTGCCCTTGTGAGTGAGTGTGTGTCTGCGCGTGTGTGTGTGTGTGTGTGTGTGTGTGTGTGTGTGCGTGTGCGTGTGTGTGCATGTGAAAGAGAGAGAGAGATAGAGGGAGAGAGAGAGAGAGAAAATCTAGTTAGTATTCTGTACAAGTCTCCCTTCCCTGGCCTTGGATCTATACTAATCTATACTATGCAGTATATATATTTCATTCACTTTAATTCTCTCCCTCTCTCTCTCTCTCCGATGACCTAAAAAAAGGCTTACAAACAAAAACAGCAAATTGTACGCTCTCAACTACAATCCATATAAGATGTTCTTCAAATTAAAAGCTTTGACGGTGGAATGACGGTGGGGTTCTGGAACCCTTTAGGCGATCGGAGAGAGAGACACGAGAGACGGCTCTACGCTGATACTACACGCAATGATGCATGGACTTGTGTCTGTTTACAAAAGTAGGCTCAGCTCTGCCACTTTACACCCTGTGGCTTATTTATACCATATAATGTATCCATATATATATATTCTAAAGTGATGAGTGAGATTAACCTGAGTCTGGATGCCGGAATGGGATTAAACATCGACTGACTGTAATTAAGACACCTGTGTTTGTGGAGGACGTTCACTTTTTCCTGTTTGGGTATGACCAAAGATGTGGTCTAGAAGTGTGAAAACGTTATGGAGCTCCTATAGCACTGGTTTTCAACCAGTGGTCCAGGGACCACCAGTGGTCCTTGAGAGAACTCCAGGTTGTCCCCAGGCTAAATGATGGAAAGTTGGTTAACCAGGTGTAACTCTTTGAGAGCGTAAAAATGAAATCAAATGGACGCTTGTGGGTCCATTTGGTTTTTATGTTGGTTTCTTGTTGGTTCTCAAGAGTTAAAATATTCATCACCTGAATTAGCCCTACGTCCCAAATCCAGCCTTGAAATGTGGACAAAAGCAAAATAAATCTTTATTTTTGGGTCTGTGGGGCTAAAATGTCCTAAAAAATAGTGGTCCGTGGCTCAAATGCAGAATAAATAGTGGGCCCTATCCTTAAAATCAGAAAGTCCCATTTTATTGCTGAAAGAAAGTGAAGACATGGCCTACAGTACATATCCAACACCATTGTGAGTGATTTAGTGTTGAAGCAAGTGATAGTTGTTTGTTGGCGCATGCTATACCATGTCTTGTATTGGGCAGATGGTAAGTATGTTGTGTTCACTTCTGGCATAGGCTACATATAACGTCTCTTCCATCTGCCGGAGTCAGGTCTACACAGACTAGATGACAAGTGAAAGCAAGCATTGATTTCTTTTTATTCATTTATTCTCTCTAAGTTTAATATATATTATATTGAATATATTGTTTTGAATATGGAACTCACTTTTATGTAATTCAATACACCAAATTAATCTAATACAAGGGAATACTTGTACTGGTGGAGTACATGGTTGCCTGAATAATAATTAAAAAAATAAATAAAATTTGCTTAGTCTAAATTAAAGCTTGGCCAACAGATGCTGCCCTTTTGCTGACATTCATCTGAAGTGTTAGTGCTGTACATAGCTGTCTGAAATTGTGAATAACAATGCCGGCTTAGTAGTATTTTCCCAATGCAAACTGCTCGTTTTGACTAAATAAATGTCAAACAATGATTATTATAGTGCAGTGGTTTTCAAAGTTTTTCATAACAGGGCCTACTATTTATTCAGTATTTGAGCCAAATTTAAACATATTTACTGATCTGTTTAAATGTAGCAGCTCTGTTTACATGGGGAAGTATACAGTAGATTGTAGTCCTTAGAGTGGTTGAATTCCATTGACCAATCTTCTTGCCTCACAACAGTGCACAAATCTTGCTGCTGTGTTTGCACATTTATGTATTTCTCCCAATATGGGAGTTTTCCCTCGTTGGTCATAGTTTCAACCTCGCGTTGAGTGTGTGTGATTTGTGGGAAGTAAGTAAGTACACACACAGCGTTGATATAGCCTACCCATGGCCAGGGGTAGACCATAGAGTAATAAAATATAGAGAGCGGACGGGAACGATAGCCCCGCCCCCTTGCCGTTCATTTCAATACAAGTTGCTCAGTGGCGCTTTGAAGCACTCGGAAGACTGCTGGAAGTGTGCCTTTTTCCGCATTTGACCACCAAAGTTTGGTGTCCAAATGCGGCCGAAGCAAGGGATCATGGGAAGGGAAAGGATTCATGAACGAGCGCCGTCAAGAACGAACAAAGGATAAAAACTAAACAGCATCAAAAAACAAGCTTGTGGGTTTGCTGTGGGCTTATTATCTGTCATATAATACATCCGTTATAATAATAATAATAATAATAATACAAAGAAGTTAAGGGATAAGGGGTTTAGCGGTAACGAAAATAGAGCCCTATCTCCATCAGCCTTTCTTGCAGTTGCAATTGTTTTAATTATTTGTTGTCCACCTCTGTCTTTTTTGTTTTTTCCTTGTTGTGTTTCTTGTTGTATTCTGCTACATTGAAAATGAGGGAGTGAAAATGAGGGAATGCCCTTCAATTGTATGATTTAAAAAATATATATTTATAAAAATCCGTACAAAATAAAGTAGCATAAATACAAACAAATAAATACATATGAATACATATGATGTACAAGACACATAAGGCATATAAATATGAGGCTGAACAGAGGCCCTCTGTATTTCAGAACATTCTACAGTCCCAAAGAAATACGGTATATTATTAGAATAAAGATATAAAAAATGTAAACAATAAAGAAATATACAAATAAATAAATAAACAGACAAATAAACAAATACAACTGCAGTTGAACACGTCAACTGAACAAGTTCATTCCGTTCAAAACGACAGCATAAGCAGCAATCAGTTTGCTCATATTTATATATACTGTAAATACAGTATATACTTTTGGAAGTATTGGGAAGAGCTTGTCCTAGAATGTATTGATCAACCGGGGGAAAAAATGCTAGTTTTTCTTATTCTCAACTTCTTGAAAAGTGACGGTTCTGGAGAACGTGCAAGGTTCCTGTCCAATATGCAATAACCTGAGACTAATGTCAACTTGACTTTAAACATTTAAAACCCGAAAATGATCCGTATTTGCACGCAGCGTGCGTTGAAATACAGCGTTCAAACCATTCGCAAAAATGAGTCAGAAGATCTTTCACATCAATTGATATCTCATAAATCCACATGTATGCAGATTTATCAAATTCTACTTTGCGGGTTGACGAACTTCGTCAACATCAAAACAGTAGTTTAAATTATTAATTTAATAGGAAACAAAGAGGGGGGGGGTTAAATCAATGTGAATTCATTTAAACAGTAGTTTTAAAAGTGCCGTTATTCTCCTGGCCTTGCTTCCTACAGTAGTTCATTTCAGGAACATGTGGAGGATGGCGGCGTGGAAGTGAGCATTGGAGTGCAGGAGTCGGCACACCGTCTCCATCTCTTCAAAGTGTTGGTCTAGGAATCAGGAAAAGTGGTGTAGCAGTAGTGTTGATTTGGACAGAAATCTAGGTGTTTTGTTTCAATCTTAACTTAAGATAAAACATTGTCTCATTTCATTTTCCCAGATCCTGATATAACATGGCATTTGTTTTGAGGTCAACGTGAAGACTGACTTGTACCTGGAGCTAGCTATGAAATGTGTTAGCCATGCTATGAGGTGTTGTGTTATATTCTATTGCAGGGGTTTTCAACCTTTTTTCATACCAGGGCCCACTATTTATTCAGAATTTCAGCCATGGAACCCCCTTTTGATGACATTTTAGTCCCACAGACGCCAACACTAAAGATTTATTTTGCTTTTGTCCACAATTCCAGGCTGGATTTCGGAGAGAAAACAAAACAGTGAAAGATACAGATCAAAAAGACAATTAATCTTCCACATTCTCTAGATGTGTAGACTTGGGCTAATTCAGATGATGAATATTTTAACTCTTGAGAGCGTAAACATGAAACCAAATGGACCTGCAAGGGTCCATTTGGTTTCATGTTTATGCTGTCAAAGAGTTACACCCTGTTCACCAACTTTCCATCATTTAGCGTGGGGACCATCTGGAATCCTCTCAGGGACCACTTGTGGTCCCCGGACAACCTGTTGAAAACCCCTGTTCTATTGTATTGTTGGGTTGTGTTGTGTGATGAATGTTGTACTGTACTGTATGTAATGTAATGACATGGAAAATCTCTGTAATGACGGTTTTGAGATGCCAGGAAGAGTTGCTGCTGTCCTGTACAACAAGCTAATGGGAATCTAATAAATAAATCAAATCTAGAACACTGAACCCGGGTGATTTTCTCTCCTGACAATCATATGTTTGTCATTTTCAGAATGTTATGCTATGTCATAAATATGTAAACGCCTCATTTACTTCTACTTTCATTTAGTTGATATTAGCGTGCAATATTGCGTTGAATAAAGCTTGTTTTGAATAACATGGGAAAAGAATATGAGATTTAAAAAAAAAGGATTTCGAAGACAAACAAATGGAGGTCATTTAAAAGACAATGTGGACATTTACAACAATGCTAGGCCTGTGACAATTATTACATCGCCTAATAGCAATTATTTGCAAATATTCTCTCTAGACCTGCCAATGTATACAGAGCTGCTTTTGTTCTTCTGCATAATCTTTGAGGAAATTTTGCCATTTGTCAATGTGTCAAAACATTCAACACTACTTTTAGGAAAAAAAGAAAAGAAAAAAGCTGTATGCCCTGTTATAATACGTATAAAACAAATGATGCAATGCAACATAACTCTGCTTACAAAACTCTGCACCTCCTTTGAATGTATATGCACTCCACAATATGTGACAGTGTCGCATATTAGATTTGTGACACATACTTTGGCGAAGCAAACGTTTGATTTCGCATGCCAATAAAGCTTCGTTGAATTGACTTGAAATCGCAAATATTTGACATAATCACAATTATCTTCAATCGTCAACACAAAGCTGTTCCTGCTATTTTGTACATTCTTTGTTTTTATTACTAAATGTGCTGGTGGTTTATTTGTACACTATCAAGCTGAAGCGCCACACTACTTGATTCTATTTTAAAAAGCAAAAAGATACGCCCGCACACTGCTATCTGCTCCGTACAAGAATATTTTAAAAGCAGCGTTTTGGTCCCGCCGGACCCTATTCAGGCAGCAAGATCTGCTATTTTGGAAAAAAATGTTGAAAATATATATATTCTTTCAGAGCAAACTTTCAGAGCAAACTTTTTTTCTGCAGGCGTTCACGGCTCATAGCGCGCCACTCTGTGGCGCGCTATGCGCCGTGAACGCCTGCTATTTTTGGGGGGAAATTGCGAGAATGTTCATTCGCAGTGTACATTTTGTAGAGCCTACAATTTCAGGAATCGAAATGGGTTAAATAAGAGAGGTTCCCTGGAACAACGCATTAGGGATGGGGTGGGGGGCTAACAACGATAACAGCTCATTCTGGGGGTCCTTGGCATGAACGTTACGTATGTATACCTGCCATGATGAGCTCGTACATCTCCATGGTGAGCTCGGAGAAGGTGTTCTCCAGGCATTCCACGAAGGCCTGGCGCGCCTCGCTGGTGGCAAACACCTGGCACAGGTTCTGGACCAGCTTCACCGGCCAGCTCATGCAGTAGCCGTCCCTCTCACACACCTGTGTGCAGAGACACAACGCCTGAACACACACACACACACATCTCCTGAACACAACACAGCGATATACCCATTGCCAGGTGTGGCACAAATATTTGAATTCTTTTTCATTTCAGAGTGGGTTAAAATCACTGGCCCGCGAGAGTCGCAGTTTTTCCTTGTATTTATTTTATTTTATTTTTTGCATGTATAATTTGACTTTATCACTAATATCAATAAATGACAATCTATAAACAAATTGAAGAATGGACTGCAGCTTCACGTTGACAACAAAAAAAATGAATGAATTCATTAGAAATACAGATACTGACTGCTGCTGATTTGTTCATTGGCTTGCAGTCATTGAAATATCTAGTCCCATACCTGTTGTGTAATATATGATATGGAAATTATGTATAGATCACATTGATTGGGAGGGAATTGTTGATGTCAGAAAGTTGGGTTGAACTTGGGCACAAAATTAATCTTAAAGACCTTACTCGGTCTGAATGGAATTGTAATAAACCCTGAAGGTCATTACAATTACCGGTAATATGAATACGTATTTTCGCCGGAGCACGCTGTAGTAACTTCACAGTGCGCGACATAGAGCGGTGATCTTGTGTTTACGAGAAACTGTGACCACAAATAAATGTGTGTCTGTGGCACGTGATCTGCGCAAATAATTACAAAACAATCCCAGCGGATTGTGAAATTAAACGTAGTTATAATCATTTCATTCTCAAGGCATTTTTTACTGGCCCAGTCAGGCCAGTGTAAGGCACCATCTAGTGGTCCAAACTGTTTTTTAAAAGTATATTCGTGCCATCGGGCCAATTATAATGTCGACCCCTGCATGGCTTTTCCTTTTTTCCCCCATGTGCATATCTTTCTTTTCTTTACCATGACAATGTAGATGATGAGTCTGGAGATCTCCAGCAGTCGTCCGTTCAGTGCCTTGCTGGTGAGCACGTGGTAGCACAGGCCGCTGCCGCACTGCAGCAGCAGGCAACCCACGTTCTCCACATGCCACACCTCTGGGAGGACTGCAACCGCAAAGAGAGACCACACCACTGTTGAGACAACCGTTTGTGGAAGGACTTCCACAGGGAATATATTTTTTTTTAGTAGTTCTGTCAAAAATAGTACTGCGACAGAAAGAGTTCTTACTGTTGCTACTAAGGGATATTTCATTTTCAAAAATACTTATGGTTGAGTTTTTTTTATCATCTAAACAGGCTCATGTGAACACCCCAGGCAGTTTATAAGTTGATGATGCAATATTTAGTTGTTTGCTATTAATTTTTATCTGCCCTTCTTAACTTAAAACTCCATTTTAACCAAGATAGATTGATTGATGATAGATTGAGAAAAAAATAAGAAAAAAAGTGTTGACTGATAAGTGAGGGGCCATGCTTTTTTTCATTTGCCGTTTTTTATTTATTTTGAAAACATTGTTTTATTTGGTGTAGAGCTGCAGCTGCTACATTTGCCAAAACAACATTTTGAAAATATTAGCACATATTCACAGAATAATATCAATCAATAGAAAAAAATAAAAGTTTGGGTGTTTTTGATGAATCTATCATGGCTAAAATGGAGTTTTCATTTATAATGGGTTTGTATAGGAAGGGGCATCAAATATCTATGTACTAAATCAATATTAAAACTGTCTAGGGGGGTGTTCACATGAGTCAGAGTATACGATAAACTGCGTACTTGAATTGTAGTGCAAACAGAACTTAAAATTACTTATTTTTCCAATTACATTCCATGAAATACTTTCCATATAGTGGTATAACTGTATCATTGTCCTAGCCCCGTGGTGGGAGTTATTGTGGCTTTCTTCCTGACAGTAATGACGATTACAAATCAGTAGCCTGGTGACGTGAGTTTACTTGTTAGCTAACATAGACACACAGTGTTCCATTGATCTAACTGTCGCAACGCTACAGCGTTAGCTGACATTGCGGACACTCAGTCAGTCAGTCAGTCAGTGAGTGAGTTGTACCGGTGAGCTCCTCCAGTATGGCCAGCATGGTGTCGGTGGACCAGTCCCTGAGCGTGGGGTCCCCGTGCAGCAGGTACACCACCTTGGACAGGTCCAGCAGAGCGGTGCGGTGCACGCCCGCCTCCAGCATGGACCGCCAGCCGATCGAACCTGCCATGGAGGGAACCCAATGATGTTGTCGGTTCCCACCGTGTTTCACACTGAGAACATAGACTAACACTAGGACAGAAAATTTCACTGATGAGAACAAAAAGCCAAATAAAGTCTGCTAGAACAGGGGTTTTCAACCTTTTTCAATCATACCAGGGCCCACTATTTATTCAGCATTTTAGCCATGGATCACCATATGATGACAGTTTCTTCAGTTTCTACGTTGTACATTCTCTAGTTGTGTAGACTTGGGGCTAATTCACATCATGAATGTTTTAACTCTTGAGAGCGTAAACATGAAACCAAATGGACCTGCAAGGGTCCATTTGGTTTCATGTTTACGCTCTCAAAGAGTTACACCTGCTTAACCAACTGTCCATCATTTAGCCTGGGGACCACCTGGAACTCTCTCAAGGACCACTGGTGGTCCCCGGACCACTGGATGAAAACCACTGCACTGGAACTAAAAGAACAAGTCATTTCAGCTTGCATTGCGTTCGGGTGTTGCGCTCTGAAGAAACAGCATGATCTGCAATCTCAGAACATGTCGCGCTGCGACGCGTTGTGAGCTTGTAAATCGTAGATGAATTAAGCTTAACATCTGCCCTCACGACGCCTCCAATACATTAGTTATTGGAAAACTTCAGTTGTAGATTAGATTTAGATCATTATTTCAAAACGTAAGGGAATCAATATAACAATCAATGTAACATGTTCTGGCGATCCAAGAAACTGCTGCCATGGGAAGAGCTTTCAGTCGTGAATAATGGAAGTAAAACAGAATGAGAATTCACTGCTAGTGTCAGGATAGGAGAATTGAGTATTACAAGCAAAATGGGAACATTAGAGGCCTGCGAACTCTAAACAAAGAACATCAAAAAATTTGCCATGGACAAGAAAAACTCTTCGCCTCAGACAAATGTGTCCGATACAAAAAGTTTTCGTCCAAAGTGCGGACACTTACTTTGCTGGCCCCATGTCTTACCGTCGGGCGCCAGCGGCCCGTAGAGCAGGAACAGCAGGCGGGCCTGGCTGACCATGGGCAGCGGCTTCAGGATGTGCGCCAGCCAGAACAGGAAGTCCGGGCGGTCGCACTCGAGCCACCACGGGTCCAGCAGGACGTGGCGGCAGAAGCGACGCACCTGCAGCTCCGCGGAGCGGTCGGCACCTGTAGATAGACGCACATTACAACCACCGGCGTTTGTCACCGACGCTCAGAGGAAGCCCAAAATATGGAACGCATATAAATAATTACATTATTTCGTCCCTCCAAAACTTTCGCTCTGAAAGAACATACTGAAAGATTTGTGCTGCGTTCTCACATTCTCCGCCCAAAAATAGCAGGCGTTCACGGCTCATAGCGCGCCACTCTGTGGCCGTGAACGCCTGCTATTTTTCAACGCAAGTTAAAACACCACAAGTACAGTACAGAACGTTTTTTAAACCATTAAGACCTGAGTCCGTCTTAAAGGGGAATTCCACCCATTTTCAACATTTTTTCTGAGAGCGTACAAATGAACCTAACGGGTTCATTTGGTTCCATTTGTACGCTCTCAGAAAAAAGAAGCATCTAAAGAAATCCATTAACATGGTGAAAATACATCTTGATGTTGTCATCAAGATGTTTCACCATGTTAGTGGTTTTCTTCAGACCTCCATTTCTTGGGAACACAGAATGGGGGATTTTTTTTATATCATGTCCACCCAACACCTCTAGGGTATACTAATGACATATTAGAGTGTTGAAAATGGGTGGACTTCCCCTTTAAGGCTCAAACACAGTTAGACACAGTGATAACCTTTTAGTGGTTAGAAAACTACAAACGGTGAAAACCTTTTTCACTTTTCAGCCTGGAGTATGTATGATTTAGAAAACTGTACGATGGAGTGAGAGTTCTGTTTCTATCATCTGGTGTTCTTAAGGCTCATACATACTTAAGGCTCTCATACTCATACATTCGTAATGAAAACAGATGATTTCTGTTTTGCATCAGTGCTTCTCAAACTTTGAGTTGCATTAAGGTCTCCAAGGCACTGAGCCTGTCTGGCAAGTACAGGTCATGTACTACTTGCCCGAAAGGTCTTGCCCACTTGCCCAAAAAGTAAATAATTCATTACAAAATTATAGCTACATTTTTAAAGTTCAATTTAAGTGCTTAGCGGGCTTGTAACACCAGGTTTTTGGGGTTGTGCAATACATATGCATTCACATTTGCCTTTTTGTGTCAAGTGTAGCAACAGTGAAAACAGCACATTATAGGTATTATTAGGTAAACAGTCCTTTTACAATCTACATACCATTTAGACCAATATTTTGTGTTGCAGGGGCGGATTGGCACATATTTTCCCACCAGGACAATTTTGCCTTTGCCAGGCCACCCTGGAGGGGGCAGCTGGTTAACCAGATGTAACTCTTTCAGAGTGTAAAAATAAAACCAAATGGACCCTTGCGGGTCCATTTGGTTTCATTTTTACACCCTCAAGAGTTAAAATATTCATCATGTGAATTAGCCCAACTTAGTCTACACAACTAGAGAATGTAGAAGATTAATGGTCATTTTGATCTGTATGTTCCAGGCGAGCATCTAACGCATTCTAGTGCATTTTGGAAGTGCCACTAGTGCATTTTGGATCTTGTCCAGGCCACTAGGTGGCGCTGGCCACCGGGAAAACTCCCTGTACTCCAGATGTCCAATCTGCCCCTGCTGTGTTGTGTTTATAGACGGTTTGCGTCTGCTCTCAAGCAAGTGCACTTGCCTGGTCAGGCAAAGCCTAAAAGCAAACTGTATTTGCTCTGAAAGTTATGTTTACCTGCCAAGGGCATGTGGGCGACTTTTAGTGTCAATGCCAGTTCACTGTTTACACAGCCTTCTGCACTCCCTGGTGCACATGCAAGGAAGGTAGCAGGTGTGGAGGCTTAAAGGGCCTTACAGTGATGCTCTGGAGATTCTACTCTGATTCTCAGCTGTGTGTGTGTGTGTGTGTGTGTCGCGGGTCACGTGTGTGTGTGTGTGTGTGTGTGTTTGTGTGTGTGTGTGTGTGTGCGTGCGTGTCAGGGTTTTTATAGTTAACTCAAACAAAAAAACGATAACTAAAAAAAATACTCGTTAACTGAAACTAAATAAAAACTACAAATAAAAAAATATATATAACTAAACTATAACTGCATTGTGTGTTCACAAAACTAATTAAAGCTAACTGAAATCATACTCAAAATACCCTTAGTTTTCGTTTTTCTATCAATATGTACCGTATTTTCCGGACTATAAGGCGCACCTAAAAGCCTTTAATTTTCTAAAAAATCCACACTGCGCCTTATAATCCAGTGTGCCTTGTATATGGATCGTTTGACTGCAGTAGCTTCTATTCTATGTTAACTGTAGTAGCTTCTATTCTCTGCGCCTTATAATCCGGTGCGCCTTATACTGCGGAAAATACGGTATATGACTTTCAGACATTTATAATATAAACTTTCTATAAACTTTTTTATGCCAATTTTCAGCACCATAGGGCACCACACGATACCAAACTAAAAGTAACTGAAAGTAAAACGTTTTACAAAAATAAAAAATAAATAAAAACTAGCAAATGCACCCTAAAAACTAATTAAAATTAACTAAATTAAAAAAGAAAGAGTAAAAACTAACTAAAACTAAACTAAAATGAAAAACCCACCCTGGTGTGTGTGTGTTTTGTGCGTGTGTGCAAAATGTGTGCAATACAGCTTCAATCAAACCGAACTGTATAATTGCAATGTTTTGGCGTAAGCGATCACCTGGTCTTCCGGCGACGGCGGAGCGTATTTTCCGCGGCAGGCCTGTGACGTCACACAGGTAGCTGAACACCCGCGGGTACTCCAGCTTGTCCCAGCCTGCGATCAGGGTCTGTCCGACAGCAAAAACGAAGAACACACACGGGGGAAACATGTCACGTGGCGTTGTGTATGCCCACATAAGCGGTAAAATCATCCCAGAGTTTTATGGTATTTCATGCAAAATACTTAATCTAAAATGCATCAAACTTGGTTTCTATAGCGTTGATGAATGCATATATACTGTATATACGTATACACACTGCACTTGATTTTTGATTAATGCCTTAAAGGGTAATTCCACCCATTTTCAACATTTTTTCTGAGAGTGTACAAATGCAACCAAATGAACCCTAACGGGTTCATTTGGTTCCATTTGTACGCTCTCAGAAAAACAGAAGCGTCTAAAGAAATCCATTAACATGGTGAAAATACATCTTGATGATGTCATCAAGATGTTTCACCATGTTAGTGGTTTTCTTCAGACCTCCATTTCTTGGGAACACAGAATGGGGGAGCTTTTTTATCATGTCCACCCAGCACCTCGAAGGTACATCAATGACATAGTACAATGTTGAAAATGGGTGGACTTCCCCTTTAATAAAACATGCCTGCTTATTGGAAGTCACTCTGCCTGACACCTCAAAATGACAGTATGATAGTACTCCTCTCACCTTTAGGAAGGCTCCGTAGCAGGACGGGCCGTTGCAGCCCGCCGCGGCCACAGTGCACGGCTCCATCATGAAGCAGCTCACCTGCATGGCCAGGGGATAGAAGAAGAGAATGTCGTCCAACCTCTCTCAAGTCGGTGCAAACATGTATTTAGATTTACATGGTAAATGGTGTTGGATTCAAAAGCTACGGGGCCGTAGGAAAGGCTCGTCTGCGCTAATATAATGAAGCTAATTGATGTAAATCCTGCTCCTGTCCGCTCCCGTTCACTTTTATTCCCATGCTGTGCCAACACTGAGATTATTAAACATTTTAATATCATCCCACAGGAATCCAGTACAAATGTCACCCTCTAGTTCAGGGGTTTTCAACCGGTGGTCCGGGGACCATCAGTGGTCCCTGAGAGGGTTCCAGGTGGTCCCTAGCTAAGTTGTTTAACCAAATGTAACTCTTGAGAACGTAAAAATGAAACCAAATGGACCCTTGCGGGTCCATTTGGTTTCATTTTTACACTCTCAAGAGTTAAAATATTCATCATTTTATGGAGCCCAATTCTATACAACTAGACGATTAATGGTCATTGTGATCTGTATGTTAATTTCACTGTTTTGTTTCCCCAAATCCAGAATTGTGGACAAAAGAAAAAGAAATCTTTACTTTTGGGGTCTGTGGGGGCTAAAATGTCCTCGTACTTTGCAGTAGATGAACACGACAGTTTCGGCCGTGCCGGCCTTCTTCAGGTGTACACCTGAAGAAGGCCGGCACGGCCGAAACTGTCGTGTTCATCTACTGCAAAGTACAAAGAAATGTAAGCAGAAATTAATAAACTACAACTCTCCTGCAACCTGTCGTGCGACCCACCTCCCCTTTTTTGATGTGATACATTTGTTTGGATAACGCACCAGCCAACGTTGTGACGCGGTGGTAATAGAAGAATTTGGCTAAAATGTCCTCAAATGGTTGTCCGTGGCTGAAATTCAGAATAAATAGTGGGCCCTGGTATGAAAAAGGTTGAAAACCCCTGCTCTAATTCAAGGACACCTTGATGGTGGGACCCCGAGATTGAACCGCGAACCTCTGCGGTTCAGTTTGATGTACAAGTACAACACCGTGGACATGGTGTGTGGTTACGGTTATTACCTGTGAGAACTTGCTGATGGTGAATTTCAAGCGGTCCTTCGTTGGCAGCAGGAGGGTGCATCTCTTGAACAGCAAACCTGAAATGACATAATGGGATTTTTGGATACAAGGAATCGTTTTTTTGCAGCCAACCTGCCCCAGGCATACAGTACAGGTTATCGGTGTGACGTTGTCTGGAAATGCTAGATATGTTGGGTACTAGATCAGAGGAGAAAAATACGCATTCATTTATTTTTTATCCAAAATGAGTTACTTAGCACAGGAACACTATTGATGCCAAATGTTTCATTTAGCGGGTGTAATAACTGCTTATATACTGTATGACGCTACGTGTAATGTTAAGAGTCCACAGAAGTGAACCTTTCAAACCTGTTTCTCTGCAAGACATTACTATTATTAAACAAGACCTGGGGCACAGGTCTCCAGCTTCCGGGGTCAGGTTTGAACATGTGCACTTTCCACCCCGTAAACGTAATCACCACCATGCTGTTACGTCACCCAGCATGTGGACGGACAAATGCATTCTCAGACAGATGTGTGAACGGACAGACGTGTGCACGGACAGACGGACAGGGTACGCAACATAGTCACCACCTTCGGTGGAGACAACCATCTCTAAATCTGCTGGGTCAAACTGAACAACCACTATGTCATTTTGAAACTATGGTTGCCTGTTCTCCTATGACACAAAAAGTTCCATGACTTCGAGAGCAGAGCACCACCAGTGGGTCCCGACCGCCAGTGTTTGTGAATGAAGGGAGGTCATAGAATACACTCACCCAGATCTCTGTAGTGCTGCACGGTAGTATGGTGGTCGTAGTGGAAGCTCTGGACGATGGCCCTGCGTCTCCACGCCGCGCTGGAGATGTGCTCCATGACGTAGCCGTTGGTGTGCTTGGAGACCATGCTGAACACACTCATGTCCTGCACTGAAACGCACACGCACGCACGCATCCACATACACACACCTCAATTACTTTTCCCCTTTTATTTGCCTTCCAGGGGCAGGTGGGCAAACACATAGGGCTCCATTTTCGTTACATGCTAAACCCCTTATTCCAAATCCCTTATTTTGTTTTTAGTATTTTGAAAACCTCTTTGGAATATTTCAACATGTCAATCTATTAACATGTTGCGAGCTTGTAGACTGGCCATTTGAGCTAGTGAAAAATATTTTTTTCAATAGTTTAAAAAGGCAAATAAGTTAAGGGATAAGGGGTTTAGCGGTGACAAAATTGGAGCCCTTAGTGTTTCATTTACCTGCCAGCAACTACTGGTCTACTGGTCTGCAACTACTGTGGCTTAAAACAGACAACATCAAAGTGCCTGACTTACACCTCTCTTAAGGTCTCTCTCTTCCTTATAGCGAAAACATGAGCCCATATGGAAAAAACTTGAAACTGGCACCTTTCATACAAGCCATTTTACAAGAGAAATACTATGGATCTTATATCTGTTTTGCATGTCAAATATTATTCTTATAAATTATAAAATGATATATGTTTCACTTTACAAAAAAAATCTATATGGATCTTATACCTTTAAGGACATATTTCTTATAAATCATAAAATTATATATGTTTTACTGTATATACAGTATGTTTCACTTTATAAAGAAATACTATGGATCTTATATTAATTGTATTCTCTTATATGAAAGGTGCCACTTTCAATATGGGAGCGTACCGTTAACTAAAATGAAATGGACAGCCAACCAACTAGCGCCGCAGAATTCTTGCTCTAAAGGACTGAGCTCTGACGCTAGACCTCAAAACGTGTTTTTCGATAAATTGTGCAACACCAGTGAGCAACCCTTAATGTTGCGTTTACCTGCCACGGGCAGGGGGGCAACGCTTCTGTCAACACTTACCAAAAGCACCTGAGTTTGGACCGTTTCTAGAGCCCTTGTTTTCTTTTTTTCCCGCGCTGGTGGCGACTCAAGGCAAAGGACTGAGCGAAGCTTTTGCCGCAATGTTGACACCAATAGGGTCTTTCCCCCGTGTGGATGCGCTGGTGCTGACTCAAGGCATAGGACTGAGCGAAGCTTTTGTCGCAGTGTTGACAGTGGAACACTCCATGTGTGTTGTTTTTAGGCGAATGCTGGCTACTAAGGACAAGAAAATACTCACCAGACAGTCTTTGTAAGATCATGTCGAACACTCCTGGGGGAAGCCTCTCGAAGAAGAAGCACTCACTGGCAGTGTGCTGGCTGGTTGTGCTGCTGCTGCTGCTGCTGCTGTCGTTTTGGCCCAAGACGGGGGCAGTGGTGGCGTGTCTGGTCCTGGTAATGATGGCTCCAGTGCAGGCACTGCTGTGCTGGCTTCTGGCAGTCGAGCTGAACCATGTGGGAAAATACAGTCAGTCAGGCACGGACACGGACATCAAAGGGGGCTTGCCCTTTAAAGCGAAACTCTCCACGCCATGAATGCAGCATTTACTGTGGTGAAAAAAGAAATGCCCTCTCCCCCACCCCTTTCCATGTCATAACCAAAGTATAGCCTTTTTTACTGACTACAGCTACTACTCTACTGAACTTGAATGCAGCATTTGGCCTCTCTATGTGTAGTGTAGAAACCCCTGTTGTTGTATGTCTCATCCTCAGTAGCTAAAGAGCAGGGTCACACCCCCGAAAGCAGCTGATCTAAACTCTAAACTTAATAAGCTATTCTTGCTATTCTTCTTTTGCCGACTGCCATTTTAAAGGGGGAATTTTGTCTTTTTTGTCTTTTTTAGTTTTTGTGTCACCTCAGGACATTGTGGTAATGTGGTATTGCAGCTAAATTGTCCAGAAAGAAATGACAAGGACTGGTTATATCAGTGGTGACTAAGACTCAAACCATTAGAAATAGCCTTGAGGGACATATACAATATGATATTAAGTAGGCCTGTTAAAAACAATTTTAGGAATGTATTTTATTTGTGCTTTTAGGAATTTCATCCACTCCGCATGTCCCTGAATACTACAAGTGTATTACCGGTACTATGTGTAACATTGATTTTATTTTTATATTTTTTGCACACTTGATTACTTCTACAACAGCGGGTTTTAAACCTTTTTTTCACGCCAAGGACCCGTAAATGAATGTGCATTTGCCCACGGAGCCCCATCTGAAAAGGTTTGGCACTTCGAAACACAATCCTTCACTATCGACAAATTTCACAAGAACACATTTTTGTTATATAAATATCCCAAATACTGTTGCTCAGACTTCCAGTTACCAAATCGCACATTTTCTCCAGGGACCTTTTTCACCAAGACTACTCAAAGAATTACCTTAGAGGTGTTGTGTGGACATGATAAAAAAATTCACCCCATTCTGTGTTTCATAGAAATGGAGGTCTGAAATAAAATCATTAACACGATGAAACACAACTTGATAATGATGATCAAGTTGTGTTTTACCATGTTAATGATTTTACTTGTAGGATCTTTTCTTGGCTGAGAGTGTACACATGGAACCATTATGGTTCATTTACAGTAGAGTACCTGGTACTAGCGGTGGGAGCTCTATTGGCAGAGGCGGGTGGTTGGTGGGTGAGTCTCCTGGTCGCTGGCTTGGCCTTGCGTCTCCTCCGTGCGGTTCTGGGTGCCATGTCACTGGACAAAACCTGCCCTGCGCAGTCAGGGAGTAAATTGATCATTGTAAAGACAGTAGTATTGTATATAACCTTGAAACTGTATGACAGGCTGAATTAAAGTTGACACCTGGAAGCTCTAGAGAATTCTAGAGATATCCTATATTCTTTGCTTTATTGAAAAGCAATAAGTAAATGTTCCCATACCGGTTAATAGCTAACCAAATGTTATTGATTGAATTAAAATTAAAATATTGTTACCAGTAAAGTTAATGCTCTAGAACAGTGATCCACAAACTATTTCATGTCAAGGACCACGAAATTCTCTGCGGACCCGCAAGTGAAAGATTTTTTTTTACGGCTGTAGCAGTGAGTGATTCTTGCATTTCCAGAAGCCTTGAGGTGGTCTCCAGCTAAATGATGGAGAGTTGCTAACCAAAGTGGAACCTCATTTGAAAAGTACGGGTGCATGAAACCAAATGGACCGGTAAAGAGTCCATTTTGGTTTCATTTTACAGTTCCATTATTGTTAAACATCAGCATTACTTCATTTACATTTACAGGAGGTCTACACATAATTTGTTATTTTCCTGATATCTCTCCTAAACACAGCATGGAACTGGGGACAAAAAAATAAATCTGGTTTAATTTTATCATCAAATGATGGTCCCTAGCTGGCCCAGATGCTGAACAAAATGGTTGCAAACCACTGTTCTAATCCAGTGGTTTTCAACCAGTTGTCCTTGAGAGGTGGTCCCCAGCTAATTGATGGACAGTTGGTTAACTGGGTGTAACTCTTGAAAGCGTAAACATGAACCAAATGGACCCTTGCGGGTCCATTTGGTTTCATATTTACACTCTCAAGAGTTGAAATATTCATCATGTGAATCAGCCAGTCAAGTCTACACAACTAGAGAATGTAGAAGAATGCTCATTTTTTTAAAGTATGTTTGCCTGTTTTGTTTCCAAAATCCAGCCTGGTATTGTGGACAAAAGCAAAAGAAATCTTTCCTTTGGGGTCTGTGGGGTGAAAATGTCATCAAGTGGTGGTCCGTGGCTCAAATACTGATTCAATAGTGGGCCCTGGTAACAAAATGGTTGAAAACCACTGACTGTTCTAGTCAGACAGATAGACAGCAGAAGATGGCTCACAACTGGAAGACAATTGACAGAACTCCCATGTGTAAACTATAGACTTACCTCCTCAAATGAGCTCTACCAAATGTTTATGAATAAATACAGAGCCTTATTCAGGCACTGAGGCAGGATAACAACAGGATAACATACACACTAAACGAAACTAGTGGTGATACTAGTCTAATGCCAGCAAACAGTTGCTAACCTATATAGTCTAAAGTGCTAACCTGACTATGGTGCTAGGCGTGCGCGAGCTGTTCATAAATCAGCGCCAAAACTGGTCTTCGGTTCACGCGATGATGACAGGTCTAGCGCTCTAGACAGGTCTCGTGGCAGATGGACAGTAAGCCAATAAAACGACGAGCAGCGACGCAATGGTCTGCTGCCATAGGCTGCCTGCCTGGCCCGCCTCCAGCAAGGGCGAAATCCAAAAGCGACCTCGCCCGCGGGCGCCCGGTTTTTGTGAAACCGGGCGCCCGCTTTTGAAAACGGGCGCCCGTTTTCAAAAGCGGGCGCCCGTTTTCACAAACGGGCGCCCTTTTCAAAAGGTTATGGTTAGGGTTAGGTTAGGTTTAGGCATAGGTTTACTGAGGTTAAGTTTAGGGTTAGAGTTAGGTTTAGGCATAGCCTAGTTTGTGAAAACGGGCGCCCGCTTTTGAAAACGGGCGCCCGTTTTTGTACACCTGGCGCCCGTTTTTGTGAAAGCGGGCTCCCGCGGGCGAGGTCGCTTTTGGATTTCGCTGGCTCTCCCCGCTTGGCGTCTTTCATAGAAGTTCATCTATGATCCCATAGACCGGAGGGACGCTCAGTAGGATCCGATTGGCTGTCCAGTTGTTGTTCTCGTCGTCGTCGTCGTGCAGAGTGTGTGTGTGTGTGTGTGTGTGTGTGTGTGTGTGTGTGTGTGTGTGTGTGTGTGTGTGTGTGTGTGTGTGTGTGTGTGTCTGTGTGTGTGTAGGGGGGGGGGGCACTCGCCCAAAGACACAATTTATATTTTGTATATAAAGCGAAATATAAACCTTGAAATGTGAAACGAAATTACATCTGAAGGTGGTTGACAATAGAATATATAATCAGAATTTAATAATTTATCTTCCATGATTAGAATAGTAGAAATCCCTATCTTAAACATCTTAGAAACATTCTAGAAACAACATTCTAGAGTATGTATATTATTCTAAGGCCTGCGCGTGTGATGTGTCACGTGATACTGCAGCAGCACCTTACTACCGGGTTTAGAGCAAGAGCGGATGTTTTGATTTTCAAAATGAGCAAGAGAAAATACGGATAATAGAATAGATAAAAGATAATAATCAGATAAAACAACCTAAGATTACGGCAATATTTAAACCTACTAGTACTGCTGCCCGAGCAGTTCTTTCTACCACGGAATGCAATTAACAGTGACACGGACGTCGGGGAGAAGGAAGCCGCCGATGGTGCTGCTACTGCACCTGCAAGTCCACGTGCGCCGGGGCCCGGTCAGCGCGGCGGCCGGGGAGGATGAACCCGGGGCTGGGTGTGATTGTGAAGACACACCGGCATCGCTCTCCCAGCCCTACTCCCACTACCAGTAGGATTATGCGGCTCCCAGTGTCACCGACGTGGCCACTGCCCTCAAACTATTTTTGACTATCCCAGTCACCGTTGCAAGTGCAGACCGATCATTTTGCAAACTGAAAATCATAAAGACATATCCGAGAAGCACAATGACACAGGATAGATTGTCTGGATTGGTACTTCTGAACATAGAACCAGCGCGCCCGTCAACTGGATATAGTTTGCGTGCAAGAATGCGACAAGGGAAGCATGCTTTGGACATTATTAAGGTAAGAATATATCTGGGCTAATGCTATAGATTAATATAGTGTTTATTAGGCCCATTTGTATTCTCTCTCTGCTTGTAATCTGTGTGGATGGTTGTGTAACACAGTAAACACACACACACACACACACACACACACGCGCACGCGCACGCGCACGCGCACGCGCGCGCGCGCGCGCTTTATGATTGCAACTCTGCAAGTCGTCTTCTGGAGCAGAGCAACTGTGTGCTTGTCCCCCTAAGGAGTAATGGACATGGGCATGTGTAAAAGGCTGCAAGCCTCACTTCAGTAGCCTATACTGGTCTGTTTGACATTTGTGTTATATTGGCTGCAGGCTGAAGCAGTGCAACTGTTGGTGGCAAAGAAAAATAATGTGGGGCATTTATTTGTTTGAATTGTCTCAAAGGCTGCAAGCCTCACTCTACAATACCTGGTCTGTCTGTTGGACATCTGTGTTTGTACAGTATTGGTGTGTTGGCTGCAGGCTGCAATAATATATTTGTTCACAAAGTTCTATGGGAAATTGCCAATGAAGTTATTGGCTTCAAACATGCAGCATATTATGGATAATTAAACATATTTTACTATAGGCCTATCCAATTTTGTGTGTAAATTCTTAATGCAGCGAGCACTCTTAATATATAGGATACAGTGTTGTAAAAGGCCCCCCACGTAATCCTTGCAGGGCCCCCCCAGATTTTCAGAAACGCCAGTGGCTCTGTCTCTATTGTCTACCTATTGTATAGGGTGGCCAATGGTAGTCTAAATTGGACAAAATACCATATGCCCAAATGAAATATTTTTTGTCCAGTAAAGGACACTTCACGGATGCACGGATGGTATTTGAGGTGCTACTGCATATGGTGTGGAACTATAGTGGCCCTCTGCATTTGGAAAAAAAATGTTACCCATCCCTGAACTAGAGCCTATAGAACCAATAACATTGGCTGCTATTCTCGAACAACTATGACATATAGCCACGTATGGTATAAGTCTTCTCATTGGCTGCATGGCTGCAAATCAGGTCTGGAGCCTTGTGGTAGGCCAAATGCCTGTACCACCAGGCCTGGGCCTATAGGCTTACCAAATAATTACCCATAATAATTAAAAGCAGCCGTAAGAGCTTCAACTCGTGATGAACAAAGCAGTGTTTTTCAATCCTGTTCAGATGGGCAGCCACCCATATGGCTGACTCTGCAGTGGTGATTTGCATTCTCCGAGCACCGGGTCAAAAACACGATGCTCTGTTGTTGAGCGCACCTTTAGTATGACCACAGGCTGGTACATTTGTTAAACGCAACATTCATTTGTGTATTCTGTGTAATAATGTTTTCCGATACCAACACGGATGTTTAACAATTTAGCCGATGGGCGATATCAATCAAACTATACAGTATATGTTAATTTTTTTGGTTTCTATTTCATGCCAGAGAAACAAATTCTACAAGAAATAACTGGGTACAGAATCTACAGCTTGGTTGCCTGCAGATATCCAGACTCTCCCTCCCTGAAGTTCATACTGATTGTGTGTCCGTGCGTTTGCGTACGGTATGAGTTTAGAGAGTTCACATTCTCCCCGTCTTTCCACTGTTTGTGCTTCAACAAAGCCCTCGGCCCTCAGATGTGCTCTGGCATTCCGTCTGTCTTATTAGCCTGAGTTTACAACCTTCCACTGTGTGTGTGTGGAACTCACCATCGGACTGCCTGCCTGTCAGTGGATACAATGCACCCGCCAATTAGGCGCCAAATTCTGGGTTGTTTCCAAGCAACCTACATTGCGGTCCAACGGCTGCGAGGGATACAGGACTTGGAAGCTTTGAAGTCTGCGCTGTCTTAGTGCGTGTGTGCGTGGCCGTGCGTGCGTGTGCATGCGTGTGGATGTGTGTGTGTGTGCGAAATGAGAGACAGATACTGAGATTGATTCCAGAATAGACTGGAAAGAATTGAGAGCAATTAAGCAAAAGAACATCGCCTTCTCCTCCATTCTTTTTTTCAACAGGTGCTCCATGTCCCAGCTTTGGGACATGGAGCACCTGTGGATAGTTTCTCGGTAAAGCGATACGCATGCAATAACTAGCTGCTGCACGTCTGCCCTCTAAAAATCCATGCAACGGGGTTGCGACCAGTTTCTTACTGGTCACGACCAGAGATGGGTGTAACTTGTGTAAGAAAATATTACATCCTGCAAAACAGTAATGATATTGCAGTTACTTCTACCTTAACATTACTATAGTTAGTTTTGTCATGCTGCTGTTTTCAACAGTATTGTTGATGATTAGCTAATGCCACTTTACTTTGAGCTAAAAATGTGTGATGAACAGGCTGGAAGCTATTATTTTTACACACACAAAGCCATCTAGTGTCAAAGTTGCAACATTGAGCGCTCGAGAGCTGTTTGGGCAACATTTTTTTTCTTGTGTGGGGTCGCAAAAGTAATATAAAAAGTAATATGTAATATCTTACATATTACTCTTGAGTCCAAGTAGCCTACGTTGCAATAAGTAATGTAATGTAATATTATTACTTTCCAAAAGGGAAGGAATAAGGAATAGGAAAGGAAATTAAGTAATATGTTACTTAATATTGCCCAGCGCTGATCGTGGACACTTTGCGGACGTCGCTATACTGTAAGTGATTGTGGGCGCAACAAGCTCATGGTAGGTGTTGCCACAATTTCTGTGTTGGCTGATGCTAATACTGATACGAATACTTGTGATCTTGTGTTTACAGCTATCTAGCTATCGGCTGTACCTGGTGCTGTGTTTATAGCTATCTACCTATATAGCTTGTGCTGTGTTTAGCGATCTAGATACATATCCAGTGGTGTTTTTCCGGTATGCGGCACCATGGTACCGTGGTGGCAGTACTTTTCTTTTTACTTCAAGTGCAGGGATGGAACGGAGTGCGTTCTCGTGCACGCGTGGTGCACGAGAACGCACTGCCACCACGTAGATCCATAAATATGCAAAATTCTTGCTTTCGTCTACAGCCTACTCGGAAAACAGGTTTCTAGCTACTGCCAGTGATGTCCCTCCGCGACACTGCCAGATTCACACCCTGTCAAGTACGACTCAAAATTAAATCATTAGCATTTGTTTACCCATGGACGGTGTCTTGGTACTGTAGGCTATAGGCAGATCCAACGTGCACGCCGTACGCATGCACACACTGGGGGCAGTATTAATGTGCAAACTCCACATGCCCCAAAATTTTATGTCAAACCCTTACAACCATATCGGATCAGGGATTATTTGCCAATGTGATACAGGTATATGGCAAATAAGGACCAAAACCGATTAAAACACAGCATGTTCTGAATATATTCTGTAGTCTACACACTCCTTTTGATTTTGAAAGTTTTCTTAACGGTATGGTGTTGTTGTTGCACGACTGGCATTTCCACTTTAGCACGGCCTGTGAAGCATGTCCACAATTTTCTGCTTCGCCAGTGAGGGACAGAGAAACCAAACGTTTACCACTTTGTGTCTTTGAGAGTCTTTGAAAAGCACAACCAATGTCATTCCGCGTTTTTCCAGCGATATACTGTAGCACGGCTATAAAATGCCTCGAGAATCCTAAACCTCACTCGTCGCCGCGCGGCCTAGCATGTCCTTCTGGGACCTGCAATGCGCGCAGGCAGGCAGCAGCACACATACATACATAATGAATTTCTGTCTTAAAGGAAGGTTCGCTAATTAAAGGACAACTTCGACTGTATAGAGGTTATAGCTAATGAACAGGGAAGGAGGTGGTGGTGGAGATTGTCACCTCCAGAGGATAGAAAATCGCTGAAGGACAGAAGGACGGCTCTCTTTAGCAGTGGATGAAGTGGTTGATCAGAGGATGAGGGATGTGGAAGAAAACGGACGCTCAAGGGGGGTGAAACAGAGTGCGGGAGAGTGATATAGAGCTATTGAAACGCAATGTAAAAAGAGGGAGTGAAATATGGATTGAAATGAAGGGAGAGAGAGATAGAGAGAGAGCAGGATGCATTTTTGATTCGGTCTGTGCTCCATCGCCGGCTGTAAGTGGAATTTAATGAGACGTGGAATATTAATTCAGAGGAATGGATTCTTCTCTCGCTTATACTGTATGCCTTGTCGTTTTGTACAGTATATACACCGGCATGTGCATGCGTGTTTCGTGCAGTGCGGCTATACGCGTATATGCACTGCTAACTGGGATGTCTGTAAAATGAACATGTTGCCTGCTCACATGTCGGCTAGGCCTGACACCCAATTTGTCTTCGCGAGGCTCCGCACACACGTAAAGTTCAAGTGTTTCGCCATGCGCCTAACAAGAGAGAGAGAGAGAGAGAGAGAGAGAGAGAGAGAGAGAGAGAGAGAGAGAGAGAGAGAGAGAGAGAGAGAGAGAGATGCTATGCGCCAGGAGGAAATTATTGGCAAGTCAACAACAGACCCTCTCTGCATGCATGATGATGGTGAGGAGGAGGAGGAGGAGAGAAAAAGTGATATCATGGGAAGAAAAACTTGAAAACATTGAATCAGAGAGATAGAGAGAGAGAAAGGGAAGGGGGGCAGCAAACAGCTCAAAATATCAGAGGTGAACGGGTACATGAGAGGGTAGGAAGAGAGAGGAAAGGAGAGGCGAGGAAAGCAGGAGTGACAGGTGGAAAATACTGAGTTAGATGAGATGAGGGTAAGCGAGAGATAGGGAGTTGTGTGTGTGTGTGTGTGTGTGTGTGGGGGGGGGGGGGGGGTTTAGAGGAAGTGTTAGATGTAGCCGTTCCCCCGACTCGAATCTGCGTTGAATGACAAGTCTGACTGGGATCTGGCCGGGGAACAATTTGGCATTGAAGTTTTGCAGGAAAGAGTGAATCAAAGACACACACAGAGAGAGGTAATAGCACGTTATTCCAACCAGTTCCTGACTTTCCTGTCCCCTCCATCAGGCACTCCATCAGGCACACCCAGGATTACGGCTTGTTTTTTCCCCCTAGGGGACACGGCGGGGAGAACATGCCAACTCCACACAGAAAGCCCCTTTTGCCAACCTCCGCCTCGGGTATGAGCACTGATGATGTGGAGGAGCGGACACCCCGCGGCATCCCTAGCGGGAATCGAACCCAGGACCTTCTAGCTGTGGCGAGAGTCTGCGTCAGCACTAACCACTGTGCCACCGTGCCCCCCCCTATAGGTATTTCTATTCTTACACGCACCAAACAAGGTCAATTGTGCAAGATAGTATTTAGAGTTAGATTCTCAAAAAGGCTGGCCTGATGAGTCACGATTCTTAGGAAATGTGCCCAGAATAAAAGCAAATTAAATTATGTAATCATTTGTCTACTTTTATCATTACTGTTTTCATTACTGCATCATTACAGGATATGATTTTACGATAAGTTAACAACTGTGAACTTCTGAAGTTAGCAATTGAACCCATCAACATAACCGCATGTCTTAGTGCAGCCTGGTTCTTGTCGGATGGAGCCTAAGATGAGTAATTTGTACAGAATCTGGGTACGGGGGAGATGAATAGTAGCACTATCTGGAACAGTTGAATCTCAGATCTCATGAATTCAGGAGTCGGCAGGGTGACATTATTGTGGGGGCAATTGGAGTTGTCGTAATCATACAAGTCGCCAGTCCTGTTGAAAAAAAACGTAATGTTCCATAAATTCTGTGTAGAATGTTTCACGCAATTTGCTCATAAATCCAGACAGAAAATCAGGTATAAGTATTTTTAAAACTGATCAAAATGGCAGAAAATCAGGGGGTGCAGCTTAGTCAAAGTGACAGATAAGATCCTCATTAGTTAAGGAACATGTGGGAGCCAGTTCCACAACCGTTGGCCAAACAAAGTATGAGTTATGCCTGTTTGAAGGTTTGATCTTCAAAGAATTGCTGTAGCGTCTCACCAGTATCACATGTATCAATGTTGTCGTTAAGTCGCATGTCACCATGATGAACCAATATCGACCATGTGTATCGCATCGCCAACCATGTATCGCGATACGCATCGTATTGCTGTTAAAATGTATCGCCACATCCCTTGTTATTAGATGTACTGTACACGTTCCCCTGACTCTAATCTGCGTTGAATGACAAGTCTGACTGGGATCTGGGGAACACTGTAGCGTTGAAGTTTACAGGAAGAAAGACGGAAGGAGAGAATCAAAGAACAAGTGAGAGAGAGAGGGAGAGAGATACAAAGACACATTGTTTCAAAGGCGATTGAAAGAGAGACAGGGAGACAGTCATTGGGGTGACAATGTGAGAACCATTCATCAAAAAGTAAAGGAGTCGTGTCTTGACAATTGGACAGAGAGAGAGAGAGAGAGAGAGAGAGAGAGAGAGAGGGAGAGGGAGAGGGAGAGAGAGAGAGAGAGAGAGACATTGCCAGAACAGTTCAAACAAAACTCCGGAGAGAATTTAGTCAAAGGCATTAAATTAGAGAGAGAGAAAGAGAGAGAGGCTTGGAAGCAGTGCCACTCACTACCCCCAGGTGGTGACATGTCATGCTGGGTTTAAAAGGGTTCTTCCAAAGGAGAGACTTCTTCGCATTACGTCTCGTGTCAGGATTACAGAAAGGGAACGGCAAGAGCCAGGAGGGACGAGACACATTGAAACAAATCTTAAAATTGATATATATATTATGACTGGCATATTTGTTACATAACCCACTTGCTCCCATGAATTTCTAAATATGTTTTCTATATCGAAAGGTGACGGGCATATATCTTGTTTTTGTTCGGGGGGGGGGGGGGGGGGGGGGGGGAGGAGTTAGAAAATCAATAACTCCTCATCCATAGGGGTGTAACCACTCATTATACTCGCGGGGATGTGAATAAGGTGGTACAATGGACTAAACTCCATATCTCGTTTTTGTGGGAAAAGCGGAAATTTGGAAAAGGTTGACTCCTCACCTTTGGGGGGATGTGACCACTCATTCTACTCGCTTTAACATCATATCTCCATTTTGTGAAAAAAAGCTTCATTGTGGAAAAAAGGCTTCAGTCTTCGGTGAATGACCTTGTTGTCATGTGGTTAATGTGCTAGTCCGGTGATAACCAAACAAACACAGCTGACTGTTACTCGAGTGTTACCTGAGTGTTACTCGGAGCAAAAGCAGTAAAACGGATGATGATGTTCATAAAAACCTGGCGCTCCTTCAAAGAAACTGTTTATCATAGGTCGGTTTAATGGCCAGATCGATACGGCCACGATTCATCGCATTGGGGGGGCGCCCAGGGGCGGATCTAGGCATGGGCATGGGGGGCAAAGCCCCCCTAAATGCCCAGTCTGCCCCACCAAACACGATGGCATGCAAAACAACCTTATATTTAAAATGATATGAAACACTACTACTGCTACTAACTAACTACAGCCTCTGTCACCACTAAACCATCAGCATTTCATCATTGAAAAGAGAAAACTCTCTGAGTCAGACCTTTGCTTAGCTTTATGCATGTTGCGTGTCTGTTGCAAATTCAAGAACAACTGAGGTTATTATTGATGCTTTACTTGACTAATAAAAGTCCTGTAACTGAAAATGGTATGGGTGCGACTTCAAGCCTTGAAGCCGCCCCCATACCATTTTCTCCTGCCCCAGCAATTTGGGATTTTCAACCGGTATTGACGACATTGGAGGCAGTGTCAAGTCAACAGACTCCGAATATGCAGGAAAAAATAAATGAAGGTAGTAGGCCGAAAAAGAGAGAGAGAGAGAGAGGGAGAGATTGCGGAATTAATGCCAGAGGCAAAACGAACAAAATGACTGTTAAATAAATGAACAAATGCAAATGCTGTCAAGCAGAAGCACAGGCACACTGGAATATTTATTGTACAATCATGCTCAAAGTCAAACAAAGCTCCAGACGGACTCACACAGTAAAAAGAAGACAGGCGATTCAGTCGGCTTGTTTTTGACGACCGGATGATGAATTATAAACTACTCCGTGATGAGCGTAGATGCACGTTAGAGAGAAAACAGTTACAGCACATGAATAATGTTCATTAGCTTCAAGTGTTTTATAGGTGATCATTTGGGTCTAATTTGCCCGGCATAATGACAAAAGCTAAAAGGGGAATCAATCCGTTATCGATCGACTCGTGATGTGGCCCCAAGTTTGCAGTCTGTGTGGATCAGAGAGATCGAGGGTGAATTCATTCACGCACACACGCACGCACACACACACACACACACACACACACACACACACACACACACGGGCGCTTCCCGTCACGGGCGATGAAGCCACACCCATACCATTTTCGGTTACAGGACTTTTATTAGTCAAGTAAAGGATCAAAAATAACATCAGTTGTTGTTGAAGTTGCAACAGACACGCAGCATGCATAAAGCTAAAGGTCTGACTCAGAGAGTTTTCTGTTTTCAATGATGAAATGCTGTTGGTTTAGTGGTGACACAGCTGTAGTTAGTAGCACTAGTAGTGTTTCAAATCATTTGAAATATAAGCACTTTAATTTGAAATATCTTGGGTTGTCTTGCATGGCATCGTGTTTTGGGGGGCAGACTGGGTATTTAGGGGGGCATTGCCCCCCCATGCCCATGCCTAGATCCACCCCTGCTCTCGTAGCAAAAACTCTCAAGGTGTATGTTTGCTTTCTCCTTCTCTGTGTTCTCTGTTCTCTGGTAGTGCTGGTTTAATGAGACACATCATCAACGTTCACTGACATTTCAATCTCATTTTTCCTTTTCGTATGGTTTGTTCAGCCAATCACGTCCCAGGAATACGAGAGAGAGAGAGAGGGAGAGGGAGAGAGGGGGGGGGGGTTTGTGCTACATTTCTTGGTTCTGTCACACTCTTCAAATGACTGCATCAATCATACTCTCACATTTCTATTTTCTACACGAGGGAACAGCACACAGCCTTCCCTAAAGCTGCTGATACATCTGCAGTTTTCTTTCTTTCTCTTATTTTTTTCTCCCTTTCGGCTGTGGGACGACTGGCAATTGGTACGAATATTCAAGCCGTCGTGCCAGCAAGGTGCTGTCTATAAGTGCAACGTACCATCAACAGCCAGCTCATGTGTGCTGTACATACATGGCATATTTTCCTTGTTGTAGCAGAGCTAGACTAGAAAAAAGTGGCCACAGGTATCCACCATGTCAGTAATATGAAAAACCCTGACAGGTCCATTTGGTTCCATTTCTACGCCCTCAGAAAAAAGGTCCTAAAAGAAAATCATTAACAAACACAGCATGCACACAACTTGACAATGTCATCAAGTAAGATACAGTAAAATGTTGGCGGAATTCTGAAGAATATGGACCATGACAAGTTCAATCAACTAGAACATTTTAAAGCAATTTTAAACAGATTAAAAGTTTTTTGACATGAACAAATTAATGAATAGGTCTACATAATCATAAAAAAAATCGATTTTGAACCTGGTGATTCGATATGGATATCATGGCACTAAGAATTGCGATATATTGGCGTATCGATTTTTTTTTGCCCAGCCCTATATCTGATTGTTTGGTTCAGTCAGTCAGTCAGTCAGTCAGTCAGTCAGTCAGTCAGTCAGTCAGTCAGTCAGTCAGTCAGTCAGTCAGTCAGTCAGTCAGTCAGTCAGTCAGTCAGTCAGTCAGTCAAGCTTTCCTTATAGCTGCAAAGTTGGTGAATTTGACTGTGTAATATAATCATGATAATCAAAGTTAGTCAGTCAGTCCCTGGGATGATCAACCTGCTGGTTCAGCCAAACTAGAGAGAGAAATACCTCCTGAACTGAACAGACCATAGCCTGTTGCAGAACAATCCCTCCAGGCTATGTGCGGTACGACGAGGACGAGTGTACAAGTCTACGACGGGCTCAGCTGGCTCCTGATTGCGTGGGTTGGTTTTCTGCCTAGATTATAACAGCTTTGTTTACATGTTCGCCACAGCGCCGATCATCACGACATAAGAGATGGTGTGTGCGTGTGTGTGCGCCTGCAAGTGCCACAATTTGTTCACAGATGCACTTATACCGAACTAATATATGTGCCGATAGATCCCACGTACAGTGAGTACACGGTGTGGGTGTATTTTATACCGGTATGTGTGATCTGCTTGTGCTCGTCATATATTATAGTTCAGTGTATATCCTACCCCCAATTAGAGCCCAGCAGTGATCAAAAAAAGTATAATTACATTCATGCAGTATGACGTATAAGGATATATATAGGCCTATACTGTATCTACGCTGAGGCAGAGTAATTCAGGTAATTTCCTATCCGTGTCATGCGTCCAGGGACCACAGTTGCTCCTAAAGGGCCCTAAAAAGATGAGATAGTCATTTATGCACTGTTATATACTGATCTGTACCACTGGTAAATTGGTGCATTGTGCAGTGTTTTACATTCACACACACATGCACGCATGCACACACGCACGCAAACACGCAAACCATTTGCACTGGAAACCAAGCAGCACATCAGGAGTAATTTGAGGATACTTCGACATGTAGACAGGAGGAGTCGGGATTCGAACCACCAACCCGTGGATCATCGGATGACCTGTCCTACCTCCTGAGTATAAGAGTCCATTTGTACACCTTGGGCCCCAAACCAGACGTTGAGTTGAACAGTTAACCTAGCGGTCTGTGTGTCTATCAATCCCATGGGGAGAAGCGACCAACGGCACATGGTATGGCCGATCCTTCCGCCCCATACTCAAAGAAGTAAACATCGGCTCCATTCGCCTCCTCCTTCCAAACATTCTGACACCAAAAATGTCATTCAATTCAGGAGGAATTAACGTTGTCATGAACGATATCTGTTGTCAGATCTCCCCAAAACATTCCTGTGACCTGGAGTGCGGACCAGAGAGAGCGGGTTACTGTATATTGCCGCAGGGACAGCGCTCGATTTACCAAGTCAATTTCTTCCTGATCTGATAAAATGTCTCTATTATGGTTTCATCTAAACCATATGGGCGGCAGTGGCTCAGGGGTAGAGTCACCGGATGGTAACCACAAGGTTGCCGGTTCGATCCCGGGCTCCCGCAGAGTTAGTGTTGAAGTGTCCTTGAGCAAGACACTGAACCCCTAATTGCTCCTGATGTGGTAGTAGGTACCTTGCATGGTTTCCACTGCCATCAGTGTATGAATGTGTGTGTGAATGGGTGAATGTGATGCACAGTCTATGTAAAGTGCCTTGGATAAAGGCGCTATATAAATGCACCATTTACCATTTCACGCCACCTGGCGAGACTTCATTGGAAATTACATGTCTGTCTGTTATTCTGTGCCTATATCCCTTTAATTCTATCTCTTCACACACACGCGCGCACACACACACACACACACACACACACACACACACACACACACACACACACACACACACACACACACACACACACACACAGACAGACAGACAGACAGACAGACAGACAGACAGACAGACAGACAGACAGACAGACAGACAGACAGACAGACAGACAGACAGACAGACAACTACTCCAAAGGTCTGGCTGTGGTGGGTTATGCTTGCCAAGTTCATGGACACTTAAAATGTTTCGCGTTCGAAGTTCATGGACACTTAAAACGTTTCGCGTTCGTTCGGTCCCTTAAAATGTTATGACACCCGTTAAAAGTTGTGCATATGAGGACGCGGCGCTGCAGGGTATAAGTTTAGTCAGTTTAGTTATATAATAATTCAGTTCTATTCATGCCCGGCGGCAGTGACAGTGTCACTGATCAAACAGAATGAAAGATCAATACGGTGTCATCAGCCAGGTGAACTGCACTGCACTCACAGGTCACCGCGACCTGGCAGAGCACGCCGATCTGTTTAAACTATACCCCAAGATAGCATCTCATAGGCACACGTGTGCAATCAGGTGTGCGCACACACACACACACACACACACACACACACACACACACACACACACACACACACGCGCGCAGCCTCCGACTATTCCTGTGAAGTACAGGGAACAAACCAGCAAAAAGGGGAAAAAAAAGGAGGATTGAAACGTCAGTGATCTTTGATGAAGTGTCTCATTAACCAAACTAGCTTCTACCCCTGGCAGAGAACAGAGAGAGGCACAGAGAAGAGAAGATCTTCTAGCGAGGCATCGCATCGTGACGCCGTGACGGCCTCCCAGAGAACAGATGTGAGTACGTTTCACCCTCCGGCCAGTGTTGCCAACTGCCAAAAATCCAAATTGCACTAGTGGCACTTCCAAAAAATGCACTAGAATGCGCTAGATCAGAGGTGCCCACACTTTTTTTGACTTGAGAGCTACTTTCAAAATGACCGTCTCAACAAGATCTACACATCAAAAATGTGATTGTTCCATTACTGAAAATCCATTTCAAGGCCCCTAGAAAGTTTGAGCTTTGAAATAGTGGTGATGGTTTTACTTACTGTTATAGTGCTTAAGAATAATGCACTTATAATGAGAAATAAAGGGGGAGAATTGGAAGGTTTTCCTGCATGCTATTGCTGATGTTTGGAAACAGTATTTGAGGTTTGATTTGACAGTGTTGTGTGGACTCTTGAAAATTAAGTAATTCAGATGACTACTAACTCTTGAGAACGGTAAAATGAAACCAAATGGACCCGTAAGGGTCCATTTGGTTTCATTTTAACGCTCTCAAGAGTTACAGATCTATAAAGGTCCAAGTGCTGGGGGGACTGTCGTGTGATCTACCTGCATGGTCTGTGTGATCTACTGGTAGATCACGATCTACCTTTTGGGCAGCCCTGCGCTAGATTCTTGCCTGGAAGGGAAAATGACCATTAATCTTCTACATTCTCTAGTTGTGTAGACTTGGGGCTAATTCACATGATGCATATTTTAACTCTTGAGAGCGTAAAAATGAAACCAAATCGATGGAAAAGTTACTTCTGGTTAACCAACTGTCCATCATTTAGCCTGGGGACCACTGGTTGAAAACCACTGTCATAGGAGGAAAAAGGGTGAAAAATGAGAGTTTTATCTCTAGCGCCTGTCAACCAATTCGCCCAAACTCACCAGCAAAAAAGCACTTAGAATTTCTGCCAGGAGTTTTTCCACAATTTTTAGGGCTAGGGGAGTCTGAAAAAAAGCTAGCGACAAATGCACCAAGTTGGCAACACTGCCTCTGTCTGATCCACGCAGACTGGGAACCTATCGGGTCCAGATGAGCCGCTCAATAATGGATTGATTCCCCCTTTTTTCCCCCATTCGGCTGGCAAATTAGACAAGGTCCGCTTGGTCGCAAGCTAATGAACATTATGTAGGTCTCCTTTCTCTGAGTATACCTATAGTAGTCAATGTTTTCAGGAGTTGTGTACTCATAGGGCCTTGTTGCTGGAACAAGAAAAGAAAATAGATCAATAGATTGGTGCCACTTACTTTCATAGACAATTTTCCACATGGGTGTTCATTAAAAGGATCCCTGGCTAATAAGAAAAATATGCCTTAAAACACTATACTTGCCTTCTATAACTAAAACATGCAGATAAAACACCATCAATACTTTATTTTATTTTTTTCATAAATACAGAATCTTTCACTCAATAGGAGTCGCTCCGGTCGCAGGATGATGATGTCACATGAGCATGTTCATCATAAATTCCATAGAGCTAGACCACAAGTGACATCCTGCGCCAGGAACAGTTCCTGTTGAGTGAAATTTTCTCTATTTATGAAAGAAATAAGATGACAATGGTGTTTTTATTTGTTTATTTTATTTATATAGGGAAATTATAATGTTTAAGCGATGTTTATCTTATTAGACAGGGACCCTTTTAACAATGATGACAGGTATTGTTGTGTTTTGTTTGTCTCTGTTGTTAATTCTACTTTATCTACTTTCTTTACCAACCCTCTGTCTCAGTTGAAAGTCTATTTGTTTCTAGAATAGCAGGATTGATCTGATTTAACTGGGTGGAGACAGCATTTTTGTTTCTTTATGGATGTACTTTGTGTCATAACGTCATATGAACATACCCCACTGAGCAAAAGTGTCTAAAAAGGTCTTAAAGTGAAAAAAAGAAAAGAAAAGAAAAAAAAAAAAAAAAAGTTTATCGGTAGTAGTAAATCAGATTAGTCCTTGATGATTAGATGTCTAATCAATGTTTAATCTAAGATAGATATTGATCAGAATCAATGTCTAATCTAAAGATTAGACCTCTAAGAAGCTTTCACTTTTAGCCCTTTTTTTTTTTTTACACATTTTTTTACACATTTTTTTTTAGATATGTGCTCAGTGGGTACAAGTATATTCGTATATTGGATTGTGTGAAGACACAGGGTTGGTTTAAATTAAATAGACAGGTCGAAACTCTCTCACTCTGACCCTGCCTGCCTGCCCTGCCTACACTACTTCCTGGACTAAATGTTGTGTCAGTAAGACAGCCCTACCACTATTCCCGTTGGATTGGGAGCATTGTGGGGGGTGTAGTCCAGGAGTGAGTCCTGGGCTCACTTCTAAAATTTAAAATAGGAAAGTGTCCCAAGTCCTCGAAACATCATTTACATACATTTCCTTGCAAAAATGCAAAGCTGTTTGGCCTCTCAAAACAGCCAAACAGCCTTGCCACCTATTACTTTGGGCATACTTAAGTCAACAAAGTCTAATGCACACTTTGGGACGGGTGCGGCAGGCAACAAGCTTGAAACTTGTTCAAGCCATGGCTTGAAGAAGGTTGCTGACCGAAACGTTGCCTCATGAAAGTTTAGATGGTGTGCAGGCCTCTATATGCACACTGGTACAGTATACATTTATTCTGTTTCAGGCATACTTAAATCAAAACTTGGGCCAAAAGTATAGAAAATAAAGAAGTAATACTAACTTTATTCCATTTTTGTGTTTGTATGATGTGTGTAATACGTGTTATAAATTCTGTCTGCGTGCAGCATGCTGTTGAGAACCAGACACAGCTCTCGCTCGGTGTGCGTGGTCCTGGCGTGTGTCTCTCTGGCGCTGCACCTGCTGCTGGCTCTGTTCTGTCTGTCCGTCCTCCAGACGGCCTGCGTCCCCAGTCCTCCCTCGTCCTCCTCGTCCTCTTCCTCGTCATCGTCGTCCTCCTCCTCTCCCTCGTCACCAGTGACGAACGCCCTGCAGAGCGACCAACGCCAATCAGTGGAAAAAGTATGGGACCGTTAGATTTTGCTTATAGGGAAACGACACCCATTATGAATATACTGGTATGTGAATGACCGAACAGGGGTTGACACTAAGGTCTCCGAGGCACTTGCCCATCTAATCGGGCAAGTGCAAGTCAGGTTCTACTTGCCCTCAGGTCATGGTCATTTGCCCCCCAGGTTCCAGGTGGTCCCCAGTTAAGTTGGTTAACCAGATGTAACTCTTGAGAACGTAAAAATGAAACCAAATGGACCCTTGCGGGTCATGTTGATGTGTTAATTTGCCCGTTTTGTTTCCCAAATCCAGCCTGGAATTGTGGATAGCTAGAAAGCAGGGAAAGACACAGAGGCAGAGTGCAATGACTGCCTTCAAGACAAATTTATCTTGTGTTGTGTTATAGTGCACTATGTTGCACACTTGCCCGATCGGGCAACCAGGTAGCAGTCTTCACTTGCCCCACCATTTTTTTTACTTGCCCCGGGCAAGCGGGCAAGTGTTAGTGTCAAGCCCTGCCGAAGTTGTAGAACACTTTCCTGGGGGTGTTTAGAGATTTTTTTTAGATTTTAGCAGTGAGCCCAGTGTCTGTCATGTACACTTTTATAAACGAATGAATGAATGAATGAATGAATGAATGAATGAATGAATGAATGAATGAATGAATGAATGAATGAAACTTTACTTCCTGGACTACATGTTAAGACAGCCCTCCCCTTTCCACGAGCAGTTACACCAAGGCATTCTGGGAATTGTAGTTGTGAAGGAAGTGAGCTGCAGTGACACATGGGCTCACTGCTAAAATCTAAAATATAAAGGTCATTAACATAATGAGCATTTAGCTAAGCCCCTCCCAAACTGATATTGTCCAATAGACCTTTAGATAAGATAACCCCCTCCCCAAGCTACTATGGTCCAATCACAGCTAAGCATAACATGTGATAGACAAACCTCTCCACCAATAGCTTTCCTGTATGACAAAACATTGTTTAAAAAAAAAAAATGCCACACACACTCATTTTTCCACTGCATAGGGCATGCCTTGTTGATGGATTTGGAAGAGATTTTGAAGGTCTGGTTCCAAAAATGAACCAGTATTTATTGTGTAAAGTCCATGATATTTACATTGGAATGAATGAGCCCGCCTGGAAGTGTCCTAGGGTGGACAATATTATGTTTGTTTTTTGCAAGTGTCCCTTTAAGTAAACGTATCCAGACTGCTACATGGAAGTAATACATCATCATTGTTCTTAAGGGCATAGTTCAGATTTTTAACATTTTTTTAAATACAGTTGCTTGAAATACTTTTTCGTACAACTTAATTAATTGAATCCCATGGTCACACAGAACTATTTTATGTTACTGAGCCTCCCAAAAAGTTTCATGTGTGTCAAAGATGAACGAACATCAGATGTGTTTTAAAAAATGGGTCAACAATACAAATAACATTAGTTTAGAATTTGTTTTAATAATTCACCTTTTGCCCCCCACAAAATGCCAACACCAGAACCCCCCCCCCCCCCCCCCCCCCCCCCCACAGGACTCGGGCAATAAATTAATACATGTGCTACCACTATATTAATGGCAGCGCATACAACCACCCAACTAAAGTTCCAAACATTGTCACCACCACTTTTAAGTGTACAGTACATTGTTATGTTTGTAAATGAATGGTCGTCACAGGTGACAGAAAGGGTCAAAGGTCAGTCCAAGCTGGCCGCGCTCTTCGCCCACCCGCTGTACAACCTGCCACGCCCCGCAATGGAGGAAGACGATTGGCTGCTGAGACTGAAGACCTCAGAGGATCCAGGAAGTAGCACAGAAGGTGAAGACAAACACAACGAGGAGCTCCTGGACGATGGCAGTGATTGGTGGTGAGTGAGCTGTTTGACACAGAACTGATTCACCACTCGTGTAATATATATTTGCCTTCATTTATATAAGCCTATTTTAATTGCACATTGAGAGCTGTTGTGACAGGTGCCACAATGCATTTCCTTTCCTGATGTCAGACCAAAGAAAATGAAACATGATAACAACAAGGGTAGGCAAAAGCTAGTGTGTAGTATGTTTTGTTTTGTGTACTTAAAGATGGAGTGCTGTGATTTTTTTTCCCACCCTAAAACATGATCATCAGGTATTATTGTTATAGGAGGAAGATTTTTTTTTCTGTAGTGTTCAGTATTTGTTAAAACGTTGTTTTTATGCACCGCCCACCAGTTCATTAAGTCAAGTCAAGTCAAGTCAAGTTTATTTGTATAGCACATTTCACTCGACCATCAAGAACCTAATTAACACTCTCCGTGCCAGCCCTTTTTCATATCTTTGGAGGTAGCCAGTGCCAGTTTTTTTCATCAAAAACTCATATTTCATATTTCGGTCCATGTTTCCCCACGGACAAGTTAGTTGGAGACACACACTTCCGGTTGCGGTTTGGTGGGTCTCTTGTTATTGTCTATCAATGGTAGATGCGGTCGCTGCTAGCTGCTGTTAGCATGGGGATCGAATTAAACCGGTGCCGGTAACTACGTCACGTACAGTAGCGTTAACGTCAGCGGCATCAGTTGTTACTGTAAATCATAATGATAACGGGAGACGTAGATCTATTTCAATGGCATGAAAACTGTTAAGTATGCATTCTAGGTGGGAATGGGTGGAGATCCACCTGAACTGAAGTCACACCCACACCTGTAGTTGCATGATTTAGGGGAGGTGCTGATAGTGTGACTATGTCTCTATTACCTTTTTTTTTTTTTTTTTTTTTTTTTTTTCCAATTAGCACATTTGACTGTTGGGTTTCAGCCTCTAGGAAGAAACATTAAATATGAAGGGAAGACATCCTTGCACAGTGCACACAACAATAACACCAAGGGTCTAAGTACTGTCACCTGTTAAACATGGAAAATTGGGAGAAAAAAATACAAAAATAATGGCGGAACTCCATCTAAAAAGACATTTTCTGCTGAATGCCTAAATTGTAAATTGAGAGACCACACTATCACTATCCATGGTTTTGAAACGAGAGCTACTACATCTCAACCAGTACTAACAATAAGACCCGTTCAGGTCCACTACAACACAGTGCATATAGCCTACTTTTCAAACTGACCCTAAAAACATGGACATGAATAATTTCCACTGACACGCAGATCTTCACACCAGTTAAGGTACTATAGTCTCAAGCAGGACCAATTAATATAGGTTTGTTCTGCCCTTTCCCATGTCTCCTATAGGCAGAATGGGAGCGAGGAGGAGGAGGAGGCAGGCTACGACAAAGTTCAATGGACCAACGATTCCAGGTCCCACCCTCCATGGCTGCGTTTCCACCTGGGCATCACTCGCTGGGAGCTGTACAACAGGACGGACCCCGTTCTGACCCAGCTGACTCACTACCTGGCAACAGAGCGTGTTCTCAAGGCTGGTGAGTGTGAGAGTGGATGGGTGTGTGTGTGTGAAAAAAGGCCCAATAATTCACATTTTTATTAATCTAATAGTTTACTCAATAGCACATTTTAAACCAGGGCAAACCGACAAATATATCTGTGTATATTTATTGATATATCTTCGCTCTAAATATTAAACTAAAGGAGGTAACATAATATGAACGGATTGTAGGAAATAACGGAAAGCTTGAACGAAAATCAAAACAACTGTGCATGGATTTTTCCCCTCTTTTTTTTCTCTCTTATCTAAATAACGAAAATTGAAGGAGACTAAATGGAACACATGGATTGTTGATTATAACGTAAGTAAGTAGCCTTGCCAGGCCATGACGTCAGGAGGCCCAGCTGAGCCATTGAGGCCCATAGCCTATCTCCTGTTTCTGTAGCGTGAGGCAGCTTGATGTACAAGTACACCCCTGGACATGACGCTAGTATATCGCTAGTAAATCGCATCTGAGTGCCAAGCAGGGAGGCATTGGGTCCCATTTTTAGAGTCTTTGGTATGACCCGGCCGGGAATCGAACCCCGACCTCCCAATCTCAGGGCGGACACTCTAACCACAAGGCCACTGAGCTGGTGATTGTAACGTAAAGCTTCAATAATCAGTTTATTAAGTTTATTAACTTAAGTTTATTCATTTAGTTTCGTTGAAAAAACTACAGGCCTAGAAACTTTCCGGACACCAGTCGGAGCGGCGGCAGAACCTTATTCTGTATACTATTTTGGATTAGTACGTGTTCAGCGATGCTATACGAAGCAACCCGTCTCCCACCACGGCCCCAGGGCTCTTATCCTTTGAACTCTCGCAGATTGAAAATGTCAGAATCAATAAATATGTCTACGAGAGTTCAACATTTGAGCTGGGCCTCTATATGCGGTGTAGTTCCTCTCCCTACGGCGGTTTTATGAATATATCTTAACATTATGGAGGTTCATTTAGATGACCTACATTATACTGTATGTAGGCGTTATGAGAAACTGCTACCAAATCTGTCAAACTACTCGGTAAATGCTTAGCTAAGTGAACTTGCACCAGAAAATCCCCTATGCTGTACCGGTGTCTGTTTTTCGTGCAATCAGTCATTCTGCGAGAAAGAACAGGCATTGCTTTTCTTTTCAAAACGGTAGGTAGATGACGTCTAATTTTGGAGCAAAAAATTTTCCATAGGCAGCAGATCTGCCTCCTCGCATGTCCATCTCACTTTGGTGCTCTGCCAACACAGGCTAGCATTCTGAGAGAAACTATATATGCGCGATGATATTCTCACCGTGCGGAGCATTCCACCCACGTAGCCACGCAAAAACAAAAGTAGAACGCCATGGCTATGGTGACTAGCGAGACCAGACCCAAACTGTTGTGGTCTGAGGGACAGAAGTATAGTATGTGGGATAAGTGGGACGGGACGGGAAAACGTACTTGCAAAAGTCTGAAGCGCCAGATCATAGTGGAGGTAAAAGGGAAAAGAGAAATATTCCAGGAGGGGGAAAAGGGGGTGGCTGGGGGAATCATATTTTTCCGGAGGCCAGTTTCGAATTGCAGGTTCCCTTTGAAATTGGTTCTGAAGAGGTCAAGGGGTTCGCATGTCTTAAGGACTGTTGGTTAGGCGTTCCACATTTTGGTGGCATACATGACAATAATATAGGACAATAATAAAGGCACGGCCCAAATAATACTCAGTCGGACCAGCTGAAATGTTGCGACACTGAGGTGTCAGAAAACTGAGCTCTCCGGAGGGCTGTTGCAACCTGAAAGAGGGACAAAAGAGTGACATTTAAAAAAAAAAAGGACCTAAAAGAAAAATCATAAACATGGTGAAATACAACTTGATGATAGAGCCGCGCCATTCGACTGATCCCACGAAGCGAACAGAGTCTGTGACAGCATAACTCTGTCCATACTCAGGGCCGAGTATTATTTTGACCGAGACTTCCTGTTACCGTGACAACACATGTTTCACCTGAAACATTGTGTTTTATAGGTTCACTGGGATGGTCACATGGAACTGGCATAGCCTATCAAATTAGAAGAAAAATAAATAAACTAGAGACATGTCGGAATGCGCAAATACGGTCACCTTAGGACAGGTCACACATGTCAAACTCAAGTCCCAGGGGGCCAAATCAGGCCGGCAAATGGATTACCTTCGGTCCGCAGAATGATATTTTAATTTCTATTAGAACTGGCCCTCTGGTATATTGCAAACACCATGAATGGAACTAACTGTTTGACTTCCTCACATCAATTGATTTACTTCTCATTTTACTCCGAAAGCAGTGCTTGGGAAACTGAGCTTTAATAATGCATTATGTTTTGAATGCACGCAGTTTCATTTTTGCATGTATCTTGCATGTATTAATTCTTAAAGCGCCGTTCTCGAGCTGCTCGTGGACTTCCCGTTAGATTTCTCCCGCCGGTCACGACGACGGCTCGTATCACGACGAGATGTAGATTTCATTCTTTAATCCAACTATTAGTCCGTGCGCATCGTCTGATGATCATCCCGTTGCTGACTTTCATTTGGGACAGAATTGGGGACAACTTTTTTTTTTTCCGTCCCATTGACATGCATTCAACCCAATGCATTCAAATGGCTCTCCTCCGGTTTGCCCCCTCAATGTCGCTGGCGCATGGGTTAAGCAGCCAGGGCTACACAGCTCTTCCTGACTTGTGACCCGGATGTTTTTGGGTACATCGCCAGATGATCGATTAGGCAAGACAACAGACACAGCATAACAGAAACAGCACATCCTGTTTAGGAGATCTGAGCTTCAAAATAAGGGCTTTTTTACCGATCGAACTGGTTTGAGCCGCGGCAATGGAGAGGAAACAAAGAAGATCCGATCGCGGTCAATGAGTTAAAGGACATTCATGATTTTTGAAGGCCCTCGTTTTGCACCAAATTGTTCTATTTTGGCCCGCCGTGAACTTGATTTTGACATCGCTGCCTTAGGTGGTACGCTATACCAATTGAATGTGAAAATACCAGTGCTGGCCGCTGCACTATTATAAGACCGTTCACTATATATGCGACTAAATGGAAGCGGCCCTCAGTTAGCCGGCGCCAAAGTGTCAACGCGGCGCTCGCTGCAGGTTCTCTGCGGGTGTAAAAAAAGAAAAGTAATTACCGTTCCAAATCACGGGCGCTCTCATTAAAACTCTGCTCCTTTTCGCATAGCCGCCTACAAACGAGTGTGGGAAACGGCCAGAGGCGCTGCGGCAGTGTTGGCTGTGACTGTGACAAGTTCTGTAACACGGTTTACATTTAGAGCAGTGAAGAGAGCTGCGAGGCAGCAGCTAGCTCTCTCTGTATCTTTCTCTCTCTCTCTCTCTCTCTGTCTCACACACACACAAACACACACACACACACGCACACGCACACGCACACCCAATACACCCAATACACCCACAGACTCCTACTGATGCCTTGTGTTATTGGGGATGAAACGACTAACCCAGGAGGTTTTAGGCAACACAGCTTGATGTGTCTAAAATCCTGTCTGCCGTGAGACGGGTTTGAACAAGATTAACGCCCAGCACAATAGGAGGAGGAGGAGGAGGCATGTAAGGACACAAAGAGGTCCAGTGTGTGTCGTGTGTGTGTGTGTGTGGGTGGGTATATCCCATTGAGTCCTGACCCTCGATTCGAGTTTCATTCACTACAGTAATTTCCGACACTAGATTCTAGTTAGTGACACTAAATGATATAGTTTCTGATGCTAGGATCTCCTTTTTGACACTAGAATCTACTTTCTGATGCTAGAATCGAGTTTTTGACACTAGATTCTATAGTTTCTGACACTAGATTCTAGTTTTTCTGAAAAATCTGTGCTCCTGTGTCAGTGATGCTAACATATTTCTAGCCAAGGAGCACCAGAATTATCCATATTTGGCTGCAGGCGCCATCTGAAAACATGTTGTTCTCGGGGTTCCCCAGAAGCGAAAAATTGAGATAAAATGTTTGCTTCCAAAATAATGTATTTAGATATTTGCAGCACATTTTCACATTTTTTCAAAATAGCAGAACAACAAGCTCATGTCGCGCCACTCGGTGGCGCGACATGAGCTTGTTGATCTGCTATTTTTCAACAGATAAAACACCAAAACGCGTTCAGGACACTAGAGGATATGTGTGCATATACAGTATATGCATGCACATGCTGGTACAATACAGCAATTTGTGCTACGGTACTTGCTTTTCTGTGATCTCTCCGCTAAGACAACAGAGATACTGCACACAAGGTATAAAAAAAAATACAAATCGACGTTCTCTTCTGAGAAAGCGCACCGCACAACCCATCACTCGTGATGCGTGAGCCCACAGGATCCGTCCGAAGCAAACACACGTACGCCGTGAGCACACTTTAGTACACGCACATTTTTGTACGTTTCAAAGACAAATACAGTAGTTTTTACGGTACTCCTCTGTTATTCTATAGGAAGACAAAACTTGCACTATGAAGCATGAGATTGTAAATCATTTGTACTAGTATCGTTTTAAATTATTTACTGGACACCCACCCAATTGTTTTTTAAGCCTTAAAATACAACTGTGCCACTGACAATAACGTTCACTTTTGTAGTCAGTGTCGGGTAATATTACCTTAGTAGTAAAGAGAGTAATATCTTTACTTTACTTGTGACTCCTTAGGAAAAGTACGATTACTAAGTACTAGTACTATTGTATTAGATATTACTTGAGTAATATAATATGCTAGATATCACTTTATTACTTATCAAAGTTCCCCCTCCCACGTGAAAAACGTGGGAGGGGGAATGTGGGGGAATGTGTTGATAGCTTGTAAATCTGTTCCATTTTCACATCATGCATCAACAAGCTCAATTGTTGTAAGTATATGAGGCGTGTTTTGGTGGAGTAACATATTACATATACCCATTTTGGCTGAGTAATATCGTTACACTATTACAGTACATACACTACTTATATACACTCCGTTTGCTGGAAAAGGTAATAATATTACAATATGTACATATGGAATGTGTTACTGCCCAACACTGCTTGTTGTTTTGATAAGGAGTATCTTTATATTTTGAAGTATACTGGGATTGTGCTGTGTACAATGAATACAGTACAGTGAACACATTAACACAAATTCACATTAGTGTGAATGCACACACACACACACACGCACGCGCACACACACACACACACACACACACACACACACACACACACACACACACACACACACACACACACACACACACACACACACACACACACTCACGCGCGCGCATGCATTTTGGAAGGCGAAAGCTGGAAGCTAAAAATAGAGTTATTATGGCTGGAAGCAGAAGGCATGCAAATTAATTTGGAACCCCAAAAGAACCGGTCTGTGTTTTGTAGCGACGCCATGGGACAGATGATCGAACATCGTAAATCACAGCTCTCCTGCTGCTGCCGCTATTGCCTGATCTTCGTAGATGTAATCCTTCCTCAGGCACACACACACACACACACACACACACACACACACCACACACACACAACACACACACACACACACACACACACACACACACACACACACACACACACATTGATACATGCCTAACTCCTGCCATGAAATCACACTTTGACTGAATACTGTTTTGGGACTGGGGTTGAATGGAGCGGATTAAATCATCTTCACTACATGGTCTTCACTTCCACATCGCATGAGTAACACACACACGACACGCTCCTCAGCCGGCACGACATGGATCATAAACACGGAGGATTAAGGCATGTCTTAAAGGCAAAGCATTCCCTCAACCATTGGCGGATGTAGACATGGGCATATGGATATGGGCATGGGGGGGCAGTGCTCTCAAATGCCCTGAGTGCCCCACCAAACAAGATGGCAAAACAACCCAGATTTCAAAGATATTTCAAATTAAAGTGCTTACAGTGTATTTAAAATGAATTGAAAAGCTACACTACTGACTACAACCGTGGCACCACTAAACCAACATCATTGAAAACAGAAAACTCTCTGAGTCAGACCTTTAAGCTTTGTGCATGCTGAGTGTCTGTTGCAACTTTAACAACAACTGATTTTATTGTATCCCCGATATGTTCCCTCAATACTCTACGCTCACTCTGTAGCTCCGAGATGAGGTCACGTGAAGGGCTTTGAAATCGGTGTTCAGACACGGTGCATGGTTTCCACAATACACAACCATTACCTGTTTCTGCCCAGGTACTCGAAAACGCGAAGGACCCTACGCACGTTTAACTAGGTTAACATTATGTACGGCTGAGAAAATCCAACTCGCAACTTGAACAGAGCACTTAAATCCGTGCTTTTGTCAGGCGGTTTTATGTTTTCGTCGCCATGTTGCTGCACATCAGATTGTTCCATTGCATCGCCTTTGTCACCAATATGTTGCATGCATAGAATCTAGAGTATTGAGGGAACGTATCAGGGCTAATTTTATTGAAGTTGCCAAATATAAGTCCTGTACTTAAAACGGTATGGGTGCGACTTCAATGCCCAATGGCGTGATGCGACACAGGCGATGAAGTCGCCCTCATACCGTTTTTACCCCCCCCCCCCCCCCCCCCCCCCCCCCCCCCCCCCAAAAAAAAAAATCCAATTGGGAAATGTTACATCTGGGCCTGCCCTCAACCCTTTTCATTTCGAGGACCCATGCTAGACATGGTTTGATGCACGTTATAGGCCAGTGGATGGTTCCACTTGTCATGTCAAGGACCCCCAAGTATACATGCATGAGTTTGGACCAAGTACCCCCATACAAGAGTTGGTAATAAATTGGTAATAGGCCTGTATACTGTATTCACCCATTTATGACAGACCCATAATGGTAAATTTGGAGCCTTGGTGGTCCCGAAAGTAAATGTTTGAATCAATAATTCATGTTGGCATTTATGCAGTATTTAGAGAGCCAGGCCATGATGCACTTTAAACGTGTAATGTTCACTAGTCAATTCTGTTAATCTTCTCTTTTGTTGTTCAATAAAAAAATCTGAAGGGCTATATTTTGTGTACCTAGTTTGGGGAGGGGAGGGGGGGTCTGATGCAACATCAGAATTATTCTGATGGGTATCAATAAAGATCTGTCTATCTACATTGTAGCTAAACTCAAACTCTGAACTAAAAAGTATACACTTTTTTTTGGTAGCACTGACAAATCAAAACTCAAGATCGTTTGTTGTTCTAAAGTCTCGACTGTTGATTGTTGTAGGGCAGGATAAGTGTTAAATTAGCATTAGTTTAACCAAGTAATTTCCAACGTGTTGACTTCCTAAGAACCACAGTGAACACAACAGTGACAATTCGGTCAAATGCAAGATAAAAGGGATTCACAGATGATTCACAGATGGGACAATTCTGTCCTATTGAAACTTAAAGGTATTTGGGCCCACCTTGTGGAGAAACAGACCAATTACATGACAAGGAATAGTGTGGGTGCTTTTGTGTGTGTGGATGTGTATTCATCCTGATACAGGTTAGAATGAAGTAACAATAATGGCTACATTATGTGCGACTTTATACAAAATCTTTTCAAAAAGTCAATGAGGAAAATGAATGGAGAAATCATTTCTGGACCACGGGAAACGTCATGAAAGGGGTGGGACTGCTCAGCTCTATAGATTCAATATCTTCACAGAGTGCATATGTTGTCTTTCAGAGCAGAAGACAGGAGGCACGCAGTTCAAGCTGCTCATGACCTTTCCAAACTACGGACAGGCCCTGCTGAAACCTATGAGGTAAAAGACCATGACATGATAACAATGTCCGTTGATGACACTCACTCAACGATGACCGCAAGGGTGGATCTAGGCATGGGTATGGGGGGACAATGCCCCCCTAAATGCCCTGACTGCCCCACCAAACACAATGGCGTGCAAAACAACCCAAGATATTCCAAATTAAAGTGCCTATATCTACTACTACTGCTAACAAACTAACTACAGCTGTGCCACCACTAAACCAACAGCATGTCATCATTGAAAACAGAAAACTCTCTGAGTCAGACCTTTAGTTTTATGCATGCTGCGTGTCTGTTGCAAGTTTCAATGCTTAATTGCCTAATAAAAGTCCTGTAACTGAAATCGGTACCATTTTCTCCTGCCCCCCAATTGGGAAATGTTAGATCCGCCCCTGAATGACCGACGTCAGAAATGTCAGCTTTTGCAAGCTGAAAAACGGCAGATGTATGACTAAACTTGTAGATCTGCTGAATGGAAACCTTTCACTATTCTGTCAGAGCAAACGTTTCGAACTCAAAACGTTGTTTCTTGGGGGAGAGGGGTCCGTGGAACAACATGTTTTCAGATGGGGGTCGGTGGATCGATGACATAATTATACTGGAATTTGAGGGGACCCACTAATATTTCGTTTTATAGTCCGGTGTCAGCACTCCAAGAAACAGTTGGGGTACTGATATGACAGGGCGTTGAACTGAACAACTCACTTCAGACTGGACAGAATCTGGTGGGTTAACATTTTCACTACTTTAATAGTGCTACTTTAATGGTTTTCACTCCCGGAGATTTGGTTGCTTACCTTCCCCCCCAAAAAAAGAATCTAATCACTTCTTCAAAACAACGTCCAATGTGATACAAACTACAAAGTGTCATGGGCGCCAGTAATGCTGTAGACACTCCACGACTAATGGGACTCATTTTCCCAGAAGCCTCTGCGCTCTAGCACCCCGTCAGAGCTATTTTATTTCATGGACCAGAGTCCGTAGCTGTCCGTCTGGATCGCTTGATCAAAAAAGAAAAACAGAAGGAAAAAAAAGGATTTAAAACGTGGATAAAACAATTAAAACACAACTCGTCTAGGTCGTTCTTGGGAGGGAAGCTGTTCTACATGGCAAAACTCGTCCAAGTCGTCCTTGGGAGTTAACGTTCTGGGTGAGTCAGACTGGTGGGAGTGATTGACAGCTTGATTAGGTGAGTCGTTCTGAAAGTGGGCTCGAGATGGGGACCCCTTAGGGGGCCCGATGAAAGGAGAATTCTCCATTAATGCAGTGCAGGTCCGTACGCATGGAACCCCATCAAATGGACCCGGTATAACGGATCCATTTGGTTCCATTTGGACACCCCCCCCCCATCCCTCCTTTAACGGCAAGTCGATCGCTCAATTTATCCCGCCAGTCACCTAATCATTAGGTAGCCTGCAGGGACAAATTGATTGATTGACTTGCTGGCTGGCTCAGTGTGTGTGTGTGTGTGTGTGTGTGTGTGTGTGTGTGTGTGTGTGTGTGTGTGTGTGTGTGTGTGTGTGTGTGTGTGTGTGTGTGTGTGTGTGTGTGTGCACGCGCGCGCGTCCGTGCATGCGGCAGGCAGTCCAGAGATGCAGAGACAGACCCCGACCTGTTCTACTTCTCAGACTTTGAGAGACACAACGCCGAAATCGCAGCATTTCACCTGGACAGGTATACTGTTGCATGTACAGTACATGGGAATTAACCTGGGAATTAAAGTAAAAAACAGGGGTTGACACTAAGGTCTCTGAGGCACTTGTCCATCGGGCAAGTGCAAATCAGGTTCTACTTGCCCTCAGGTCATGGTCACTTGCCCCCCAGGTTCCAGGTGGTCACCAGTTAAGTTGGTTAACCAGATGTAACTCTTGAGAACGTAAAAATGAAACCAAATGGACCCTTGCGGGTCCATTTGGTTTCATTTTTACGCTCTCAAGAGTTAAAATTCATCATCTTATTTAGCCCAGGTCTACACTGTAGAAGATTAATGGTCATTTTGATGTGTTAATTTGCCTGTTTTGTTTCCCAAATCCAGCCTGGAATTGTGGATAGCTAGAAAGCAGGGAAGACACAGAGAGTGCAATGACTGCCTTCAAGACAAATTTATCTTGTGTTGTGTTATAGTGCACTAAGTTGCACACTTGCCCGATCAGGCAACCAGGTAGCAGTCTTCACTTGCCCCACCATTTTTTTTTTTACTTGCCCCGGGCAAGCGGGCAAGTGTTAGTGTCAACCCCTGAAAAAAGCTGGACCATTTCCTATATGTGAAATCACGAAGATACGGAGGTTCACAATGGAAGGGTGCGCTGATAAGACCAACCACTGTATCATTATCCAACGAAAAGGCATACACTGTGTTTACAAACACTTAATGGTAGCCTAACACTTTTTAAATGTGCCATAGCTTCTTTAGATTACAAACAGTAGAAGGTGTTTAATTGCTGGTAACAGTTTTTAAACACATAAAAGTGTTTACGTTGTAGAATTTCAACACTCCATTCTTGTCACACGCTAAACCCATATTCCCTTTTTTTGCCTTTTATTTATTATTTTGAAAAACTTTTTGGAATAGTTCAAATAATAACAATTTATTGGAAGGTCAGGAGCTTGTAGACTGGTAATTTTAACTATCTAAACATGTTTTTATTTAAATAGTTTAAAAAGGCAAAGCAGTTTAGGGATAAGGGGTTTAGCGGTGACGAAAGTCTAGGCCTATGGCTCTATTTTTGTCACCGCTGAACAATTTATAACAAAACTTTTTTTTTCTATTTAATTAATAAAAAAAAAACACACACACACACATTTTAGTATAGTCTAGCCTACAAGCTCACAATGTGTCGATGTAGATTGAATAGTTGAACTACCGTATTTTCCGCACTATAAGGCGCACCGGATTATAAGGCGCACCGGATTATAAGGCGCACCTTTTAGAACAGTTTTCATATATAAGGCGCACCGGATTATAAGGCGCAGAGAATAGAAGCTACTGCAGTTAACATAGAATAGAAGCTACTGCAGTCAAATGATCCATATATAAGGCGCACTGGATTATAAGGCGCAGTGTGGATTTTTGAGAAAATTAAAGGCTTTTAGGTGCGCCTTATAGTCCGGAAAATACGGTATTCAAAAATGTTTTTCAAGTTAGTAAAACAAAAAAGGCAAAGAAGTTAGGGATAAGGGGTTTAGCATGTGATGAAAATAGAGGTGAAAAGGGTAGCTTGTGTTTTACTGTGTAATAAATATTTGGAGTTTACTTATTACTTATGGGCCTCATGGCTCGGCCTAGCCTCATGACATCATGGCTAGGCAAGGCTTACTTACTTACTACTTACTTATTACCCACTGGTGTTTAGTTTTTTTTTTTTTTTTTTTTTTTTAATGCCTCACATGTTTCAGAGATTAATACAGTGTACGCAGGTGCTTTCAGTATATACTGTATAAGGAGAGAGAGAGAGAGAGAGAGAGAGAGAGAGAGACAGAGAGAGACAGAGAGAGACAGAGAGAGACAGAGAGAGAGAGAGAGAGAGAGAGAGAGAGAGAGACAGAGAGAGACAGAGAGAGACAGAGAGAGACAGAGAGAGAGAGAGAGAGAGAGATTATAGGCATACTTGCATAATCATAATCATGTACCTGGTATTTGAGTCAGTCACCAAGATACATTTGGGAGGACTATTAGAATAAACTAATTTGGAATGTATTTACCTTCGATACCTCTGATTAAAATTGATTTTGAATGAAGAAGGACCAGGATAGGAGCCAAAATGTAACATACCTCATCAAACCAAGTTATAATAGTAATCAGAGTAATTGTACTCAAACCCCAAATGTACTGTAGCTTTACGAGCATTTAGCATGGTTTGGATTAAGTATACCAAACTGCAGTTCACTTAAAGGAAGACCTCAACTTTCAAATGTACAGTATTGTTAACCTTAGCTGTAATCACTAACTAGGAAAGAACCATAAAAGTACATAAAAGTAGAAGATATCCCCGGGCAATGACACGAAACCAGAACAGAGTCCACGGGCTCCATTTTCGTTACATGCTAAACCCCTTATGCCATATCCCTTATTTCATTTTCACTATTTTGAAAAACTTTTTTGGACTATTTCAACATGTCAATCTATTAACACGTTGTGAGCTAGTAGACTGGCCATTTGAACTACTGAGAAATGTTTTTCTTTAATAGTTTAAAAAGGCAAAGAAGTTAAGGGATAAGGGGTATAGCGGTAACGAAAATCTCACCCCACAAGTCCAGCAACATTTAGGTTTTCAAAGAATTCTATTCAGTTACATGGGAGAAACAGCATGAGGATACGTCCATCGCAGCATTGTGGATCTTCCCCAAAGTACAATTACATGAACAGAATATATAAATAAAGCCAGTGTTGTAGTGGGACTTTTAGAAGTGGGGGGATGCCTCTTAAAGGGGAATTCCACCTAACCCATTTTCTTTTTTTTTCTGAGAGTGTACAAAATTAACCAAATGGACCCTAGCGGGTCCATTTGGTTCCATTTGTACACTCTCAGAAAAAAAGGAAACTCATTAACATGGTGAAACACATTTTGATGATGTCATCAAGATGCATTTCACCATGCTAATGATTTTTTTCAGACCTCCATTTCTAGGAAACACAGAATGGGGGAACTTTTTTGCCATGTCCACATAACATCTCTAAGGTATATTAATAACATAGTAAAATATTGAAAATGAGTGCAATTCCCCGTGCATGCACACTTGCATTTGTGTGCACCTGCGCAACACACACAGACACGCTATTAACAAGTAACAAGTATAGCAAAACATATAGTATAGCAAAACAAGTATAGCATAAAAGTAAATGACAAGACAAAAAACATAGGCCTACCTTTGCTCCAAACATATTTTAGATGTGAGAAGTGGGGGGACGCCGTCCCCCCCCCGCGTCCCCCCTACACTACACCACTGAATAAAGCGTGTAATCACAGTGAGCTGTAGTCACGGATGCCATCAGGCCCGTAAACCTCCCGTGGGTTATAGGATGCCATGGCTACAAGAAGTCAAAGTTTACAAAAATGCCCATACCAAAGATGATGTAAGAATATTCTGGATGGAACTGGATATTACGAGAAGGCCTGGTCAGGGCATGAGTCAGGGTGACCTACACTCTCATACCACACTTTCTGAAAGCGGTTATCCTCTACTCTGGTGACTGAAATCTCATACAATGACTGCTTGGAAAAAATAACAATAACAAGGTTATAATGTTGTGTCACCAACAGCTAGAGAGACAAATAGTTAATGAAATGACAACCAAGGATGTTCTTGGTTGTCATTCAAGTCCAGTGTAACATCATTCAATGTTCAAGGTTTTTCATTTGTCACTTATGTATCAAGACGGATGAAATAACGTTCCCCATTCATCACAGTGCAATAAAAAACGATAAAGACAAACAATAAAACAACAAGTGACAGCTGAGCAACAGATGAAGGCAATAAGGTGCTATAGTTAAAACTATAACAATATCTGATTATATAATGTGAAGGTATTGTAACCTATTGACCAAAAGGTGCCAAACGTCAGGAGAGAGAGAGAGACAACATAGCCTACATAAAACATATGGATAGTAACGCTAAAAGCAAGGCTTTAAAGCACCATTTCACTTTTCACTTCATATAATACTGTAGGTCCTCACTAATGTAGGCTACTTGATAAAATATCATTATTTCTCTCGCTCTTCTCTCTCTCTCTCTCTCTCTCTCTCTCTCTCTCTCTCTCTCTCTCTCTCTCTCTCTGCTTGTGTTTCAGAGTGTTAGGTTTCAACAGGGTGCCACCGGTCGTCGGCCGTCTCATCAACGCCACCGCGGAGGTCCGGGAGGTCACCACGGACCACCGCCTGTCCAGAACCTTCTTCACCTCTCCTGGTATACCACACGTTCGTGTTTGTGCCTCATCGATACAGTATGTTGACCAGAAGATTTACTTCTGGTCGGTTTGAGGCATTCAACTGAAAGTCAGGCCCAGTCAGGCAGATAAGAGCCCTAACATTAGAGCCCTAAATGCAGGGGTGTAGTGGAGGGGGGGCGCGGGGGACAGCGTCCCCCAGTTCTCACATCTAAAATATCGTATTTTGGGGGCAAAAGTAGGCCTATGTTTTTTTTTGTCTTGTCATGTACTTTTATGGATACAATTAAGCATTGTAAACCATCTTTCTCAATGTTGTAACGATCACAGGAACAGGAGGCAAAGACGTGGTGCACTTTCTCAGTCATCAATTTATTAAAACAGCAGCATGGAAACAAGCGCCATAGAGATGCATCCGAACTCTCTTAACACTGCACAGTATGAGCCATAGACATAATATACCATTAGAGCATCAAATGGTGTGCAGATTTTTTTCTTTCATATAGTCATGTTCCATTGTTTAATCTAGCACCCTACCCAAATTAGGTCTTTTTGGATGTGCGTGGTCTTTTTTACCTTTCTGAAAAAAATCATTAGCATGGTGAAATACTTGATCTTGATGACATTCACCATGTTAATGACTATCCGTTTAGGACCCTTTTTCTGAGAGTGTACAAATGGAACCAAATGGACCCGCTAGGGTCCATTTGGTTCACATTTGTACACTCTCAGAAAAAAAAAATGAAAATGGGTGGAATTCCCCTTCAAGCGGAGTCCCCGCCACTTCTAAAAGTTACCTTTTAGAAGTGGCGGGGAAAGTTGCCTAAAAGGAGCAAAAAAAAAAAGAAAAAGTGTAAAGTCTGTAGCAGTATGTGCAGCTTCATATATAGCCAGACCTAGGTCTTTAAACTAAGCTCTCTGTCTCCCTCTAGTGGGGAACGTGTGCTTCTATGGCCAGTGCGAGTACTACTGCTCCACGGAGCACCCGCTCTGCGGTCGGCCCCATTCTCTGGAGGTGTCGCTGGCGGCCATGTTGCCCGACCTCTCCCTGGCCCCGCGGAGGTCCTGGAGGTCGCCGTGGAGGCGCTCGTACAGCCGCACCAAGCTGGCACAGTGAGTTATTTGAGTGAGTGATCGATGCAGATGGAGTCGGACTGCCATATATCTGCCTGTCTCGCAGGGCCGTTTTTGCCATTAGGAAGACTAGGCAGTTGCCTAGGGCGCCATGAGGGGAGGGGGGCGACCATGAGGAGATTTTCTTGCCTGGAGCCCCCCCCTTACCAAATGGGTAAGGGGGGGCCACCTGTTAACCCCTGGTTTAAAAAGACCACCTGTTAACCCCTGGTTTAAAGCACCCAAGTAGGGAGTAAATTTAAATGCAAAATTTACAATATATTTTTGGGGGGCAAGTGACCATGACCTGAGGGCAAGTAGAACCTGACTTGCACTTGCCCGATGGGCAAGTGCCTCGGAGACCTTAGTGTCAACCCCTGCGGGTTTGTTCCCTACTCTATATATTGCTATATAATATGGTATGGTCCACCATGTCAGTAGAGTGTTGACACTCACTTTCACTTTGGTTTCACGCCCCCACCTTTTGAGACAGCTGAATCACTGCTGTACCAAGAGTGAGTGTTAACACACTACTGACACTCTGGGGAGACAATATATAGCATAAAATTGCATTTTGGAGCGATGTATGCAGGTATAGGTGAACTTGCACAAGACCCATTAGCCCCATTATAAGCCTATTTTGGGAGAGGGAAAACAGCCATTAAGGAGCGTTTTCACAAAATAACACGTGGACCACTTTTTCCAACAAATTAAATCCAAATAAAGATTAAAAAAAAAAAAAAAAAACTTTGGGTGTGCAATTCTCCTTTTAAAAGATCTGGTAGCAAAAGGGGTAAACAAAAAAAAGAAGGTTTAATCTTTGTGAGTGTGTGGGTGTGTGTGTTGCTACACCATATACTGTAAGAGCTTTAATGGGAATTGTTCCCATGCAGGAGCGCCTCATTTGAATTTGACCTCATCGATGTTATCCATGCGCCCTGCTGCTTTGTATAATCCCTCCTCTCCTTCAGTCTTCAGATCCAAATTTGCATTTCCACTTTGTCTAACCATGTCCACCATTGTTGATTTTCCAAGCTGGCACGGGAAACATTGATGCCTTGAAGCCTACTATTATGTCGGGTACTGGAGAGGGAGAGGGAGCAGCTATACTGAGAGCTTTTGTTTGTTCTGTTCTTGTTTTGTTTGTTCGTGGTATGATTGTACTTGTGGTTCTGTTCTGTATTTGTTGTATGTTGCTGGACCCAGGGGCGGATCTAGGCATGGGCAAGGGGGGGGCGGGGGGGGCAATGCAGACCTTTAGCTTTATGCATGCTGCGTGTCTGTTGCAACTTCAACAACAACTGATGTTATTTTTTTGATGCTTCACTGTAATCGAAATTCCGAAAATGCTATGGGGTCGATGAAGCCGCCCCCATACCATTTTCTCTTGTGCCTCCAACATGTTCTCTTTCCCACCCAAATGGGACATGTTATATCCGCCCCTGGCTGGACCCCCTCGAAAACGAGATGATACATCTCAATGGGGCTATCCTTCTCTCAATAAAGGTTCTATATAATTTTTGGAATATGTTATTTGCGTTTTAATGCACCTCATTAGTACATTATTAGAACAATATTATATAGTTTAAGCCTCATAGCATATTTTGCGTTTACTTGTACTTTTGTTTTCAATCTCTGTACATTCACCCATTTACTCTCACACATACACCAATGGTGGCAGAAACCATGCAAGGAACAGCCAGCACAGTGTGGGGTTTAGTGGCTTGCCCAAGGACACTTCGACATGTAGACAGGGGGAGCCGGAGTCGGGGATCAAACCTCCGACCAACGGATCATCGAACAACCTGCTCTACCTGTTGAGCAGTTTATTTAAACTTAAATGTATTTAGGTTTGAGTACATTTAAACTCATGTCCAGCCTCACGCTACAGAAACAGGAGATAGGCTCCTGACCTATATGGGCCTCATCCCCCTAACCCAGGGGTCAGCAACCTGCGGCTCAGGAGCCGCATGCGGCTCCAGAACACAACCCTAGTGGCTCAGTGGCTGTAGCATTATTACATACACACACTGGGGTGATCCGCACCAAAATAATATAAACATTTCAGTCACCCAAAACGCGTTGCGCTGTCTGACAGTTGCCAGTTAAAGTAGCACTTGGCCATGTCAAAAAAGCCCAGCAGTTATCAGAGGTGGAGCTTTCAATCTGAACCACCCATTTTCAACGGTTTACTCAGTTTACTGTCATTAATATACCTTAGAGATGTTGTGTGGACTAGAAATGGAGTTCTGTAAAACTCCTTTATTTTTATTTTTTAGAAACTCCATTTCTGAAGATAGGTTGTGTTTCACCATGTTAATGATTTTTCTTTGAGGACCTTTTTTTCTGAGAGTGTGCAAACGGAACCAAATGGACCCGCCAGGGTCCATTTGGTTCACATTTGCACACTCTCAGGAAAAAAATAATAAAATGCGGCTCCAGACAGATTTTGAATTTAATTTTGGGTTGAAAATGGCTCTTTCAACATCTTGGGTTGCTGACCCCTGCCCTAACCCATGACATCATGGCCTGGCAAGGCTACTTACTTACTTACATTTAAACTTAAATACCACATAATGAGATGTGCAATAAAAAAAGGTTGCACAGCACCAGAGAGGTTCCCCTTTCCAGGGTCGGATTGACCATTGGACGTACAGGGAGGTCTCCCGGTGGGCCGCTGGTATCACGCCATGATTAAAAGCACTGGTTTTCAACCTTTTTGATCCCAGGGCCCACTTTTCATTCCGAATTTTGAACTTTTAGCTCCAAGAGACCCCCAAAACTAAAGACTTGTTTTGCTTTTTGGTCCACAATTCCAGGCTGGATTTGGGAAACAAAACAGTCAAACATACAGATCAAAATGACCATTAATTTTCTACATTTTGTAATTAAACTTGGACCAATTTAGATGAATATTTTAACTCTTAAGAGTGTTAGCATGTTTACGCTCTCAAAAGAGTTACATCTGGTTAACCAACTACCAGGTAGAATTGTGATGGGCCGGTCTATCATGCTAAAAATGACCGGGGCGATTTTTTTCGCCCAGTCCACCACTGCCTTTTGACCGCGTCGTCACTTCTTTGTCACTGTGGCCTTTGTTCCCTGCAGGTGGGAGAAGGAGCCTGCGTACTGTGATACGGTGAAACAGACCCCACCCTACAGCCAGGGCTCCAGACTGGTGGACCTGATTGACATGGCAATACTGGACTATCTCATGAGTCAGTACACACCTTGAACTCCACATTCCTTACAGGCATGATTCAAGATGCCATGCATTGTAATGTGACCTAAAATACGGGTAATGTCCAGCCTGGGACCTTGACATTCAACTTCTGAATGTTGAATTTGAACTTTGAACTAACATAGCAACGGTGGCTGCTTCTAGCCTAGGTAATGTACAGTACAACAGCACCTTTTCATTAACATTTAAAATGACCACAATATGGTCATTTTCAGAACAGATTGTTTCATTCTAAGTCAAAGCGTTGGTTGGAACACAACATCTTTATTTGTCAAGGTTCAGGCCTCAGGGCATGGCAGGGCCAAAAATTCAATTCTGTTATCTTGGATCAGTAGAATCACCACAAATATTATTTTCAAAGGCAACATGGACAGACATCACTATGAAACATTTGAGAAGTTTGGTAATGATACCTTTCTGCTGCACCTGGATAATGGACGGGCGTGAGTATAGTATTTGTATATATTTGTACAGTATACGGTATATAATCCATTTTGGTAATGGTAGTTTCAATTGAACAAAGCATTGAACATGATGACCTCCTATTTCTCTAGGTTTGGGTGCCATTCTCGTGACGAGCCTTCTATTCTGGCACCCTTGAAACAGTGTTGCAGGTAAAAAAAAAAAAAAATACTACCAGTATGTTTTATACTGCCTTTAGGTAAAATGTAGGTTTAAGTGTACTTGAAAAGAATGTCAAGGGACACTTTACTGCTGGAAGGAACTGCAGTCGCTCAATGTTAATAGTATGTGATAGATAACGGTAGCACAATTTGAAATGTGCACCCTAGGGCTAGAGGAACACTAATGCAATCTGTATGTTTCACTACGGTAAGTAATAACAACCCCTGGTGTTTCTTGTATCCTAAACTCCATTAAAATAATAACTGGTTGCATCAGTTACTGTATATAGTGAAGTGGCGCTTTAAGAATTAAGGAGGTTATTGAGCACCACTGACGTTAATCTAGCCTGGTCTAACCTGAAATGATTTTGGCCTAGAGCAGCCACGCCCCTCCACTGCTATACGTCACATCATTTGGAGCGACGCCCACCTCGAAAGGTTGACTCCCACTTCTAGGCCACCGTGGCTAACGGTTTAGTCCAGGCTTTTCCTTTACGTGCAATGTGGGCGAAAATGAAAGCCTGGGTGTTGAGGCTAACGTTTAATGGGGACTACCCAAAGTTCGGAAGGTTCATTGTTCCGAACATGCTCTGCTCCGATGCTCGCGGATATGTTTGGGATTAGGGTTAGAGATAAGGTTAGTATTTTCGTAACAATAACCCTTCGGAACAAAAAACATTTGGAACAATGACCTGGACAAAACGTCATTCAAGTACAGTATAAACAAAGTGCTTTTTTAATCTAGGATCCGGCACTCCACCCTGCTGCGCCTGCGCCTCTTGTCCCTGCCTGCCTTCCGTTTGAGCGACGTCATGCGAGAGTCGTTGGCCCAGGACCCGTTGGAGCGCACGGCGCCTCTGCTCTCTGAAGCACACCTCTCTGCCTTGGACCGCCGCTTAGGCCACGTCCTGCAGGCCATACGCACCTGTCAGGGTCATCGCCACGACGACCTCATCTATGATGACCTGGAGGGACACTACGAACAGCCTGCGTGACAATAAATTATTATACACGTTTTGTAAAATCTCTTGTTTTGTGTTGCTTGCCAGAGGATTGCAGATCAAGCAGCAATGTGTTGGCAGGTGCACTCTGCCGCTCCATGTCTTATGTCTATAAAGGTGTGTGTGTGGGTGTGTGTGTGGGTGGGTGGGTGGATGGATGCGCATATTGTGTCCAGTATTGAGGGCTGCCCTGCAAATATTTGTCCATGCTGCACTGTTGAATGTTACTTACAGGACTGCAATGTGAGCCAATAGTCCTGTGTCAGTGTCCACTTCTACTGTGTGTGTGGACACGAACGCGCGCGCGCGCACACACACACACACACACACACACACACACACACACACACACACACACACTGGCTAGCCTACAGACAAAGTACTGACATATCCGTTCACTTCCATGGGTCCGGTATACAGTACATCATAAAAGGGGCGGGACTGCTCATACTTTAAAACAGTTGACATATGTTGCAACATAATGTTGAAATGGTGCATTTTTATTCCCAGGCGCTTTACATTGATTCGCCCATTCACGCACACATTCATACACCGATTGCAGCTGGAAAACCATGCGAGGTGCCAACTCCCCCTGTTCACCCATTCAGTTTCTGACACCTCGATGTCGCAACTCCTCCACTGAATGGCTCTAGGCAAGATACTGGGTGGAGACAGAGCGGAGTCTCAAGAGAATCCAATGCATTTCGAAATCGAAACCTAAAGTTGTTAACAAAGTTTCACAGCTACAGTGCGCAGGCAGGAACACGATTGGAAAACAATTTAGTTATTTAATCCACGATCCAGGACGTGCAGGCCAGGGTCTAATAAAATGTTAGGTTGAATAACCTGTCACCACACGGTATGACTTTCCATAACACGGAGAGAACTATCCTCTTGTCGGTTAGCACCACAGCCAGAGCCACAGAGACAGAGTATAGACAGAGTTACGCAAACTCCGTACATACAGTATAGACAGAGTTATGCAAACTCTGTTCACTTCATGGGGTCCTTTTCTACATTTCACCTTGAGGTCCCCCTCCCTCCAATGCAGTTTGCATTATACTTTAGCCTATATTCATTGAATTAACTGAAACTAGGCTATAGTAGGCTATACACTATAAACTCAATGCAAATGCAACCAAGACTAATAATAATAATAATAAGCTTTCTCAAATCTCAAAGTGATTTGTCCTACAATAGTTTTATTTAGTTTCATTCATCTTATTTTAATTTCGACCAATAGGCATGCCTATG
>CM076965.1:54899794-55199794 GCA_039105355.1 Benthosema pterotum | reverse complement strand
AGGTCTAAAATCAAACGCGGGCGTGTGCTCGAAATGAGCACAACAAACATTGAAAATGAACTACAAAACGTGATTTGTTACTCCCCATCTGTAAAGCGCCTAACGCGGGACAGCGTGGGACAGCTTAATGCACCTTGTTGTACATAACCCTTAGCCTGGCCTAACCTGAAATGATTCTGGCCTACGTGGAGGGTCCGTCATCCCCGGCCCCTCCCCTGCCCCTCCACTGCCGTGCCACGTGACGTCACATCATTTGAGGCGACGCCCACCCCGAAAGGTTGACTCCCACTGGAGTCTAATTAGTCTGGACTAATTTGTTATGCAAATTAGTCCAGGCTCTCCGCTTTCGTGCAACGCGGATGAAAATGAAAGCCTGGGTGTCAAGGCTACATCACCCTGGACATGACGCTAGTATGTCGCAGGGATTGCCCCCAATCCAAACCTTGATGCCAAGCAGGGAGGCATTGGGTTCCATTTTTTTCCTTCACGCTGGCACAATACATGTTTGCAATAAAACAAGAAGTAATTAAAATAATAATAATCAGTCTTTTCGGTTTTCCACTTAATGGCAACCGAGTGGCGCACTGTGAGCTTGTGGCTCTGATATTTTTGAAAAATTGTGAAAATGTGATGCAAATCTTGAATATATTCTTTCGGAAGAAAATATCTTTAACTGAAATCGTTGCTTCTAGGCCGGGGATCCCTAGAACAACACGTTTTCAGATGGGGGGTCCACAGCCAAATATAGATAATTCTGGGGGTCCTTGTCATGAAATATGTTGAGCATCACTGACACAGAAACATAGATTTTTCAGAGAAACTAGAATCTGTCAGAATCTAGCATCAGAAACTAGAAACTAGTCAGAAACTAGAATCTGTCAGAATCTAGCATCAGAAACTAGAAACTAGTCAGAAACTAGAATCTAGTGTCAGAAACTACAATCAGGTGTCAAATAGAATATATTCTTAGATTTGCGCATCATTTTCACAATAAAAAAAAAAAAGTCAGATCTACGAGCTCATATTGCGCCACTCGGTGGCGCGATATGAGCTTGTAGATCTGATATTTTTCAATAGCTAAAGTGTAACATATTGTGTTGAACACGAAAATGTGTACAGTACACAAAGGGTTAATATCAACTGTAACTCCTAGTCCAGCTGGCAAGAACATGTTAAAACTTCTTGCGTTCGTTGTCCAGGTTTACCTCCGAGACGTATCTGGACTAAACCCCAACTTGTCACCTGTGGTGTCAAACAGGGGTACCTGTACAAAGACAAGCTGGCTAAGGGTAAGCTGTGATCTCCTTCATACATATTATTACTGTTTCCTTACTTACACCTAAAGTTATTAGCATATGCCCACCATATGTTTTTGCCCTTTTGCCCTCTACGCCGCTTCTACTTTGATGCTGCATCTGTTTCCTTGAAGACAGACACTGGCTTTGCCCTGCAGACAGTCCAGAACTTTATTGTTGTCAACAAATAACTGACATCGGGCTCATGACAAGGCTGTGTGTGTCCTGCTTACACTTTAATAATAAAGTTTTATCAGTGATTATCAGGTATTATTATCAATAATACCTGATAAAGAAACTTGAAACTTGATTATCAGGTCGGGGAAAAAAATTGTGGCACTTCATCTTTAAGCATGCTAAACAAGTAGCCTTCAAAAACCCCTAAGGTCAGACACATGATCAAATTCCATAAAGACAGACAGTGCACAATTGTGATTGTTTGAGGTGACGACCAACAAACTAATCTGATGCAATCTCACATTTGACAAAAATAGCAGATTTATCAGATTAGCTATGTGAGTCACAATATTGTTGTTTATTTTGGTTGTTTAAACGTAGTCGTGGAGTGCATTCTGGTGCAGGACCAGTGGCTTACACCCCCTGAGTTTGAGAGGTCTGGTGGGAAGGAGGCCAGCAGGAGCTGGAAGCAGAGCATCCGATGCATGGGCAGGCGCTTGATAGAATTCCTCGAGGTTTGGAATGATCAGAATTGTATCATAGGTTCAATCCAAATGATATTCTCATTCATATTGATATGCAACACACTTCCTCACAAAACAATTTGTCTTTTGTTCTGAAACCTGACAGGCTGGACACCTGACATGTCCAGGACGCTACAGGAGCAAGAACACAGGTATAAGAGAGTAGTACTGTACTGTATCCAAGATGTTTTTAACCAATACAATGGTATTGGTTAATAACTAATGGTAGTTAATACATGTACCGTCATTTTAAAAGCGTAATTTTGTTTACCCGGACAACGTTGGTTGGCTGGAGGTATCAATACACTTTTTTCATGTGTACAGAATTTTGTCGCATGCAAAAATAGAACGGATCTACAAGCTACTAACACATCTCTATATTCATCCACCAGGCCAACGGGCTCCACCATCCCAAACACCTCAACATCCTCCACCACACCAACGGGCTACAGCATCCCAAACACCTCAACATCCTCCACCAAACCAACGGGCTACAGCATCCCAAACACCTCAACAGCCTCCACCACACCAAAGGGCTACAGCATCCCAAACACCTCAACAGCCTCCACCACACCAACGGGCTACAGCATCCCAAACACCTCAACAGCCTCCACCAAACCAACAGGCTGCAGCATCCAAAACACCTCAACAGCCTCCATCAGGCCAACAGGCTCCAGCAGGTAACAAAATGGCACCAAGAACGAAGAGCAATGTGGTTTTGAGTGAGGGGGGCTCTACAGCTACTGTAAGTGGAGAATAAGATGTATGGGTCTATACTGTATGTAGCCGTTATATAATCAATTAGCCCTTGGCAGCCTACTCACCAGCCAATTCACTAGTTCCACAAAGCGGCACGTAAGCCCCTTCGTGCACACACATGCATGATAGTGCATGTTGACTGTGTGCTTAACACCTAGTGGTGACTTCTAACCTTAGAGTATACAATAGAGAAGGCACCGGAAGTCCCCCTCTCATTCACTTGCCTTAAGTTGCTCACCCAGCGCATGAGGCGATTTCACTCATCTCTGAGGGTAAAAAAAAACAGAGTGTATTCTGGGAAAATGGGCCAAGAACATGAACGTGAGGCATCATGTACTCGCGGCGCGCGTGTGTGCGCGTGGAGAGCTTTATGGCCCACTGAGCTCAAAACTGCATTATCAACTTTGCCCACTATGTCCATTTCGCCTCAAGGTTTCCTCTGTATGCAGTCTCTATTCAATATATACTCTAAGCTTCTATCCTACCTGACAGCTAAACTGAACTTTAGGAAATGAAATAACAACTCAAGTGTTATTTCATTGCCCAATTTATGTATTTACAGAATATATGCCGGAAATATGAAATATTCCGACCTTGCTTGATTTCACATTACGCATAAAGTTTTTTTTAAAGTTATTGATTCACTCATTCACATTCACACGTACTGTAGATAGAAGCATCAGTGCTGCGGTAAAAAGCTAGCACCCGTGGCTCTCCCTTTCCCTCTCTCTCTCTCTCTCTCTCTCTCTCTCTCTCTCTCCCCTTCGCTCTCTCTCTCTGATACAGTGAATAACAGGCAGGTCAGAAGGTTCGGCCAGCCCCGTCCCAGGCCTCCAGGCGCCCCCGTTGTAAGGCCCTATCGACCTCAAGGTGGTGGGCCTTTGACGGCTGGGACGAGACCCGGGGGGGGAGATCCACAGCAGACACACTGAGGAGTTATGAAGACGACACCTCGGGGGGTGGTTGATGTGGGGCGTATGAGTCTGCATGTGTTTGTTGTTCACTAGGGTGGTATGGGTTTAGGAGAAGCTGTCTTTTGTTTTGTTTTGTTTATGATTTGTAAGCATGCCGTTCTATTTTCATGTACTCATTTATTAAGTTAATGCTTGGGTAATGTAAATACATTTGCAAAAGGTGATATTTGCCAGTGAATATTGCGTTGGCAAAAGAGGGGAGGAGGTTTATACGTTTTAAACTTCATGCTACTCCTTTTTATTTTTTATTTATTTTTTATTTATTTTTTACATGAAATCCAGCTTTTTAATTTAAGTGTTGAATGTGTGTTTTTGGTCCTCCCATGTGTGTGTTCTATCTCCACAAATAAACTAGTCCATTCATGCATTCAAGTCTAATGTTTAGATGCTGTTGTGACTATTGGGCCACTCATCACGCTGCGTTCCGACAGCGAAGCATCGTTCATTCATTGTGCCGCAAACCCAATCAATAACCAATAAATAATAGCGCATAGATATCCAACAAATGTGCGATCAAATAGAAACTCTGCGTATGGGAGGGGAGAACGACGCTGGCCCTCGTGGTCCGTCATTTCATCGTTGGGTTCTTTCATGGTCACAGCCCTTTCCATTATAGTCACAACGGTTTCCTTTAATGTTGCTTTAATTGACGTGAATTCACAATCACAGCCAAACGCAGTTCCACACTGCACACTTTGAGATTAAAATCATTCATGCAAGGTCTGTGTATCTGTCAGTGCGCACGCAGGCAGACAGGTCTACACTTGCCATTGAGAGAGAGTCTGTCTGTGTGTGTTTATATCTAAGGTTTTAATTAATATTTTCTCTGTACCTTACTGTTTTTTCCTCCTTTATGTAGCTTGGTCTAGAGGGGCGGGAACTGGCACAGCCAGGCCGGTAGAATTGATTGGATCTCACAAGACGTGTCCTCATCCCCTCCCTGAAAACACAAAAAATGGAAACGGTGCATTTGATCTCATATGTCCTTTAACATTACATTGTTTGCAGTGTCCACCTGATGATGTAGAGTAGACTGATGTTAAATGGTAACATGTTAATAATTAAAAGAAATAAATAAACACTTGCAATTTTTTTGTGTTTGCTCTTCACAGCCACATCCAAGAGAAATCTGCTCAAGTCAGAGCCTGGATGTTCAACACAAGCTCCACAGATGAAATCAAAAGTTTGTTGTCAAGATACATTGGCATCATTTGTTTATAGATTTAGTCCTGCAGGTGTAATGTAAAACTGTGTTTTACACTAAAATCTAAAACTGTATTTTCTCTGACAGGCAGCACTTGGAGAACAGCAATCCGCTTCAGGGACTACAACAAACACACCTGGAAAGTTGAAACAAATAGAGAAATTAAAACAAGAGGAAAAAGAACCCGCCTCCTTCGATTATGAGAAATTCAGGCTTAGTGCCGAAGAAGAGGTCTGTTAATTTAAGTGAAACTGTAACACCATGCATGCAGATTTTTAATCTCTAAATTGGATTAACATAATGTGGTGAATTACATCTATATTTTCAGAATAAGTTGACCCAAGTCTTACTACGAGTGGAGGAAGAAGACAAACCATCACGAATCGTGAACAGAATCGGAAACTTCTCACTCACCTTGGATGACCTCAAGACAGTTGTTCCGAATGAATTTGTCTTACGTCCAAGAGGGCGAGCTGTAAACGACTGGTTGACATCAGACGTAAGTTAACAATAGATGTGTATGTGTGAGTGTGTGAGGGGAGCAGGGGCGGAACTAGGCATGGGCATGGGGGGGGCAATGCCCCCCTCAATGGCCTGACTGCCCCACCAAACATGATGGCATGCAAACGACCCACATTTCAAATGTATTTCAAATTAAAGTGCTTATATTTACCAACAGCATTTCATCATTGAAAACAGAAAACTCTCTGAGTCAGACCTTTAGCTTTATGCATGCTGCGTGTCTGTTGCAACTTCAACAACAATTGATGTTATTATTGATGCTTTACTTAAAAGTCCAGTAACTGAAAATGGTATGGGTGCGGCTTCATCGCCCGTGGCGCGAAGCGACACGGGCGATGAAGCCGTACCCATACCATTTTCTCTTGCCCCTTGTTACGGCCCCATGCAATGTCTAGGGGATATTGGACCGAACATAAAGGGTAGACGGACACCAGAAGTATGAATGCATATATTTATTTTATATTCTATATATAATAAATATTACTGAGCATTTATATTTTATAATATGCAATAGGCTCGAGATTATATTTACAAAGATACGGGATTTTAGATGAACAGAAAACAAAAGACAATAAACGGAAACTAAACAAACAATAGAACAAAAGGCTGAGCACAGAACACTGATATGCTATCAACTACTAGTCGTGCGGCGGGTTGGGGGAAGGACGGTCGGTCGTTCCCCCACCTGCCTCAGCCTGACAGGTTGCCTTTGTAGGGGCTGGCTGCGGCCGCCACATGACCGACGGCCAATGAGGACAGAGGGGTGATCAGTCCCGCTGTCCTCAAGCTGGTATATATATATATATATATATATATATATATATATATATATATATATATATATATATATATATACAGTATATATATAATAGAGATATCCATGATATTCCATATACATATAATACAAATATACATTCCATAACAATACCTCATATAGATATATAAATTATAGGTACCATATAAATAATATCCATATTACAATACCATACCTCATATAAATATATATACATACAATATGTTTCCTACATATATATTATTTATACTACCAATCACCAACAAATAAAGAAACAAAACAAAACACGAGACTCAGTCCCGTGACACCCCTCCAACATGTTCTCTTGCCTCCCCAAATGGGACATGTTACATCCGCCCCTGATACAGATTCTTTGTTTGCAATGTCAAATCATGCAATGTTGTCTGCTGAGATTATGATATACTTCAGTATTTTGATACAGTTACGATATTGTTACATTTCTACAGTAGAATGTATCCCTATATAAAAACATTCATTCATTCATTTTCCTGCAGGTATTGAACTTCAGGACTGCGCAGATCATAAAAGACTTTCCAACGGTAATAACACCTATCATGTGTGAATAATGATTGATATGCTCATGTAAATATAATCATGAAATGTTAATAGAGTATGACAACATTTAGTGTGAATGTCCTTTAAGTGCAGTGGGCGATGGTTCCAGATTTCCAATGGACTGTCTGGCTCCGTGATATTGAGTCCCATGGTGACGTCCTGCCACAAAATATCTCAGATATACAGGTAATATATGTATTTGTCTGATTAGATTTGCATGTAAATAAAAGTTAAAAATGTAATTCAATGACACGTTTCCTAAATCCAAAGAATGCAGACAGAATTTTCTTCCCACTGCTAGTCCCATTTGCAAACAAGGATGACAGACGTGATCACTTTGTGCTTTGGGTAAGTACTTTATAGTGTTGTGTAATGAAGATTAACATGAACATTTGTAATTCCAAATTAGCCATTAGTGTACATACAATATATGTTTACGTTAAATTTTCATTTTGATTTGCATGACGTTGAAAACCGAATCATGATTAGATAAGACATCACATTTGTGCAAGTGGCATTAAGTGACCCGTAATTTGAAACTGTATTTTTTTTTTCCAAAAGGTTGTCGACTTTCTGGCAGTAGAAATCAGAGTCTATGACTCGTATAGACGTTTTAAATTGAGTGAAGCTTACATGGCAACAATGAAGTGAGTCATCTTGTACTACTCGTATGTCAACACTCTCATGCTTACTATTATTACTACTTATTGTCACGTTTATTAAGCCATTTGAATACTGTTCAAACCGTGTGTGTGTGTGTGTGTGTGTGTGTGTGTGTGTGTGTGTGTGTGTGTGTGTGTGTGTGTGTGTGTGTGTGTGTGTGTAATATTTATTTGTTTGCTTCTTTGTTTGTTTAATTGACATTTTTATATACTTCCAGAAAAGCGTTCCGGAACCACAAACATCGCAGTGTCTTTGAAAAAATTCTGGTCAACAACCAGATCCGTAGTCCTCCACACTGGTTGCAGGCTGATAGCACTAGCTGCGGGATTTTTGCTTGCCAGGTTAGCAGACACACACACGCACACGCACACACGCTACAGTACAGTACTGAACACATACCATTTGTCCGTAAAAGGCGGTGTCACACGAGGCTGAAGGAGTACAAGTGAAAGAAGAATATCTACATGCTCCCCATACAGAGATTCTCAGAAAGTACCTTGGAAGTCAACTGTTGAAAAAAGAGGTAGGACACAACAAATGCTCCAGGTTCCAGGTGGTCCCCAGCGAGTAATTTGGCAACCAAACACAACGTTGAAGAATGTACACATTAGCAATTGTAGAAGAGTTGTTGTCTTGATCAAACTCAAAGTCCCTCCAAAATACATGATGGAATGGAAACAAAATATTTAGTCTGACAGTCCTCATCACAGGTGGTCCCTTGCCCAAATGCTGGGCAACTAGTGGGCCACCCCTGCTATCAAAATACGGGTGTTTGCCAACCCGATTGCAACTTAATGTTTGTTTAGATGACAAGTTGTTTGTTTAACACTTTGGCTGCTTGGGGCACTCACCCCTAAAAAATCTAAAAAAAAAAAAAAAAAAAAAAAAGCCCCCAAAAAAGTGCCCCCTAGTGGCCAAAACTCGGGTATCTCGTAAGGGTAACAAAAATGCCCCTCTGTTTATCTTCATTGTCAATGGCATTTAGAAAAATAAGAATAATCAAAGCTATATAGAATTGTACTGGACGAATATCAGATTTGATGAGGCCTATAAACTATACCATGAACTCTGATCTGTTTTTCTATAGATTCCTGCCCTCCTCCTCCCCATCAACAATTCGCTTCCTCTATAACGGGTTTTCAACAGGTGGTCCGAGGACCACCAGTGGTCCTTGAGAGGGTTCCAGGTGGTCCCCAGGCTAAATGATGGAAAGTTGGTTAACCAGATGTAACTCTTGAGAGTGTGAAAATGAAACCAAATGGACCCGCAAGGGTCCATTTGGTTTCATTTTTACATTCTCAAGAGTTAAAATATTCATCATCTGAATTAGCAATTATAATTAAGAAGTCGACACTGTTTTGTTTGGAAAAAATCAGCCTGGAATTGTGGACAGAACCAAAAGAATTATTTAGTTTTAGGTCTTTGGGGTGAAAATGTCATCAATTGGTGGTCCGTGGGCTCAAATGCTGAATAAATAGTGGTCCCCCCTGGTGTCAAAAAGGTTGAAAACCCTGCTCTATAACGTTGCACTCAATGGTCTTTCCTCTGTGACTATAGGATCCCCGGGCAGGTGCGTCGTCGGAGCAGAGGCGACAGACCTCCAGTGAGCTGAGAAAAAGAAAAGGTCGCCAGGCTCCCGAGGCTGTTCACGCCCGCCCTAAATCTTGCCCTAATTTGGGGCCTTCGTAAAATGTATGTGTATTGCTGAGGACCTCATCTTATTTTGTTCAATAAAAAAAAAACTCTTTAACTTAGCCTAATTTTTTTTTAAAAAGCATCTCACCTTTAGGCTGATTATGTGTTTTACCTGACCCTTAAAAAGACGGCAAATAGCTCCCTGACAATCTCCCTGCTTGATTTTCTAGGACAAGGGTTTTCAACCTTTTTGACTCCAGGGACAACCATTTATTCAGCATTTGAGCCACGGACCACCATTTTTAACTCTTTTTAAGTTAAAAGCCAAGGCCCATGTTTGGTATCTCTGTGTCAAATATTATGTTTGTGTGTTTGCTGTGTAGCTACAGCGTATTTAGTTTTGTTAATTCATCTGTACAGCACATTGTAAAGATTGAGTTGTAAAGTGTGCTTTATAAATAAAGTCTATTGGATTGGAGCGGAAGGTGTGGTTTCTACTAGTGAAATAGGGTCGGTTCTCAGCAATGTAAATGACAGTTTTTGGTCACAAATAGGATGTGCATTTTTTCTTGCTGATATTGGAGCTGATGAAGATGATATGGAACTGGGTCGTTCATGGTCATGTTGACTAAATATACAAGGAGTGTATTGTTGGTGTTCCTTTGGGTTTCTTGCTTCTCTCCAAATGGGCTATTGGGAGAGTAGATTTGTGCTAAAACCTGCAGTCAATCCATTTTTCTTCATTGTTGCAAGCATATTTTCTTTCACAGAATGAGACTGGCATACAATTGTATAAATTGTATTCCAGTATAAATTCTCTACCCACAATGTCAAACCTTCTATTGAATATTCTCAGACCATCCATGATTTCAATATACAGTATCTAGTAAAGACATATTGGACAATGTTTCAATATACTGTCCTAAAACTTCTTGGAACATGCTAGAGCTGATTCCTTTGATTTGACTATAGGTCTACAGTATATAATAATATCTCTACAGCACATTCCACTATATCCATATATATCAATATCACTATATCAATATCCACCACTGATATTGACAATGTTTTCATGGATGGTGTGTGTGTGTGTGTGTGTGTGTGTGTGTGTGTGTGTGTGTGTGTGTGTGTGTGTGTGTGTGTGTGTGTGTGTGTGTGTGTGTGTGTGTGTGTGTGTGTGCGCGCGTATGTGTCACACCCCATGCGTCACACTGCATATTTTGGTGTGCCCAGAAATGGAGTGAACAGCACTTGCAGATGTGCAGCGACTGGTGTACAATACACTGTACAAGACAAAATGACCGGTGGGCAGAACACAAATATGCAACTTCAAAGTGGTCCACAAGACCACATAGTATTAATATTTTAATAATAATAACAACAACAACAACAACAACAACACTATTATTATTGTTGTTGTTATTATTATAACTAATTAGCCTACATTTACTCAAGTAGCCTACTTATTTCAGTGACAAGTGAGTAAATTCTGTCATCTCCAATATTTTCCCTTTACTAAGACGTTTTTTCTCCTCAAATTCCTCTGTGCAAACAGAATGCCTCACAATTAGACCGAAATCATGTTGTTTTGCAATCATTGTTCGTCTTTAAAACATATTTCTGATGATGTGATGTGCAGAAAAAAAATCGGTCTCACTTTCAGCTGAGTTGTAGACAGGCTAATAGCCTGTCAAGAAAATCGGTCTCACTTTCAGCTGAGTTGTAGACAGGCTAATAGCCTGTCAAGAAAATCGGTCTCACTTTCAGCTGAGTTGTAGACAGGCTAATAGCCTGTCAAGAAAATCCTGAGACGATTTTCTTGACAAAAGTGAGACCGATTTTCTTGTCTGACTGTAAACATAGTGGGTGTGGGAGGGGAGTCCAATCCACTTTCGAAACGTCACCGAAAAATCAGGAAGGGAAGCAGAAGCAAGGAAAGAGGAAAGGACAGACATGTCATTTTCTCTGACTGGCAATTCAAATCGGCCGGTTTGTCGACGGGTGACAAACCGCCGCAGGAAACTGCGGGGGATACATTGAAGTCAATGAAGCCTAGTGTGTATGCACATATTCAAAAATTATTTCTGAACGACTGGTGCAATTGTAACTCAAACACTTCTGGAAAATAACAGAATACACATAACAGATTATTATCCACTGTGTTTCTTTTCGATGTGTACACCGTGTAACTTTATAAAGCTGTGCAAAGACAGTCCAATTTTATCTGCCACTTACTGTGACGGATCTGCCGGCTTTAATCACAGACAGTCATGCCAGATTATGCCAGATTGTGTGCAAGAAACAAGCAACCAGGTTGCTTAAATTGCCATCCATTTTCAGTAGAAGTCGAATGATGTTATTTCTCACTTCACTTGAATTGTTATGGACATAGTTGTAAATCTAAACGCATTACCTCTGATTTCACATGCAAATAGACCTATGCCTATTACAATGAATGACTGAATGAATGAATTAAATTTTCCGAAATGGAGAAATACAGTTGGCGAATTACAGTACAAACTAATCAAGTATAACTATACCAAGTCTGAAACACTGTTAGACACAATAGTTAAGAATGGGCTATAGCCTACTTGTTTAATTACAATAGTGACCACTTGTTAATTTTATCAAGACATTAAGAGACGTAGAAAATTATAACTAGCAAAGCAAATCATGAGGGTGGCACAAACCACATGTACATACTGTAACAGCGTCATATGCTATGTGTATACTGTATGTAATTGTTTTTCTTCTTTTGCCATTGAAAACCATCAACTTTGAAATGAAATAATTCCTTGGATGTTTGTCTAGTCTCTAGTCTTGTCATGGTGCATTAAATGTAATGATCGAGTGTATGATGAGTATAACTAGGCTACTTTCATCATATAGGCTACATATTGCAGATTTACCAGCTCGCACTCTGATCGGACACATATCTCAACATGTGAGATGAGATGTGAAACGTTTGATCTTGTTGATTATTGCATTCAAAACCACTCTTCACATAACGTATGAACAGCAGTAGAATCATTTGAATTGAGGTAGGCGTCAACTGGCTGACTTTGTCTTGCATGTTTGCTTATATCCACACAAACTGGCACCCGTCCAGTCCCACAGTTCAGTCTCGCGATGACAGCCTAGGCAGCCCCAGCAGAATCGCACTCTGTTCTTTTTAAATAGCTCAATAAAATTAAACTGGGCCCCTGTCGAAAAACACCCACCAGGACAACAACCTGCTATGGGTATTCTTTTATATTCCTGGGCCGATTATATGACGACGGTCGGAATCGTTCATAAATAATGTTTGTTTACAAGATCTTGTGCGTGCTGCCATCCACTGCCATGTATTCGTCTAGCTTCCATAAGAGTTTTGTCACTTGGGGGTGTCATGGCGCATCCCTGGCAGTCACGTGACTGGTAGTGACGTGAAATCTGTCCGTTCCTTCTATAGGTTTCTTGAGCAGAAGAGGGAAGTGAAAGTACATTTGAGTGCGGGCGGGATGCAAACCCTCGAAAACCAACAACAAGCGATGATTATGTAACGCGTTTAATGCGGAGTCCGGATTTACATCCGTTTTGCTTATTATTAAATCGCAATATTGTATATCATTGTATCGAAACGCCTAAAAAAACATGGACCCGTTGGATTTCTTCGAGGAGGAACAACTCCTGGAGTTCCTCCACCGCAACAAGACAGAGATCTCCATCATGGAGAAACCACACACGTTCATCATGCAGCTCCGGGACCACAACCTGATACGAGAGGACAAGTTTAAGGTAAAGGTGGGACTCGTGTCGTGAACTTTTCGAGTCGAATCGATCATGCAGTCGCAACGACGCTGGCGCTATGTGATGATGTGATGATCGCAAAACAAGTTCCGCAGCCACGCAGCAGCCAGCAGGGCCATCGCAGCGTCTGTCTGCGCGTAGTACTAATACTAGCGCTCGCACGCTCTTCGTGGGACAAGCTGGAAATAGGGACAGGCTGGAGTTGGAAATACCTTGTTTTCAACGAGGGTGGCATGTGCGCCAACTGTGTTAAAGCATTTATAGATAGATTAGCAACTAGTGGTAGCATTAGCAACACTCCAGTTTTTCTGTAGCTATGGGCCAGTCAGAGCTGTCTTATATGACTATTTGATATAATATGTTCTAAAATACAGTGTTTGAGATGCTTTTCTGTCTAGTTTCGGTCGGTCAGGACTAGACTTGTCCCTATTTGTTGTCCCCATTCTCAGTAGAAGTCTGTGTAGAAGAGCCGCCATTGGACTGGCCCGATGAAGTGAGCGGAGTTTGCGTAACTCTCTGGTAGACCTACTAGTTTACTCTGGCCCAGCTAGTGGTCCCAATTTCCCAAAGTTGGGTCCGAGCCTCCAGGGAGCCCCAACCCCAACCAGGCGTCCATGAGGGAGTTGTCCTAATTACAAGTATAAATGCTTTATTAGGGTTGTCCACTCAGTTTTGAGTCTTGTATTGATTTGTGATTGAAATGTAGGGTAAATCTACAAGATGTTACTGAAAAAAATCAATCAACAGTCCCGGTTAAATGATAGTTTTGTATTTATATGTATTTCTAATGAATTAGTGAGTTAGTTAATTAGAGCTGAAACTGTGAATTCTGGACACACTAGTTAAGAATTCACTTATTTTACAGTAGTGGCCACCTTGTATATTTCATCAAACAATCTAAGACATACACATAATATATATAATATAGGAAAGAGTTGGCTGAAAACAGCTGAATATGAGCTGAATATGAGTAATATTATAGGCCTATATATGTTTTTCTTTGCTGTCATGGCTGCACCTTTTTCTGCAGCCGAATATTCAGGGAGTCAATAATTACAATATTATATTGTATATTGTATAGTAGACTAATATAATTTGAATAATGTAGTACTATCCTAAATTGTATAATTTAGACTTCATGATAATAATAGTTGGTGTCCATGTATGTCACAGGGTGTTACGGTATCAATACAAACAGAACAAACAAAGCAAAAAAAATCACCACCTTTAGATGTAATCTATATGCATCATCTCATCTCGGGCAATCGCAATTATCGGCTTCATTTTTCCGTCTTCCGTTTTCTGCCCTCACTTTTTTTGTCACTGTACTGCTCAGCCAATCAAAAAGAAATCTCAATTCCTTCCCGCATTCACCCAATCAAATCGTCGCTAATGATGATTCACACAAACACGCAAAAGCTTGGCAAAAGCATTGTTGTTTATATTAGTGGTTTTCAACCAGTGGTCTGGGGATCATCAGTGGTCCCTGAGGGGATTCCAGGTGGTCCCCAGGCTAAATGATGGACAGTTGGTAACCAAATGGACCCTTATAGATCTGTAACTCTTGAGAGCGTAAAATAATGCCAAATGGACCCTTGCGGGTCCATTTGGCATTATTTTACGCTCTCAAGAGTTAAATTATATTATAAATATATTTATTTATATGGCTAAAATGCAAAATGAATAGTCGTCCCTGCCTGGTATGAAAAAGGCTGGAAACCAATGGTTTATATGAATGACTATGTTATCAGCGTTGCATTGGTAAATGTTGTATACAGTGCTTACTCCTGCCCACTGTGCATGTGTGCAGAAGCTGATCCGCATGAAGAGGGACAACATGCACACCGGCCTGTACGACGAGCTGGACTGGCTGGAGGCGCACACACCGCAGCACATCCGACTGTTCTGGGAATGTGCCTTTAAGGAGAGCATCCTCGGACGCTACCCGAAGCTACTGATGCTGCGGAACAGCCTCATGGACGGTCAGTTCAGACGCCACACGCACGATTAGGATGATGTTGGCCCATTCTGAATGGGCTAAGGTGTATTGGTTATTGAAATCAGATCTACAAGCTTGTAGCGTGCCACGAGCTTGTAGAGCTTGTTGATATCTTTATAAAAATTGTGATTTTTGGTTTTAGTTCCAGACACAACATTTTATTCTAGGGAGAACTTTAGTTCCAGAGGGAAAAAAAAAGTTCCCAGGGCAAAATTTTAGTTCTAGAGAAAACATTTTGTTCCCAGTACAAAATCTTAGTTCCAGAGAAAACATGTTGTTATACATACAAAAGTTTAGTTCTAGAGAAAACATGTTCCCAGTACAAAATTTTAGTTCCAAAGAGAAAACATTTTGTTCTACATACAAAATTGTAGTTCCAGAGAACATATTTTGTTCTCCATACAACATTTTTTACAGGAACCTACATTTTAAGAAAAAAAAAAAAAAGGTTCCAGTCAGAGACAATATTTTACTTCCAGGGAGAACTTTAGTTCCAGAGAAAAAAATAAATTAGTTCCCAGGGCAAAACATATAGTTATAGAGAAAACATTTTGTTCACCATACAACATTTTAGTTCCAGAGAAAACATTTTGTTCACCATAGAACAGTTTAGTTTCAGAGAAAACATTTTGTTCCTCGTACAATATAAGTTCAATATAAGTTCCCAGCACAGAATATTAGTTCCAGAGGAAAAAACATGTCCCCAGGGCAAAATGTTAGTTCCAGGGGAAAGAAAATAGTTCCCAGGGCAAAAGACAAAACATTAGTTTCCGGGACAAAATGTTAGTTCCAAAGGAAAAAAACAAACAAACACTCGTTCCCAGGACAAAATGTTAGTTCTAGGGACAAGATATTATCCCCAGGGAACCCCAAGAAGGTCCCTGGAACGAAATATTTTAAGATGGGGATCAAATTCAGATCATTTCACGGCTTGAAAGCTTGAAGCTCGAAACCTTGAAATAATAATTCATAATAATGAAATAGTTGCAGAGTACCGACATAGAAACATAGGTTTTTCTGAAAACTCCAAAAATTTAGTTTACTTTTTTGTGTGTGTGGCCGCAGACCTAAATGGCTAAATAATGATAACTGTGTTTCTTCCATTCCTTTCTTCCATGTACTCGTCTGTATGTGCAGGCTCCTTCCAGTTTTGCAAAATACCGCCGAAGGTGGAAAAAGAAGAGAAGAAGGAGGCTCCGGAAAGTGAAGAGGAAGAAGAGGAGGAGGAGGAGGAGAAGGGGACGAAAGGAAGAAAACGAGGGAAAAGGCAGACGAAGAGGAAGAGAAGTGGAAGTGTGCCGGGTGAGGAGGAACAACCAGGAACGTCTTCGTCGTCCACCCCGGGACAGAGGAAGAGGAAGAAGCCAACCTATAGTAAATACACGTCTTTATCCCATTACACTGCACATAACACACTCACTGCTATAATAATAGAGCTGAGCAGTCCCGCCCCAGACGTCGCCCTTGTTCCAGAAATGGACTCCCCATTCATTATTCTCATAGACCTTTCGAAAATTATTTATACAATGATGATTATGCCGCGGGCCGTGACAAATCATGACAACACGCACAATCTTTTGGGACAATTAAATAATTTCTAAAATGAAAAACGAAACGAAAAAAAGTGTATCCTTTTTTCTTCTTGCTAATTACATATTGCATGATAATATAGCGACTGAGTAGCAGAACAACTTGCTCTCCATGGAAATACACTGTTGTGCCACCGGTTTTCATTCACTCTAAACGCTGGGGGGAAGAAATGCTTTAAAAGGAAAAGGACAACTTTTTTCAGGGGTCTAGTAGGACTATAGTAAAAAAAGGAAATGCTAATAATATTTTGTAAATAAATAAATACATGTTTGAATGCCCCCGCACCCTGTCAAAAACAGCTAATATCCCTAAAAACAAACCAAAAAAAGCAGCAAATTAAAAACTTAGTTGGAAAGTCACACACATATCCCCTATTACACTATAAACACTCTCACAGGCTCCGCTACAATTCCATAGGCCGCTGTAAGGTGATATGCAAGGAACAACGCCCCTCACTTCACAATAATTATTATTTCCACCATACATTAATTATCACACTTATTACATGGCTACTCTCTGGACAAATCAATAAATGGGCCCAAAAGTAACAACAAAACGGGTTCTAGCATAGTTCTATGTGATAGAGGGGGGTGAATGTTCTAACGAATGTTGCTCTAATATTTTAGAAATCGAATGCGCTAATCGAAACACACTCACTGCTATAATACCACGGGAGGATGTCCCATATAGCGGAGTAAAACAGCTAACGATTCATTTCTTAGCAAGGAGTTGAATTGCTGTGAATCCAAATATACCAGCCAGAAAGATAATGTAGAATAAGTTTAAATGCTTGTGCATTTACAAACTTTAATATAAAGTAAGTGTGTGTGTGTGTGTGTGTGTGTGTGTGTGTGCGTGTGTGTGTGCGTGTGTGCGTGTGTGTGTGTGTGTGCGCGCACATGCGTGTGTGTAGCTATTGGTCTTACATTTACATCATACTGTACCTACAACAAAATATTTCTACCTAAAAATATGTACCGGTAAATCCCCTAATTTAACAGTAGGTGGTGCACTTTAACCATAAACAACCACCAACACATTTGTATCCACTATACCAGGGGTTTTCAACCTTTTGACTCCAGGGCCCACCATTTATTCAGCATTTGAGCCACGGACCACCATTTGATGACATTTTAGCCCCAAAGTCCTAAAACTAAAGAATTCTTTTGGTTTTGTTCACAATTCCTGGCTGGATTTTGCAAACAGTGTAGACTTAACCCATTGTAGACTATCCCGATTCTAAAAATGTCTCTGAAATACTAACCTAAGTGTACTGGAAAACTTCAAATTATTGTGTAACACCACCAAACTTTGACATTTTTTGATACTGTACATACTGTACAGAACGCATATTGGTGTTCCCGTCAACTAGGGTAAAACTACCACTAGGGGTTCCCGTCTACTAGTGCTAATTCAGATGAATATTTTAACTCTTGAGAGTGTGAAATTAAGCCCAATTGACCCGCAAGGGTCCATTTGGTTTAATTTTTACATTCTCAAGAGTTACATCTGGTTAACCAACTTTGGTTAACCAACTTCCATCATTTAGCCTGGGGACCACCTGGAACCCTCTCAAGGACCACTGGTGGTCCCCGACCACTGGTTGAAAACCCCTGCACTAGTATACACTCAAACCATTGTCATCAGGTTTGTGTGATACTGCTAAAACATGAATAAACATGAATGATTTCACTTTAAAACCCCCTTAACATCTATAAGTTGGCTTTTGCATTCTCCCTGGACAGTTATTAAGTTGCTTGATTCAATATTTAGATAATTAATATTGATCTTTACCAGATCATGTCCCCCTTAAAACTGAATCTTAACCATGGTATACTTTTTTTTCCTTGTGACCGATACTGTCCTACTGTAGATGTTTTAAAGTGAAATACCCCCTTTTAATCTCAAGTAAGTGTAAGCCTGGATCCAGCTCCAGAGCAACAACATGTTAAAACGTCTCTTGTGTCCGTTGTCCGTAGGTTCGCCTCTGAAGAAGGGAGATAAGAAGGACATCTGGACATGGGCCCTCTACAAGGTCCAGATCCCGGTCACCTGTGGCGACAAAGAGGGGATGCTGAACAGAGCCAAGCTGGCTAAAAGTAAGCAGTGGTGTTGATTAACATTTGAGGACATCAAATAGTCATTCATAATATTGGGACTGTTTACTTTCACTTAACAATACTCGATGTTCAGAATCACAGTTCTTCCCTCATTGCAAGAAAGGAGCTGTGAAGAGAACTCTTGAAAGTGGCACCTTTCATATAAGGGAATAAGTAACTTATAACAATAATAGATGACATACAAAACAGATATACAGATATACATAGTATTTTTTTGTAAAACGGCTTGCAAGAGTTTGCACATAAAGTTTTTTTTCCATATGGGATAAGCAGTCAAGCAGTTGCCTTTTAGAAATTAGGATGTTAAGTGAAAAGTGATTGTGAATGAGCCATAGCATTCTGTACTCTGCACTACCGGTATACAGTATGCTCCATCGCACTATGCACTTGGCTGATATCATTCATGTTTTCATTGTCTTTCAGTCTTTGTTAGGTTTGTGTCATGTTTTTTATGATTATGGTTGGTAATCCATTTGTTGAATTGGACCTTACAAGCATTTGTTTTTCAATGTACAATTCACAATTTGGGCATTTAGCAGACGCTCTCAATCCAGAGCGACTTACATTAAGCATGAACAAAAGAAAATAACATTGCAATGCATCATATACACACATATTAGTTGGATTTAAATACTTTTTGCAGATTCTCTAAAACATGGTAAAACATCATGTGCATACAAGCAGTTAATGTGTGTCAAACATGAGCTAAGAACTCTCTAAGTCTACTTAAATATGCTCTCTAGGATACCTAGGTTGGTACTGCAAGTGCTAGGGGCTGAGGTGGAGTCTGAAGAGGTGTGTTTTCAGACTGTGGCGGAACATAGGGAGTGAGTCTGTAGTTCTGAGTGCAGTTTGGGCCGTGTGGAGCGTTGGCCAGGCGTTTTTATTGGGGATACTGCTAGCTTCCCTGTGTGGGCTGTTCTTAGTGCACGGGAGGGTTTGTAGGGTGCTATGAGACTAGCAAAACAGATGGATGGATGGATGCAGGACCTTCATAAAACTGAGATCTGCTATGTTTACATACAATAAAATATTTGGGCTTTATGCGGTTAAGACTACCTAATTTAAATCTGTTACAATGTTGTGTGTTTTTGCTGCTAGGCGAGAAGTGCATTGTGGTGCAGCACCAGTGGTTCACTCCCTCTGAGTTTGAGGAGTATGGTGGGAGGAAGGCCTACAAGAACTGGAAGCTCAGCATCCGGTGCATGAACACCCCCTTGAGCAAACTCATAGAGGTTTGTATTGGAACCGTGTTTTATTAGGTTAACACTATAAGCTGCAAGAACGGAAAATTACGTCCTACTGATCTGAACTACTGATCTCGCCTGGTTTGCTACATACCTGGCGTGAATCGGATTGTCCATTGTTCTGGCAGCTTATCGTCATATCGTCGTGTTAAAAATGTAAACGATAGGCTTGTCATATTTTCACAAAAATGATAAAGAAAACCTTGCACACTGAGGGCTCAGATGCTGTATTGGTACCTTTTATTGCACCATAAAGGTGAGTGACGTTTCGAGCACAATGCTCTTCCTCAGACTGTAGTGTCTGAGGAGGAGCATTGTGCTCGAAACGTCACTAATAGGGGTTGGATGTGCATGTCGTTTTGAGCTCTTTTTCATGGATATCGTCATATTTTCACCTCTTCAATTTGTTGTATGCTTCCTCTTAATACTTTTTGTTTTGTTTGTTTTTGTTCTCGCCATGTGTCAGGATGGACACCTGACGTGTCCTGGCTACAAAAGGACGAGAACAAGGGTATACGGAAATATTACTATTTTTAATTGTTCTCGTCGTCATTATTATATTACTTGCAAACACATTTTGTCTGTATTGTGGTATGCAAACCCTGCTCATGTCTTTCTTTCTTTCTTTCTTTCTTTCTTTCTTTCTTTCTTTCTTTCTTTCTTTCTTTCTTTCTTTCTTTCTTTCTTTCTTTCTTTCTTTCTTTCTTTCTTTCTTTCTTTCTTTCTTTCTTTCTTTCTTTCTTTCTTTCTTTCTTTCTTTCTTTCTTTCTTTCTTTCTTTCTTTCTTTCTTTCTTTCCATTGCTAGACCAAGAAAACACTGTTTCCTCCCATTGATTTGGAAGATTCAGAGACAGGTTGGTTAAGTCCAATATTTCCTTATTCTTTAAAAGGCTTTCAGCTCTGAAATGAGAGCGAATGCATTTTCCGGCAGCGGCATCAGCCGTGTAGTCTCCAGCAATAGAACTGGGCAGTCCCACCCCTTTTATGACATCGCCCGTGTTCCAGAAATGAAATCCTCATTCATTTTCCTCATAAACCTTTTGAAAATGGTTAATATAAACACGATTATGATGCGGACAAAGCCAACTCAGGTCGTGACAAATCATGACAACCACCTCAATATTATCATGCAATATCTAACTAGCAAGAAGTAAAAAAACACTTTTTGTTTCGTTTTTCTTCTTAGAAATTATTTGATTGTCCCAAAACATTGTGTGTGTGTGTTGTCATGATTTGCTGGGACCCGAGTTGGCTTTGTCCGTGGCGTAATCATCTTTATATGAATCATTTTTGAAAAGTTTATGAGAAAAATGAATGGGGAATACATTTCTGGAACAGGGGTGACGTCACAAGGGGGTAGGACTGCTCAGCTCTATTGTGTTATAGTGTGTTATAGTTATAGGGCTCCATTTTCATTACCATCTAAACCCCTTATCCTAAACCCCTTATCATTTTTTTTTTTTTTACTATTTTGAAAAAATGTTTGGAATAGTTCAACGTGCCAATCTATTGACACATTGTGAGCTTGTAGACTGGCCATTTAAACTATTGAAAAATGTTTGTTTTAATAGTTTCATGTTTACACTCTCAAGAGTTATGATATTCACCATCTAAATTAGCTCAACTTAATTAATAAGTCGTACGTCATGTTCATTTTGGTCTCATTTTGATGTTTTGCCTCTTTTGTTTGCGAAAATCCATCCTGGAATTGCAAACAAAACCAAAAGAAACCTTTAGTTTTGGGGTCTGTGGGGTGAAGATGTTGGTACCAATAAGGTTGAAAACCACTGCTCTAACATTACATGTAGCTTGCTGTCTAATGCGGCTTATAGTGAGGTGCGGCTTATACAAGGGAAAATCAGTATTTTGCCTCAAATTTAGCTGGTGCGGCTTATAGTCCGGAAATTACGGTACTTTGAAATGTAGGTGATGTGTGACGTTGATGTGTGGTTTTTCGCATCTGTCCTATTTCAGAGTCGAGTACAGCGCCAGACAGTGGGCTTGAGAATGAGGAAGATGAAGACCTAACAGATGCAGGTACCCCATTTGCAGGCTTGCTATTTCTTATGGTTGTCCACCTGTAAACGGTACATGTTATGGTGCACTTGTGTTTCTACTAGTCTTGGGCGGTATTGATTTTTTAATATCGGTATTGATAACGTGTTAATTAGCTCGATATTCGATATTACCGGTATTGGCCACGAGATTGCAATGGTGTGCAATCAGAGTTGGACATGTTTCACCAGTCACCTAGTTCTCAGAATTGTGACATTGAGGTGTCAGAAACTGAGCACTCTGCTGTTCAAGCAGCCTAAATAGGGACAAACTGTGGTTGGAAATACATTGTTTCCAAGAAGCCTAGCCCAAATAAGGGCTATTTTAGGCATGCATGTAACATGAAAATTGTTTGTAAAGTTACAATTAAAAGTCTCATTGCTCATATTTTAATAGAATACAGTATAATGTCGGTATTTGACGATATTCTGTATTCGATATTTTTTATAGACCCAACGATATTACTCGGTATTGATTTCCAATATCGCGATAAACGGTAATACCGGTATATTGCCCAAGACTAGTTTCTACTATGTTTTACAAGTTACATCTGTGTTGATCTTATTATGAACGGAACAAAAGGCAAAGATTTGAGGGAGAATAAAAAAAAAAATACAAATAGAGCAAACAATCAAACAATATGTACATATTATTTGCAACCCCCCAATATACAGTACAAAGATTTGTTCAGAAAACATTTAGTTATATTAGGAAAAAATACATGAAACAAAATACATGTGGTATGGCTGTCAAACTCAGACACACAGTGGGCCAAAATTTAAAACTGAACAAAGCCGCGGGCCAAGTTTGAACGAACTAACCTTTTAAAGGGGAATTCCACCCATTTTCAAAATTTTCCTGAGAGGGTACAAATGTGAACCAAATGGACCCTAGCGGGTCCATTTGGTTCCATTTGTACCCTTTCAGGAAAAAAGGGGTCTGAAAGAAAAAGCATTAACCTGGTGAAATACATCTTGGTGATGTCATCAGATGTATTTCACCATGTTAATGATTTTTTCAGGCCTCCATTTTTAGGAAACACAGAATTCGGGGAACTTTTTATTTATCATGTCCACACAACATCTCTAAGGTATGTTAATAACATTAAAATGTTGAAAATGGGTGGTCTTCCCCTTTAGTTTGATAATGTCCCAAGGGCCAAATGAAATTGCATGGCGAGCCAAATTTGGCCCGCGGGCCAGAGTTTGACACCCATGATGTATGGTATGTGTAGTAAAACGTGTTATGCTAAGCCCAGCAGGCTGGTCTTAACGCTGACAGATTTCAGAGGCCTTTCCATCGTTCACTCGGGAGTCTGAGTGACCGATAGTCTGACGACTTTCTTAACCACCTCGAGCAGGCAGTGAAAATGGCGCTCCAACGGTGACCATGGCGTCAACCTCCACCCAAACCGCCGCGCCTACTATCGCCATTAAACAGGAGGTGGACCAGGAAGAAAATACTGGTAAATAATGACGCCTGCAGGAACACAACTTGTTCCGTGTATCCTGCTAACCCAACTTTACAAACTTACTCAGTGGGTGCTGACGAGCAAGACGAACTTCGTTTAATCCACTTAATTGTGATCGATGCGCATTTTCGGCTAACGTTGGATCGTTGCATGTTGAATTCAGTTAGTCATGATAACTTGGGCGATCAGAGCGTAATAACAACACATCAGCCTGTGTGTTAGTGGAAAATCCCACTGGGATCTGGCCGTAAGTGACGGCCGCTCTACTTAAAAGTGTAAAAAAATAATTTGGGATTAAAATGATGAATTAAAATGATGAATAGAGATGGCACCACAGAGCAATTGAGCTTTATTTCTTTCTTATTTAGTCTTCATTCCAAATTATTTTCTTTGCCATGTTGATACTCTCTTTCTTTCTCTCTCGCTCTCTCTCTCTCTCCCTCTTTCACTCTCTCTTTCGCTCTCTCTCTCTCTACTTCGCTCTTTCTTTCGTGCTCTCTCTCTCTTTCTCTCTCTCTGTCTCTGTCTCTGTCTCTCTCTCTCTCTCTCTCTCTCTCACTCTCAAATCTTAACACCATTTAAACGTGTCTGCCTGCAGGTGAAGGAGACAGAGAGGAGCCTGGTCCCAGCCGCCCTGACACCACTGACAAGAGGGTCTTTGATGTCACATGCGGAAACATGAATGGAACATTATACAAACATCGATTTGCATCAGGTGTGTGTGTTTATGTGTGTGTGTGTGCCTGTCTTATATCATGGGTTCAGATTTCTTCAAAAGTCTCCCGTTCTACCCTGACTTATCAGTAGTTGTGATGATCAAAAGCTGATGATGAGTAGGTGGGATAATACATTCAGTATGATGTTGGGTGTGGGGCTGTGTGTGCGCATGTGGATTATTTATTTGCAGGTATTGCACATTATGACATACAACAAAACATAATGTGGTAGAACCAATCATGTGGCAAAGTTAATCCCCCAAGTGCAGAACTTTACAACCATCTACAGCCAAAGCTATAATGAATTACCGACCAACAGTAGTGTTGATTTTGCCAGCAAAAATGTTGATGTTAGTAGTCTTTATAATGACACATAATTTAGTTTTACTCATATTTTTGTCATCTGAAAAAATGTAGTGTTTATGTGCATATTCAACAGACTAAATATTGGATATTAGTCAACTAAATCTATAGTGGATGCAGTTGACTGAAATGCATGTTGGTGGACCTCGACGGCGTCATAGCGGCAGATTCCTACAATGGTTGTGTGCTGAAAATACAGCTGATCTCACATCATGTGAGCTTGTGGATCTGCTATTTTCATCACGCGACCAAGCATGAGATGACTTTTCGTTTCTACTGGATCTCTCTCTTCTGCACTAGTATCTCCCGAAGATTTTAGTCTTTAGTTTTTAATTACCGTAATTTCTGGACTCTAAGCCGCACCAGCTAAAATTGGGGCAAAATACAGATTTTTCCTTGTATAAGTCGCACATGACTATAAGCTGCACCAGACAATAAGCCTCATGTTAGAGCAGTGGTTTTCAACCTTTTTGATACCAGGGCCCACTATTTATTCAGCATTTGACAAGATTTTCAACCCACGGAACCCAAAACTAAAGATTTCTTTTGGTTTTGTCCACAATTCCAGCACGGATTTCGCAAACACAACAGGCAAAACACAAAACAACAGGCAAAACATAGACAAAAGATATCAAAATGACCATGACTTATGACTTCTTAATTAAGTGGTGCTAATTTAGATGGTGAATATCATAACTCTTGAGAGTGTAAAGATGAAACCAAATGGACCCGCAAGGGTCCATTTGGTTTCATTTTTACGCTCTCAAAGAGTTACATCTGGTTAACCAACTTTCCATCATTTAGTCTGGGGGGCCCCCTGGAACCCTCTCAGGGACCACCTGTTGAAAACCCCTGTGTTAGAGCACTGTTGGTGTCCGTTACCTGTAAAAATCCATAGATTGGCCGCACCGTTGTATAAGCCGCAGGGTCAAAAGCATGTAAAAAAAAGTAGCGGCTTATAGTCTAGATTTTACGGTACTCCAAATCAACACTAACGTCGTCCACCTGCGTCCCATGGTTGTTCCCCTCCACCAGGGACGTGTGGGAAGAGCATCCGTACGGAGGAGCGCTGGTTCAGCCCTGTGGAGTTTGTCCGTGAGGCTCTGGAGCAGCCTGACGCTCCCTGGAAGAAAGAGATCCAGTGGGAGGGGAGACCTCTCAGCGAGCTCATAGGGGAGGTGAGTTCTGGTGTGTGTGTGTGTGTGTGCAGGGGCGGATTGGCCATCTGGAGTACAGGGAGTTTTCCCGGTGGCCTGCGCCACCTAGTGGCCTGGACAAGATCCAAAATGCACTAGTGGCACTTCCAAAATGCACTAGAATGCGCTAGATGCTCGCCTGGAACATACGGATCAAAATGACCATTAATCTTCTACATTCTCTAGTTGTGTAGACTAAGTTGGGCTAATTCACATGATGAATATTTTAACTCTTGAGGGTGTAAAAATGAAACCAAATGGACCCGCAAGGGTCCATTTGGTTTCATTTTTACGCTCTCAAAGAGTTACATCTGGTTAACCAGCTGCATGGCTGGTTCCCATGGCTCCCTGGCTAAAAGGCAGAATAAATAATGGGCCATTGGTAACCAAATGGACCCTAATTTTTCTATACTTTTCTATTCTATACCTTTTTTCTTTCCTTTTTTTTGGCCACCAGGGAGGGCAAGTGCACCTCCCTAAAATCACCAATGTGTGTGTGCATGTGTTTTGTTCATGGACACAATGAGAGGCAGGACGAGAAATTCCGAATTCAAATGGCAGGATGCGTGTCACAGACAAACAAACAAAAACAAAATAACAATTTCCTTCGACAGCTGCTGACCACGAGGAATAAGGGAAAGGGACATTACCCATATGGAAGATTTTACATAAATTTCATATATGCAAACTCTTGAAAGTGGCACAAAATTATATATGTTTCACTTTACAAAAATACTATGGATCTTATGTTAACTTTATTGTATGGAAGGTGCCACTTTCAAGAGTTCGCATATATAAAAATGTCCATATTCGTAAGACAGTTCGTGTGTGTGTGTGTGTGTGTGTGTGTGTGTGTGTGTGTGTGTGTGTGTGTGTGTGTGTGTGTGTGTGTGTGTGTGTGTGTGTGTGTGTGTGTGTGTGTGTGTGTGTGTGTGTGTGTGTGTGTGTGTGTGTGTGTGTGTGTGTGTGTGTGTGTGTGTGTGTGTGTGTGTGCGTGCGTGCATGCGTGTGTGTGAGCGTGCGTGTGAGATAGAGAGAGACAAAACTAGCTTTGAGAGAGTCATGAAAGACTGCCATTCTTTGTGTGTTTCAGACAAAGGCCTTGCGTATCCACTCAGTGCAGTGCAAATGCAGTCTGTGCAGGCCAGAACCCAAAGACCTGGTAAGTAGTTTGCGTTCTTTGCTGATTTAGCTGCATCAGAAACAGATGTCATGGTTCCAGTGTGTCAGATCATGTGCACGCAAAATGATTTATAGTAACATGTCATGTAACGGATGACCAGGAATAGTCCCTGATTCTCTACCATAGGAATGCATTGGGCAGCTCCTACAAAGCATCGCTACTGTTGCTGCTGTTGCTATAGTCGAACAGAAGACACACTGACACATACGAAACCCATGTTTTAATTGTTGCAATGTAGGAGTAAGCTGGCTCTTGTACAGGGGTGCCCAAAAGGTAGATGGTGATCTACCAGTAGATCACACAGGCTGTGCAGGTAGATCACATGACTGTCCAACCAACACTTAGACTCTTATAGATCTGTAACTCTTGAGGGCGGTAAAATGAAACCAAATGGACCCTTACGGGTCCATTTGGTTTCATTTTACCGCTCTCAAGAGTTAAATTATAGTCCACACAATTAGAAAATGGAGAATAATTGTTATTTGGACCAACGTTTTGCCAGTTCTCTTTCGCAATCGTGGACAAAAACATGAAAGTTCTTAGTTTTGGGTGCAAGAGACTAAACTCAGCATCGCAAATTGTCAACTCAAATCTCAAATACTGTTTTCGAATGTCAGTAATAGCATATACAGGAAAACCTTCCAATTCTCCCCCTCTATTTTTCATTATAAGCGCATTATTCTTAAACGCTATAAACAGTAAGTAAAACCATCATCACTATTTCAAAGCTCAAACTTTCTAGGGGGCCTTGAAATGGATTTTCAGTAATGGAATAATCACATTTTTGATGTGTAGATCTTGTTGAGCCGGTCGTTTTGAAAGTTAGCTCTCAAGTCAAAAAAGTGTGGGCACCCCTGCTCTAGTGGATAAAAAATTCTAAAAACTGTGCATGGCGCCCTCTCCCCCTCCCCCCTTCAGGAGGACCAGGAGAACGACGACGAGTGCTTCGTCTGCAGGAGCGATCGGCAGGAGGAGGTGGTGGCGTGCGACGGCTGCCCTCGCACTTTTCACCAGAGGTGCCACCTGCCCAACGTGGAGGATGAGCAGCTGAGGTGAGATTTTTCTGCCTTTATTGATCGTATCCAGGGGTGTAGTGGAGGGGGGACGCGGGGGGACGGCGTCCCCCCACTTCTCACATCTAGAATATTTTTGGGTCTGAGAAAAATCATTAGCATGGTGAAATACATCTTGTTGACATCATCAAGATGTATTTCACCATGTTAATGAGTTTCCTTTTTTCTGAGAGTGTACAAATGGAACCAAATGGACCCGCAAGGGTCCATTTGGTTCACATTTGTACACTCTCAGAAAAAAAAATATAAAATCGGGGGGAATTCCCCTTTCAGAGGCGTCCCCCCACTTCTAAAAGTACCACTACAACACTGATCGTATCAAGTCAAGGGAGGTAGGAAAGAGGTAGAGAGAGGACTCGAACACGCGCCGCGCTGTCAGGTCAAAGCCTTCCGAGTCCATGGTGTCCATTTGACAAAAATGGAGCACAGAATGTGTGCACAGGTGGCCTGGCAAGAGCTTGAAAAGGAGGCTATTGTTTCTTTTTGTGCTAGTAAAAGTAAAATGTGACAGAGATACAGAAATAGGATTTTTGCTTAAATTCATATTTAGAAAATCTCCAAGATATAAAACTAATTATGGAGATAATGAAATGATGATGGTGGTCATGGATGGGGAAGATTATTATTATTATTTTTAAACGGTCAAAATGACCTCAGTCATGCTAGTGAAGTGGTTAAAAGAACAAAAAAAGCCATCAGAATGTAGCAGAGATTTGTACATGCACGCACCTTACATGGAACAAACGCTTGTGTGAAGAGTATACTCTTTCACAGTAAAATGAGAAAGCTAAAGTTTGAACATTTTGAAATGTTTTTAAAATTTCATACTGCTCAACCCTATTAATGGAATGGATGGAAGATGGAATGGAAGATTTATCCGTGTTTGTGTGTTGCTTGCTCCTAACAGGAAATTATGAAGAGAGGCAATTTACAAAATGTTTAGTTATGAGGATAAGTAGATGTTATAATTCTATAATAATTGTGACAGCTATTTGTATCGTAATAGTCTTTTGGCATGTTGTGAAAATAGTCGTGTGCTTTTGTGTTCTTTGTCTAACTGTCAGTGTGTGTGTGTGACTGTTTTTTTTTTTTTTCCAGGGACGGTCGTGAGTGGTATTGCACTTTCTGCGTGTGGAAAACGTACGACTATCTCGAGCAAAGCACTCATAAAACGGTCCTGGCGAGTCAAATATCCAGGCACCGTCTGGTGAGTATGCTCTCTCTCTGTATTTTCCTAATTACAGTATACAGTATGAGCCTCACCGAGCACTGCTTTCATAGTAAAACGAGATGGTAAATCAATTGAGTGGATAATAGTCAAACAATGAGTTGCATTGCTACATGCCCATTACTCGGTTGTCCGTCTTGCAGGAATGCCAGTATCTTCTCCTCGCGCTGTACAGGGAAGACGTGGATAAATGCTTCGCCACAGATCCAACTATAAACGTAAGTCTCTGATCCTCGTGGCCACTGGGAACAAAGTATTGGATTCTGGGCCACCTGCAAAGCCTTTCCACGTGGGCACCCCTTTTCCTGTGGCGTTAAAGGGGAATTTCACCCATTTTCAATATTTTTTTCTGAGAGCGTACAAATGGAATCAAATGAACCCGTCAGGGTTCATTTGGTTCCAGGGTTCAAAAGAATCGCCTAAAGAAATCCATTAACATGATGAAATACATCTTGATGATGTCATCAAGATGTTTCACCATGTTAGTGGTTTTCTTCAGACCTCCATTTCTAGAAAACACAGAATGGGGAAACGTTTTTATCATGTCCACCCAGTACTTCTAAGGTATATTAATGACATATTAGAATGTTGAAAATGGGTGGAATTCCCCTTTAAAATGCTTCAATCTGGTGCACTTTGAGATCATTTTTTTATAATAATCAATACAAATAAAACCTTATAAATGCAAGCTTTTAGTGCCCCCCCCTGGCTTTGGGCCCCCCTAAAATTGTCTAACTTTTCCCCACCTATCGACGCCACTGGTCTAGCGCAGGGCTTGACACCAAGCCCTGCGCTAGGCCAGGGCTTGACACTAACACTTGCCCGCTTGCCCGGGGCAAGTAAAAAAAAATGGTGGGGCAAGTGAAGACTGCTACCTGGTTGCCCGATCGGGCAAGTGTGCAACATAGTGCACTATAACACAACACAAGATAAATTTGTCTTGAAGGCAGTCATTGCACTCTGTGTCTTTCCCTGCTTTCTAGCTATCCACAATTCCAGGCTGGATTTGGGAAACAAAACAGGCAAATTAACATACACATCAAAATGACCATTAATCTTCTACATTCTCTAGTTGTGTAGACCTGGGCTAATTAAGATGATGAATTTTAACTCTTGAGAACGTAAAAATGAAACCAAATGGACCCTTGCGGGTCCATTTGGTTTCATTTTTACGTTCTCAAGAGTTACATCTGGTTAACCAACTTAACTGGGGACCACCTGGAACCCTCTCAGGGACCACTGGTGGTCCCCGGACCACCTGTTGAAAACTCCTGGTTTAAAGCACCCAAATAGGAAGTAAACTTAAATGCAAAATTTACAATATTTTTTGGGGGCAAGTGACCATGACCTGAGGGCAAGTAGAACCTGACTTGCACTTGCCCGATGGGCAAGTGCCTCAGAGACCTTAGTGTCAACCCCTGCGTAGTAGCGGGTGTAACGGTGACATACCAGCATCACCCTGTCCGTCTCTTTGTGTTAACCGACAGGTCAAAGACTACACCACCGTGGTCAAGTCTCCCATGTGGCTGGACAAGGTGTCCGAGAAGCTCCAGCAGAACGGCTACCAGACCGTGAGTCAGTTTGTGTCGGACGTCCTGCTCATCTTCACCAACTGTGCCAAATTCAACAGGGTAAGAGACGGGAGCCGTGCTTACTTCAACTCATGTGGTGGTCAGTGGTTAACAACGGCAGCCTTCACTCTTCTATACTCGAAATTTGAGACTGTGGAGGATTGCCATGATTTAAAGCGTTTTTGAGTGTGTTGCACTCAAAAACATTTTTAAAAAGTTTTAACATTCAGCAGACTGCCTGGGTCCTGGGGTCTTCCAGCCATATATGTCGATTGGATTTGCCAGCAGATGTCACTGTTTTCACTGTTTTCATTGTTGCACAAATAAATGGCTTCAAACCCTCATAGAAAACTCCAGACCAGAGAAGATCCACTGAATGTTCAAAGTTCTGTTGTTTTGTGTAATTAAGGTCATAAAACCTAAAAGAAAAAACAAAAAAGAAAAACAATTGAAAAATTAAACCTTTAAAGGTAGGGTAAGTGATTTGAAATTCACTGTGTAGTACCAGCCTGGTGCACTAGGGAGCCCAAGAGTAGCTACACTATGTGAACCTGCTGCTCGATCCTGATTGGAGGAGAATTCACCCTCCACCTGGGGAACTTTTATTAGCTCCTCTGCTAACGTGGGGGAGGGGAAAACTCCATATAACGTCTGCACACCTTATAATAGAGCATTTTAACAGAAAACATTTTTTGGGGTGATATCTGACAAAAGTGAAATCACTTCCCCTACCTTTAAAACAATTGTGTGCATGTTTTTTGGTGACATACAGTAAATGAGTTGTTATGATTCTGCAGGATAATCCAGAGTTCCGGAATCTAGGCAACAGACTTCAGGAATTGTTCGACAGTGAGTTTACCAAAGTATTCCGCATCCGACAGGACAGCGCTGAGTGACCAGGCTGGCTTTTTGGGAGCTCTATCCAGTCTAAATGTTATCCTACTTTTCTTGGATGAAAAACGTTTGTGCCTGTGCATTGGGTCACGATGAATGTAACTGCAAGGTATTATCAATCGTTCAAAAGACACTTTCTTATGGTTTAGCTCAGCACGAAGTTGCATCCTTTTTTCCCCGACACTATTCGCTTTTTAGCTAAGCCTATCTCACTTCCACACTTTCCAGCCGGGATCATTCATTTCAATGGATATCATGGACTTATACCATATCATGGACTTACTGTATATATACATTAAATACTGGTCGGTTTTTGGAACCACGCCTTCAAAATCTCTTCGAAACCCTAGGCCTGCCATAATGCACTGGAAAAATATGTTTGTGTGACATTTCCTTTTTTAAAACAATACTTTATTATATAGAAAAAAATATTGGTAGAGAGTTTGTCTACTCTAATCATGAGACTTTTGTATTTGTAAGGTCCTAAGGATAGGTCCTTGACCAAACTGGACACTTTATCATTATTAGCTGTTATTTATATGCTGAGGAACCCTCACCACCCGGGTTGAGCAAGAGTAGAGTCGCTCCGATACCGATACTGGTATCGGGCTGATACCACCCTCAAGCAGTGGTATTCGGAACCGGCCCCGATACTCTGTCCCAAGTACCAAAACATCCCATTTTACACTAGGCTAAACGAATGTAAGAAGCAAGTCTGACCAATCACTGTAGAAAAACAGACGATCTTCAAGCGTAGATGAACTAACAAGTGTAGTTCAGAGATCGATCTGCATCTACGAGAGAAAGATGCAGATCGGTACTCGCTTATCGGTGACTAGTAAAAAAGTACTTGTACTCTGAAAAAAAGGGACAAGTCTAAATAATGATAGACCTGCTGGTAAAGGTCTCTATCATATATACAGGTATATATATATATATATATATATATATATATATATATATATATATATATATATATATATATATATATATATATATATATATATATATTAGGGCATTAACTAAATATTCGACTAGTCGATTATTCGACTAGCAAAACACTATTCGACACTATTAATTCATTAGTCGTTATTCGGTAATAATAATTTTTGATATATATTTTTCAGTTTTCTGCAGCAGGCATTGTGGATGTGTGCTGTGGTGTTGGTAGTGATTGTAGGTTGATTGCTTATTTTTCATGTCATAATGTAACTGAGTTACAGTAGTGTAACAGGCATGCACTGTTTCAATGGGAAGTCAGAATCACACATTTTATTGGCTAAAAAACAAATATATATCACTATAGACTAGTCGACAATTATTCGACTACCAAAGTAGTCGATTCGACTAGCAAAAAACATATTTGGTTAATGCCCTAATATATATATATATATATATACCTGCTGGTAAAGGTCTCTATCATATATAGCTACATTTATGCCTTATGTTCTATCCAGGACACAATGATGATGGTTATCATTATTTTCCTATTTTTTGTATTCCTCACTTTACAAAGTGCTCTTTCTTGCATCTTTTTCTGTAAATGTGTTGTGGCAATAATGAATTAATTGATATTGCGCTAAAGTTCTGACATTTTTAAATGGTTTAAAAAATGAATACCGCTCAACCCTATTATCCATTAACATAGAATGGCCGTGATTATCAATGTTCGTGTGTTGCTCCAAGAAATTTTGAAGAGAGGTCATTTACGAAATGTTTAGTTATGAGGATAATATAGATATGTATGTATCTACCAAAAACTATTATAATTCACTAATATTTAGAGTTTTTTGTTTGTTTGTTTTTAACTGAACACAGTAAATTGTGACTATTTGTATGGTAATAGTCTTGGCATGTTATTTTTTTTTAAATATAATTTTTATTATTCTTTTTAATCTATCTATGTTTGTCAAGAACGTTTTCATTTATATGTAACCAGTGTTGTCTGTCTCACTCTGTGTTGTGTTGGGATGGACAAGACGGACCCAGGACTCTTTTGGATACTCTTGGTGACGAAAGACGTTTATTCTGACAAAGAACGACACACAACACGTCTCCATGTTAGCCTCGTTGTGCATGCACAGGTCTCCTCTCTCGTTCCAATCACGGAAATACAAGAGCTGAACAACCACAATACAACACATAATAAAACGTAACATACCTGACAAAGAACAAAACACAACATGTCTCCACATTAGCCTTATTGTGCATACACAGATCTCTTCTCTAAAACAGAATTAAACAAACGCTGTGCAAGTCTTTTTGTAGAGTACAATTCTTATATTGTTATAGAGAATGTGTAGCAAACGACACCCACCTCGTCACAATCGTGGAAATACAAGAGGTGGAGGTGTGGTGGGACATTTACAGTATATAGGGGACAGGGAGGAGGAGACTATAATATATTTATAATTAATTAAAGGGCCTGAACCAACTAATGCACTATGCATGGAGAATCCTGTCAGGTAGAAGCACTTATCTTATTTTGTGGAATTGTATCACACTGTTACATATAGAAGGACTTTGTTGAATGCCATTGCAACAATTCTATCTTCTATGTACCGGGAATTCACTGAATTGTTTTTGACTATTTTCTAGATTTTGTACTCCTGTACTTCAAAAATAAAACATATTCAATGATGGATTGAATCAGTCAGTCAGTAAATTATTCAATCAATTAAACCTATAGAACAAATAGATACTGTACTGTAGCTCTACATTGATTCTGTCTTATAAGGCAGGATCGTAGAAGCAGTATGCTAGACTCTAGCCTACTGCTTCTAGTCTAGCCTACTGCTTCTACGATCCTGAGAGTTATGGACCAGAGCTCACCTCTGATTCCATCTGGGACACTATTACCAAAATGTAATTTGCCATTACATCCCGTCGACAAATTACTTACAGACATAGGCCTATAGATTGTGTTTCTCAGGGATAAAATGCCATTAAATGGGGTGCCGTAGGCCTACTAATGCACGTCAAACTGGATGAAACGACTTGAGAATCACTGCTAGAGGAGGTCCCATATTGAAAATTGGGTGTCCGGGGGGCTAATTAATAATTATTGTCAATTTTGGGGTCCTGAAAACTTTCAGGAACCACTCACCCCTATACCTTACAGTAGGCCTATCAAATCTGTTTTGGTTTAGCACTAAAATTCTATTTAGGCCTACTTTAGTAGTTTTGTGGGGAATAGAGTTATAGGCTACCGTATTGCCCCGAAATATAAGACAGAACCAGGTTATATAGACGACACCATTTTTCAAGACTCATTTGTGTAAAAAGAACGTTAAAAGTAAAAAAACACCCGCACACTGTCCTCAATTGCAGTGGAATTTATTTAGGGGAGCAGCAACGTTTCGGCCTATGCGGCCATCATCAGGCTGTAGCCTGATGATAAATAAATTCCACTGCAATTGAGGACAGTGTGCGGGTGTTTTTTTACTTTTGATGTTGGGATTTTTACCCTCTCCTACGCACCTGTCGCAGTAGGTGTGCATAGGTCTTTTTCCTGTTGTAAAAAGAACATTGAATGTCAAATAATATCCCCAAGTAGTCCCCAAATATAAGACGACTCCATTTTTTAAAGATTTCCACTGTCTTATGTTTAGGCCAAATAGAGTATAATATAAGTAAAAGGTCACCACCAGCCAGCCTCAGGGGCGGATGTAACATTTCCCAATTGGGGGGCAGAAGAAAATGGCATGGGAGCGGCTTCGCGCCACAGGCAATGAAGCCGCACGCACCCACTCCATTTTCAATTACAGGACTTCTATTAGTCAAGCATCAATAATAACATCAGTTGTTGTTTAAGTTGCAACAGACAACGCAACGCAGCATGCATAAAGCTAAAGGTCTGACTCAGAGAGTTTTCTAATTTTCAATGATGAAATGCTGTTGGTTTAGTGGTGACACAGCTGTAGTTAGTTAGTAGCAGTAGTAGTGTTTGAAATCATTTTAAATATAAGCACTTTAATTTGAAATATCTTGGGTTGTTTTGCCTCCCAATGTTCCATCATGTTTGGTGGGGCAGTCTGGGCATTTATTGGTGGGGCAGTCATGGGCATTTAGGGAGGCATTGCCCCCGCATACCCATGCCTAGATCCGCCCCTGCTCAAAACCCATGTTAAAACCATCTGAACACTAACATGAACTGGCTTGTCGAGTGACGTCACCCTCGCTGAAAGTTGCGCAGCGGCGTTTGCGCATGCTGCATGCAGCACCGGCTGGCTGGCTGCACGGCTGCAGAGACACACGCAGCCATTTCCCTCTCCGCATTGAACACCAGCTAGCTGCACTGCACACACGGGCCTAATTACAAAGTTTTTCCACACATATATATTCGTGTTTTATTTTAATATGGCTCAGCTCGAGAGATAAAAGTTTAAACTTGACAACAAACAGAACACAGCAAAGAGCAAACAAAAAAACATGATGGACCAAAATGTACAGAGCGGCAGTAGTAGTGGTGGCGGCGCGGCTGCGAGGATGCATGTGAAAATGGAAACGGTCGTCGACGAGCAGAACGCCGCGGCTGCGTTCGTGCTGGGCTGCAGCGGCAGCGGCAGCGGCAGCGGCGGCAGCCGGGAGGAGGAGTCGTCTGCGCCGGGCTGCGGGAAGGAGGAGGAGGACGGCGGAGCGGCGGCTGCTGCATACACCACATACACAGAGGCTGGGGAAGCCTGCAGCCCTCCTCCTGCAGCCAACAGCCTGGACCTGCACGCTGCTGCTGCTGCTGACGCACACAGCAGTGCCATACTACTGTGTGAGTCGAGTAGTGAACTATACTATTTACTAAACAACAAGCAATGGATCCGTTTCTCGGGTGCATTCACTGACTCATATACAGTAGTTTTGCTAATGCTATGTAGGCCCAGTGTTGCCAACTGCCAAAATCCAAAATGCACTAGTGGCACTTCCAAAATGCACTAGAATGCGCTAGATGCTCGCCTGGAAGGGAATATGACCATTAAATGACCATTAATCTTCTGCATTCTCTAGTTGTGTAGACTTGGGCTAATTCACATGATGAATATTTTAACTCTTGAGAGTGTAAAAATGAAACCAAATGGACCCGTAAGGGTCCATTTGGTTTCATTTTTACACTCTCAAAGAGTTACATCTGGTTAACCAACTATCCATCATTTAGCCTGTGGACCACTGGTTGTCATAGGAGGAAAAATGGTGAAAAATGAGGGTTTTTATCTCTGGCGCCTGTCAATCAATTTCACCCCAACTCACCGGCCAAAAAGCACTAGATTTTCCGCCAGGAGTTTTTCCCCTAATTTTGGCGCTAGGGGGAATGTCTGAAAAAGCGCTAAATATAGCGACAAATGCCTACAGTCCTCCTGCAGCCAACAGCCTGGACCTGCACGCTGCTGCTGCTGACGCACACAGCAGTGCCATACTACTGTGAGTCGAGTAGTAAACCATACTATTATTACTAACACAACAACAAGCAATCCACTGGTTTATATATAGTTTTTGCTAATGCTATGTGTAGGCCGCGTGCTTCTCTGTGCGCGTTTGTGTAGTAGTTAAAGGTCTATTCGGTGATTTAACTTAAAGGGGAACTCCACCCATTTTGAGCATTTTAATGTCAGTAAAGGGGAATTCCACCAATTTGCTACATTCTAATATGTCATTTGTATACCTTAGAGGTGATGGGTGGACATGAAAAAAAAAAGTTCCCCCATTCTGTGTTTCCTAGTAATGGAGGTCTGAAGAAAATCATTAACATGGTGAAACATCTTGATGACATCTCAATCATGATGTATTTCACCATGTTAATGGATTTCTTTAGACGCTTCTTTTTTCTGAGAGCGTACAAATGGACCAAATGAACCCGTTAGGGTTCATTTGGTTGCATTTGTACGCTCTCAGAAAAAATGTTGAAAATGAGTGGAATTCCCCTTTAATATACCTTAGAGATGTTGTGTGGACATGATACAAAAAAGTTCCCCCAATTCTGTATTGCCTAAAAATGGAGGTCTGAAAAAAAAAAAAAACATTAACATGGTGAAACACATCTGATGACATCATCAAGATGTATTCACCATGTTAATGATTTTTCTTTCAGACACCTTCCTCTCCGGAAATTTTTGAAAATGGATGGAATTCCACTTTAAAGTGGTATTCTGCCCATTTTCAACATTCGGCTATGTCAGTGGGTTTCAACCTTTTTGATACCAGGGCCCACTATTTTTTCAGTATTTGAGCCACGGGCCACCATTTGAAGACATTTTAACCCCACACACCCCAAAAGTAATGCTTTTGTCCACAATACCAGGCTGGATTTTGGAAACAAGACAGTGACTGACTGTCAAACACAGAGTAATGACCATTAATCTTCTACATTCTCTAGTTGTGTAGACTTTGGGCTAATTCACATGAATGTTTTAACTCTTGAGAGAGTAAACATGAAACCAAATGTTTTTATACGTTCTCAAGAGTTACATCTGGTTAACCACTTCTTCACCACTTTTCAACATATCTTCATATAATGGGATGAAATACCACTATTTTTCCTACTCGGTCTGTGTCTCACAGGAGGGCTGTGGGCAGTTCCATGCTGGTGTTGCCCTCACCAGCACGGTGATTGATGTTATTTCTAACTGTCAGTGCAATAAATGTAGACTTCCTCCTGACATGCTTGTTCTATATGAGGACATTGTGCTAGAGTAGACTATGGGGATGTGGGCCACACAAGTTCGGAAACCTAACTTTGGGAATTACTTGTTGTCTCCACCTTAGTAATAAATTGGTGTTGTATCTTATATCGTTTTAATCATCGAATAGTCACCTTCTACAACAAGGTAGAGGATGTAGAGATCGGACATTCCTGGAATAAGTAACACTGCTAAATGTATGGATTGCACCCCCAGGAACTTCGTCAAAATGGCAAGTTCAACCTTTCTCTGAGGCCGATTCTGAAGATACAGGGTAATAAACAGCTAACCAAAGTCAAGAAAGTGACGGGACCCATTCATATGTGCCTGGCTGGCACACACCTGTTGCTGTCACACACCTGTCAGCTCTTGAAATTCAAACCAACAGTGAACGTCAACAGAACAACATTTCATTTATGGTGCATTTGTTGGGTGTGCGTGCAAACCCACACATTTAGCAGTGTTACTCATTCCAGGAATGTCCTATCTATTCTCTACAAGCCATACCTTGTTGTAAAAGTGACAAATCAACGATTAAGATGATATAACATACCTGGGCATCATGTGGCCCGGGGGCCGAATGCGGCCCTTTGGCTGACTCTGACCGGCCCGTGAAAGGGTACCGTGGTTTTCAACCAGTGGTCCGGGGACCACCAGTGGTCCTTTAGAGAGTTCCAGTTAAATATGGAAAGTTGGTTAACCAGATGTAACTCTTTGAGAGCGTAAAAATGAAACCAAATGGGCACTCTCAAGAGTTAAAATATTCATCTGAATTCGCCAGAGAATGTAATAGAATGGTCATTTTTTATGTTTGCCTGTTTTGTTTGTGAAGTTCAGCCTGGAATTGTGGACAAAAGCAAAAGAAATCTTTAGTTTGGGGTCTGTGGGGCTAACATGTCATCAAATGTTGGTCCATGGCTCAAATACTGAACAAATTGAGGGCCCTGGTGTCAAAATGGTTGGCCTTACTCTTACTTTTATCTTGAAATTAAATTAATATTACGCAGTTCAGCCTTTAGTCTTGGCCCTCCACAACATTTTATGTATCTCATTTGGGCCCTTGGGAAAAATAATTGGCCACCCCTGTGATATAAGATACAATACAAATTGGTGTTAAGGCTTGTGATAGATTTCCGTTGAATGAATCCTCTCCTCCCCTGCAGCCTCGGAGAAGCCCTTCGGCCACAGCTCAGACTTCTGCTCCAAGGCCGTCCTGCACCTGATCGAGGCGGTGGGCCGCCGCTGGGGGCTGTACGAGACCCGCGAGCGCTCGCAGCTCTTCCAGAGCGTCCAGGACGAGCTGGCGGCCAAGGGCTACGTGCTCCCCGTCGAGAAGATCCGCCGCAAATGGAACAACCTCATCGTCACCTACAAGAGGGTGAAGGATCGCAGCCGCGAGAAGGGACACGCCAAGACGTCCTGGGAGTTCTTCGATGTAGGTGCTAGACTCAGGGGACAGCATGGCCCAGTACTCAGTATTCGCCCGGTTTTTGCCACACTTTTAGATCACATCTGTGGTCATTATATAGCCCGACCTGGCATGCCAAAAAATGTGAACATTTTCATTTTTGTGTATTTTTAACTCCATAAAAATTTTTTTTTTGTTACTCCCGGTAAATGAAAACGTGCTGCGTGTGTTTTTTTTTTTTATCCAATGTCCTCCACAAACACGGGTGCTGTGATTACTGTCAAAAATACTCGTTTTTAATCACATTTTGGACCAAGGAAATGAATCAACAAAACTGTCGTAATTTGTATTGTTGAATTATTTCCAAGAACATCCTCCTTTCATTTTTGACACCCCCATCAAATGTAACTATTTTTTATGGTGTAGTGATATATGGACACAAAAAAACATACTTCCCTATTATGATAGAGGGGTCAGAAATGAACGAAGGATGTGCTAATATTTTAGAAATGGGTCAACAATACAAATGAAGTTCGTTTTCTGGATTCATTTACTTTTACTGTGTGACAACCAGTAACCCCCACAAAATGACCGGAAATACTTTGGTGCGGTGGCTCAGGGATAGAGTGGCCGGATGGTAAATCCCAGAGTTGAAGCATCCTTGAGCAAGACACTGAAACCCCCGAATCGCTTCTGATGTCCTGGTCGGTGCCTTGCATGGATTCTTCCGCCATATGTGTGTGTATCGGTAAATATGACGCTATGTAAAGCTCCTTGGATAAAGGCGCTATAGGCCCATTCATCGTGAATATTAGTGAGTGCCGGTAAGTGCTTTGAGGAGTGTCAATTGTGCTAAAATCAATTCCTCTGTTTTCATATCTCTCTCTCCTCTCTCTCTCTCCAGCTTATGGATGCTACACTCTGCGACACCGTCGGTGCTCAGGTCATGCACGGCGGCAAAAGCAAAGCGACGGCCAAAGCCGTCGCCGCCAAGCCGCACGGAGCGCCGGAGGCCGACGGTGGCGGCGCCGGAGCCCCCGTCGTCATCCCCCACTACAGTGACTTCACCGCCCCCGCCTCTGTCGTCGCCACGGTGCCCTGCGCGGCGTCCGTTTCCCTGCAGGAGACAACGATGACGACGACGACAGCCGCTCCGGAATTCAAGCAGCCCCTCATCCTCCTGAACGGCGACATCATCACCGCCAGCGTGCAGCCGTCCGCCCTCTCTCCGTCGTTCGTTCCTTCTTCGTTGCCTTACGCCACGGAAACGCTCCCCCAGCTCCCGGCTCCTCCGACGCCCCGTTCCTTCGAGCTGACCGCAAGCGACAGCCGCAGCGCACGTCCCCGCGTTAAAATCCGCAGTGGCGGCGCCAGCACGAGATTCATCCGGCCGGGCAGGTCGCGCAGCAGCCACAACATCCACCACGCCCTCTCCTCCTCCTCCTCCAACTCCTTGCCTTCGACGTTCTCCTCCCCGCACTCCCCTTTTCCGACCTCCTCCTCGTTTGACGCGCCGAGGGCAGACGGACAGACGCGGTCAGATGTCACTGCGGAGCCGGGGGGCGGTGGCGGCGGTGGCGGTACCTCCAACTCGCTGTTGCGGGAGCTGCTGCGTGGGCAGGAGGAGCGCGCTCGCCTGGAGGAGGCGGCCGGCCGGAGGGCCGAGGCACGCGAGCGGCGGCGCGAGCGGAGGGAGGTGCGCATGGCGGAGGCGCTGGGCCGGGCGGCCACCGCCCTGGAGCTGCTCTCGTCTAAGCAGGACACGGTCATCGCCCTGCTGCAGCGGCTGGCCGAGCGGAAGTGACATTCAACAAGGACTTTCACGCCTCTCCCCTTTTCGCGTCCCTCTCCGCTCCTTTCTCGCCTCTCTCCTCGGTCATTTGTTGCGATTCGCCCTAGTCTCACGTGTTGACTCTCGTGATTTTCGAGATGCTTCGACCATACAGTCTGGAACAACTGAAGTCTGCTCATAGAAATGCAAATATTGAGATAAAACCAACGTGACGCATCCCCTCGCTTTTTAAGGCCTCGCTTTGTGTTGTCAACAACCGCTCCCTTCAAATCACTAAGATAGCAGACAATGTCAGACTCAAACTTCAGCTGAGCTTTAGTCTGATAATCAGGCTATTGAATTATCTTTTCCGGTGTGAGCAGCAAATACTGTTTCCCTTACTCAGCTCATGGGACCTGTACTTCCACCAGATTCTATAGAGCATTTGGAGGTTGTAGTTGGAATAGTTGTCTGGCTAGTGAACTACTTTTCCCCCCATAGAGATTCATAAGAACCTATAAGAATTATATATGACATACAAAACAGATACAAGTTCTATATTATTTTTTGTAAAATGAAACATGTATAATTTTGTAATTTATAAGAATGATATATGACATACAAAATGGGTATAAGATCCCTAGTAGTTTTTTAGTAAAGTGGCTTGTATGAAAGGTGCCACTTTCAACAGTTTGCATGACAATTATAACATTTTCCATATGGGAATATTTATTTATATCAACTATTTTAAGCCTACAATCAAGCCATCCAGGGTCCTGCTGATTCACAAATCATGACAATGCAAACTTTCCTTTTAAATATTGTTTACACTGTTACACCCTGTAGTGAATTAAGAGCAAAATGGCCACTGTCGTGAATATGGGCCGTTGGCTAACCCCATTTTGTATAAATGCTGTCATGTCTGACTTGTAGCAGCACTCTAGAAGTGAGGTTCCAGCCTAACAGTAGATCGGGTATTTGTGCTCTTTCATTTTTATTGTTTTGAACATTTTTTCAAGTGCCCTCCCAGTGTTACAGAACAAACTTCTGAGTGAATATCTGGCTGAACGGCTGGCAATATTATACAACTTTGTACAGAATGTACACAGTGTGATCATGCATATCAGAAGCTACAGTATACAGTACATATAATAAACTGCCTAACAAAGTTGAGCTCACTCGGTTGTGATAACGCTTTATATTGCTTTCTTTAGTTTTACAGATTTTAACAGGTGCGACAGGGGCATTAGAGCACAGGGCTAAATATTTGTTTTTTTATTACATCGATTTCTTTTTATTATTATTATACTATAATACCATAGTCCTAAAAACCCTGGGAAATTATCTGGCCATAAAAGTTTACAGGATCTACTGAATGAGAAGGTAGAGGTACCTGATGTTGATAAGAGATGCAGTACTATGGATGATGCATCAATGTGTCAGTGTCAGAGGCTCAATATGCCAGTGTGTCACATTTGGTAGATCCTGTGATTTTACATACCGGTACATATATACATGCATGCATACATACAAAAGGGAGCCTGAGGAAAGACGGGAAGATGACGACTTGTTTGTGGACAAAATGAAATTCCTGGCGCTCATCGCCATGGTGGTGAACTGTGCTGTGGAAGTAATAGCGAAAATCTGAAAGAATTGAAATGGTACTTGGTAGATCCCTAAATGTGGATGATATGGGACCTGAAGAGCTGGACAGTGTGCTTGGAGAGGGCTTTGCTTTCAGCCCATATAGAGGCTGAGAAATAGGCGTTTGTGTGAACAGTGGGACAATTTGGGAGGGCAGGGCACTGTAAATAAATTTCACAAAGGGAGACTACTATTATTGAGGATTAAACTCCCAAACGGTGGAGGGCAGTAATACGCCTGACGGCCGCGGCGTCCACACTGCCGGAAATACAAAAGAAGAAGAAGGTAGGTAAACTAGCCAGCGAGATGGTGATATTAATTTCTAACTTAGAATCTCAAACCTTCTGCCAAAACTACCCTCATGATGAACAGGAGTTATTGAGGTTGTTTTTCTTTCTGTCTTGTCAACATGCACTTGGCTTGTACCTTGCATTATCAATCATCATGATAGCTTTTGGCTAAAAGTCTGTGTTTCCGAGGCTAGCTTTTGCTCAACCATACAACACCAGAGGTCTGTAATGTTGGCTTGTGTCTAATTTAGATCGCATTGAAAGATCTGTTAGCTATGATCGTTTGTAAAAACTGTCATTATTGTTATGCAAGTTGTTGGAGCTGGTGCACCAACACCGTAGTGGTGGTAAATGGCCAGGGTTGTTATCATTATTTACTATTATCTTCTATGATAGTTTTATTGCATTGCTTCTGGTTGTTGAGTTATCATCTTAGCAGCACGTTGCATTTGCGTGAAGAAGGCAATGGAGAGAGAAATCATATTCAGCCAAACATGGCATATTTTATTAGCTGTATGCACTCAGTGCGACCGCAGCTCAAACTCGGTGGTGGAGGAACAACAACAAGCACACGTGCGCGCTTTTTACAGGAAGTGATAGAACCATATAAGGAGTGCAGTGCACCTAGCTCTGGTCCAGAGCTCCACTGCTTCTGAGTCTCACTTGCATTGGATGCCTCCAATGCAAGTCAGACTCAGAAGCAGTGGAGCTCTGGATAGGGTGACCAGATCCAAACTGTTCATTTGAGGGACAGAAGTGTTGCATGTGTGGAACAACTGGAGTGTGGAAACAGGACAACATGTAGTTAACAAATTATTAACATCTTGATGTCAATATTCCAAAAATATCTCAGGATTCCATTTGACACATAGCAAAAACAGCTGATCTAAAATCAAAAATAGGTGATCTACAATCTCAAAACGCGCCGCACTGCGACGCGTTTTGAGATTGTATATCATCTATTTTTGATACGACAGTATGCGATGTGGCCTCTCTAGAGTGAGTGTGTAAATATAGTGGTACCATGGGGGAATTCTTTAAAAAAAAAGAGCATAGCAAGAAATGATAACAGAAATCCAACTATTAGGGCACTACAAATTATTAGGGGCATTTTGAACGCTGATGCCCGTCAGTCACAATGTGGGACAGAGTCTCAATTTGTGGGACGCTTGAAAAATCTTGAAAATGAGGGACTGTCCCACGCAAAGAGGGACATCTGGTCACTCTAGCTCTGGACCAGAGCTACAGTGCACCCGACATGTACAGCTGTGGAATTGTAGCGCCTCACTGTGGCATAACTCGGTTTTTACATCTTCAATAAATTCAGACAGAATAATATTACACGGAACTGAGGACTGTAGGACACATCTGTCATTGACATTTAACACTGGTGATAGATTATTTTAATGTGTGATGAATGAATGAATGAAATTTTTATTGACAGAGATGAGCGTTACAATACAAGTCAAGTACACACTGCAACAAAACTGATAACAGCTTGGAGAATTACAGTACAATTCAAGTACGACTACATCAAATCTGACAGAGCTGATTGGACACACTAGTTAAGCATACACTTGTTTACAATAGTGGCCAACTTGTTTCATTAAGGCATTCAAATACATACAAAACAACTACTTCAGTGAAGTCAGAAGCAGCAGATCATGGAGGTAAACTCATAGTGGAGGTAAAAAGGGAAAAGAGAAATGTACAAAGAGGAGAGGGGTGGGGGGGTGGGGGTATGTGTCAGTGAGTGGCATATCTATGGGCTGTCTACAGATGTATGTTATCTACTTAATCTGCTCTGTAAATTCAGTGTAATTGTTACTGAAACATTGTCTTATTTCTTTCTGAACAGATGCATCATTCCATATTTCCTGTCACAGACTCAGTGGACAGCAGGTTGAACAAATGTTCAACCTGCTGTACCCTGTACCACTGCTGTTGGTGTGTGAATTTTAAACCAGCGAGACCTGGAAGACTGCTGAAGCATTTAAACAGTCATCTTAGAACTGCACTCACTTTTGAAGGTATGTGTAGTAGGTTAAGTAGGTTGGTGAAATACTTCGGGCTGCATTCGGTATTCACACTGTTGCCGTGGCCAGGGTGTTGAGAAATTGCTGCTTCAGCATTCAGAGCTCATCATTAAGTTTTGAGTTGATTCCATGTTTCCAAGGTTCCATCTCTGTAACATCTGCCAGTAGATTGCATTTTAAGAACTAGGGCTGGGACTCGATTATTATTATTATTATTATTATTATCCCTATTATTATTATTATTATTATTATTATTATTTTAATTTTTCTAATTCATTTGAAGCTTTGTAATTAATTAATCTCAATTAATCACATACTAATATTTGATCGGAGAAGCATTTTTGTGTCAATTAAAACAGGTTGGTGGTGTGTGAATGAGTTTTTCTAAATCGAAACTGTGTCCATACGTGTTATGACGTGACGTGTTATGTTGAGGGTGAGGGTTAGAGATAGCGTTAGCAATTTCAAACCGATGGGACGATAAAACAGTGGGAGTTCGGATCAATGGCAGCCCTTATTGGCTTCTTTTTCCATTGCGTGCAGCCGTGCATGGTATGACCGGTACCCCTGAAATTCGTCCTGTGAAAAAAGTTTTGTGATGCAAAATCTATATGCAATTAAAATGAGTTAATTTTTTTTTACTCACGATATTTTTCTGTAACTAATTAATCTCAATTAATCAGTTAAAGTCCCAGTCCTAGTAAGAACGTTTCATGAGTTGGATATGTATTTGTCCTAATAGTTTATCTCTTTCTCGCCCCCCCACCCCAATTCCCTAGATCTGCGCATCATTAGATGCGGTCTTGAGTGCAGATCAGTGGCCCATTACCACTGTCCCTGGTGTGAGCGTGCTATTGTAAGGGCTGATGCGATGCAAAGACACCTGCTGATTTGCAAAGAACATTCAGCTAAGCCCTGCAGCAGTGATCAGGTGATTTATACACTCGCACACACTGCCTGTATATTAATGACAAGTTTTTTCATACAGCTTAACTTCAAAAAATCAGAACTCTCCCTTTTAGTAATGTTGTGCCATAATGATCTTTTGCCTCCTTGGTAAGGTTTCTTACCAGGGAGGCTCCAATGAGTGATGCAATATTCCTCCAGCTTGCTCCATGCCCCTCTAGACTGGAAAGCAATGCTACGATATCATCGGTGGGGTGTCCAAGCTAATAGAAACTACAGGCTCTCTGTTCCTGAAAAGTTGGCAATGTGAAAACGGAAGCCATCATTCTCCAAGCATGCTGATTGCGGTGGCTCTGGAACCCGGGCTTCCTTTGAGTTATTGTTGAAGCGTCCTTGAGCAAGACGCCGAAACCCCCAAATCGCTCCTGATGTGCTGGTCGGTCGGTGCCTCGCATGGTTTCCTCCGCCATATGTGTGTGAATGGGTGAATATGACGCTACGTAAAGTTCCTTGGATAAAGGCGCTATAGGCGCATGAACAGTAGTGAGTGCCAATTATATGAGAACAGGTTGAAAAGTAAAAGTGGTCCTTTCCCCTTTTGAGGAGTGTCAATTGTGCTAAAATCAATTCCTCTGATTTTGCATCTCTCTCTCTCTATCCAGCTGATGGATGCTACACTGTGCGACACCATCGGCGCTCAGGTCATCCACGGCGGCAAAAGCAAAGCGACGGGCAAAGCCGTCGCTGCCAAGCCGCACGGAGCGCCGGAGCCCTCTGTCGTCGCCACGGTGCCCTGCACAGCATCCGTTTCCCTCCGTTTCCCCACAGCCGCTCCGGAATTCAAGCAGCCCCTCATCCTCCTGAACGGCACCGTCATTGCCGCCGACGTGCAGCCGTCCGCCCTCTCTCCGTCGTTTCTTACTTCTTCGTCGCCGTGCGCCACGGAAACGCTCCCCCAGCTCCCGGCTCCTCCGACGCCCCGTTCCTTCGAGCTGACCGCAAGCGACAGCCGCAGCGCACGTCCCCGCGTTAAAATCCGTAGCGGCGGCGCCGGTGCGAGATTCGTCCGGCCGGGCAGGTCGCGCAGCAGCCACAACATCCACCACGCCCTCTCCTCCTCCTCCTCCAACTCCTTGCCTTCGACGTTCTCCTCCCCGCACTCCCCTTTTCCGACCTCCTCCTCCTCGTTCGAAGCGCCGAGGGCAGACGGACAGACGCGGACGGACGTCACCGCGGAGTCGGGTGGCGGCGACAGCAGTACCTCCTCGCTGCTATGGGAACTGCTGCGTGAGCTGCTGCGTGGGCAGGAGGAGCGCGCTCGCCTGGAGGAGGCGGCCGGCCGGAGGGCGGAGGCACGCGAGCGGCGGCGTGAGCGGAGGGAGGTGCGCATGGCGGAGGCGCTGGGCCGGGCGGCCACCGCCCTGGAGCTGCTCTCGTCCAAGCAGGACACGGTCATCGCCCTGCTGCAGCGGCTGGCCGAGCGGAAGTGACGTTTAACAAGGACTTTCACGTCTCTCTCTCCTCTTCTCGGTCGTTCGTCGTGATTCACCCTAGTCTCACGCTCGACTCTCGTGATTTTAGAGATGTTTTGACCATACAGTGTGGAACAACGGAAGTCTGCTCATGAAAATGCAAATATTGACATACAGTAAAACCGATGTGACGCATTCCCTTGCTTTGTAAGGGCGCCAACAACCGGCGGTTGTTGCAATAGACCTTAGAGTAAGCCCCTCCTTAAACTGCTCTGGTCCAATCACAGCTTACAACATGTGACCTGAGACAAACCTCTCCACCAATAGTTTTCCTATATGATAAAACATTGGTTAAAAAAAATGTCACACATTTTTTTCAGTGCATACAGCAAGCCTTGTTGACAGATTTGGAAGACATTTTCAAAGTGGTTCCAAAAACGAACCCTAACCGAGAATGAGCCCTAGCTGGAAAGTGTCCAACCCTAAGGTTGTTTGTTTGGTTAGCAAATGGGCTGTCCCATTACATTAGCCACATGACTGTCAACAACCTCCCCCTTCAAATCACTAAGATAGCGGACAATGTCAGACTCAAGCTTCAGGAAGCTGAGCTTTAGTCTGATAATCAGGCTATTGAATTATCTTTTCCGGTGTGAGCAGCAAATACTGTTTCCCTTACTCAGCTCATGGGACCTGTACTTCCACCAGATTCTATAGAGCATTTGGAGGTTGTAGTTGGAATAGTTGTCTGGCTAGTGAACTACTTTTCCCCCCATAGAGATACGAACCTATATGGAAAATATATGCAACCTCTAGAAAGTGGCACCTTCCTCGTATAAGAGAATAAAGTTAATATAGCTCCATAGTATTTTAACTGAAACATATATAATTTTGTCATTTATTTAAGAATTATATATGACATACAAAACAGACATAAAATCTATAGTATTTTTTTGTAAAGTGAAACATGTATAATTTTGCAATTTATAAGAATTAAATATGTATATATATGTATATGCATAGTACAATATACAAAACGGGTGAAAGTTACCTCATATTTTTTTTTAGTAAAGTGGCTTGTATGAAAGGTGCCACTTTCAAGAGTTTGCATATGACATTTATAAAATTTTCCTTATGGGAATATTTATTTATATCAACTATTTTAAGCCGGTGTCCTGCTGATTCACGAATAGTGACAATACAAGCCTTTAAAAAATATATTATATTTAAAATATACACTGTTGCACCCTTTGTAGTGAATTAAGAGCAAAATGGCCACTGTCGTGCATATGGGCCGTTGGCTAACCCTATTTTGTATAAATGCTGTCATGTCTGACTTGTAACATCACTCTAGGAGTGAGGTTCCAGCCTAACAGTAGATCGGGTATTTGCTCTTTCATTTTTATTGTTTTGAACATTCTTTCAAGTGTCCTCCCAGTGTTACAGAACAAACGGTCCAAACTTCTGAGTGAATATCTGGCTGACCGGCTCGCAATATTATACAACTTTGTACAGAATGTACACAGTGGGATCTTGTATATCAGAATCTACAGTATACATATAATAAATTGTCTAACAAAGTTGAGCTCACTCAGTTGAGATAATGCTTTATATTGATTTCTTTAGTTTTAAGGATTTTAACAGGGGGACAGGGGCATTAGAGCACAGGGCTAAATATATGTTGTTGTTTTTATTACAGCAATTTCTTTTTATTATTATACTATAATAATATAGTCCTAAAAACCCTGGGAAATTATATCTGGCCACAAAAGTTCACAGGATCTACTGAATGAGAAGGTAGAGGTTCCTGATGTTGATAAGAGGTGCAGTACTATGGATGATGCATCAATGTGTCAGAGGCTCAATATGTCAGTGTGTCACATTTTAGTAGATCCTGTGATCTTACAGTACATGCATACATAGATACATACATGGATACATCTATAAGGTACATACATACTCGGATCAAATGTTTTGTGTTCTACAATAGTTTTCCTTTTATTGTCTATACACAGTTATTACACACTTCACTACTATTCAAGGTTCTTTATTTGTCACTCCAGTGTATGTCGGGACATATACAGGGTTGAAATAACGTTTACATTGTTCCCCAGCGCAATAAGACAATAGACAGTGCAATAAGAAAAAGGACAAATGCAAACAATACAAGAAAAAAGTGACGTAGTGCAACAGACTAGAGCAGTAAAGTGCAACTTTAAGAGCATAAAGTGGGATGAAGGTGCTGAGCTACAACCAGGTATAATGTTTGCATACATTTTTTTATTTTTTTACATAATCATGTAATTGTTTCAGTAATGGAGACCGAATGACCCATGTCCACTAGCAACTAGCCTGCATAAAGTATGTGTCTACGACATGCCAGTATGCTGAACTAAATACAAGGAGATGTTATACTCTTCCTACAAACACAGGCTTGAACAGGTACAAACACAGGCCTACTATGCCTACCGCCAACCCCACCGGCCACAGTAAAACACAAACTGCAACCACCGCAGATACAAAGAGGAGAACGACACAAATCATGACCCAGTTGGTGGCTGGAGTCTCAGCCTTCTGTCTTGCATTCTTCTCTTCTTTACTCCACAGCTGCCTGATCTTCCTCTCCAGCTCTTCACCCTGGTGGCGCTCCCGCAGATTCCTCTCCTCAGGGTTGTGCCTTGCTTGGACTTCAATATATTTCATCTGTTTAATGTTTGACATTATGTTTTGTAGAACTCTACTTACCTAAAACAAAGATTGAGAGAATGCCAGTGATGTTCATCCAGCTATGTCTTCAGTTCAGTGGTTCAGTTACAGAATCGACATCTGTTGGTGAGTTGCAGAGAGCACACAGATTACAGCCTTAGAAATACTATTGTTTAAATGTGTTGCCCTAGTTATTGGTATTACAGTAGCCTAACTTTATTGTTATTTTGCTGTTATTTCACCAGGCAATTGAGCGTCTAGGGGACAAGTTAGAATAACACACTTGATTTACAGTTACAATAACTTGTTTCACAGTGAAATGATAAAGTACAGGTCAAGTAAAACAACATCACACAACCACTAGATTATTCTCGTTAGACGATCATTCTCGTTAGACCGTTTTATGTATGAGTCATAAAGAATGGTCAATATAAAATGAATTGCTTGCCAAATTTGGAAGAGGATTTTCACACTTGGAATGAAGCTAATACTAGATTCAACACTTTTCTTCCGATCTTTCTTTTCTGATAGCTGTGAAAGTAGCTCTCTGAATCACAGTTTCCAAAAGATATTATGCAGGTCTACTCTCTTCTAAATCAAAATATAGAGAGCATTTGTAGAGTGAGGACCAGGTCTATTTTTGAGTGGTGCAACCATTCAACGACTCAGCTTTGCTCCTATGTACACACACCTGTACACTTGTGCACCATGTCCCTATGTTTTCTGTTTCTATGTAAGAGTACAAGCAGCACCACTTACTGTGTGATTTTCTGTGTAACATACCACACTCACACTTTCAAATAGCTTCTCTGCGCCCCCTGGTGTCACAAAGGAGCAACATCATTCTGGACAGTACTTAACTTTGGCATCTGACTTGCTGTTAAAGCCTAGATGCAGGCAATACAGTTAACATATATTTTAAAACTGCCTACAGCACAGACATAAGCACTCAAAGCTGTCCGCATATAAGATTATTCTGTTATCAGTATGACATACAGTAGTGAAACATTAAAAAAAATATGCATTATTCACCGAAAACTCCCTAAATTGTGTGATTAAGAAAATGGGGCCCTATGACAATGATGGGGTTTGATCCTACACCTATTGTTGCAAATACTACAGTTGTAGATACGACAAGCAATCTAAAGAATCGAATAAAAAGAAGAGCTTTCGTCACATGGTTTATTTTTTTACATAATCACACATACACAGATGAAAGTCACAACCTCTTCGAAAGCAGCTTGCGAGTAACACATAGCACAAAGACAGTAGACAGTTATACCAGACCAACACCTCCCCATAAGGAGTGGTTTGCCATGAAGGAGAAGTGATCAGGACAGTAAAATGAGATAACACCCAGACAATACGTGTGCACCTTGGCAAGTCGATTTGCATCTTAAACTGACCGTAATTAATCATTACATTCATGGAAAATTCCCAATCACGGCCTGCAGAAGTAAGTTGAGTTGAGTATGTTAAGTCAAGACATGCTTAACTAATATACCATTTGCTGTACGTTTTAAAATCTCAGATGGGTAGCTATGCTCTTTGTATGAACACAGACCAAGAAAATCCAAACTTATACCAAAAGACACACAGGCTTGCTAGTCCTACTGCCACTGCTATTGTAGCCTCGTAAACCCGGTCTGCTGCGACCAGCCCCAGTGAAACACAGACTGCAAGTACCCCAAATGCAAAGAGTAAAAAGACAGAAATTTGCCAGTTGGTGGCTGCACTCTCAGCCTTCTGTCTTGCATTCTTCTCTTCTTTACTCCACAGCTGCCTGATCTTCCTCTCCAGCTCTTCACCCTGGTGGCGCTCCCGTAGATTCCTCTCCTCTCGGCCGATCTCGTTTTCTCTCTCTGCCAGGATATTCTCCTGTCTTTCCCTGATGCTCCTCTCTTTGCGTGGGTACAGGGCCGTTTGGTAATGGCCGCCTCCATTTAGAGCCAACAGGGTCTGGATTTTTGACAGCAGCACCTCCACCTGCGTCGAGTCTTGTGCGTTCTTGTTGTTGAAGACGTGGAACCCGCCGCTGCACTTGCGCAGGAAGCTGCGGAGACTCTCGTCGCTTTCGGTGATCACGTCGTTTATGGTCTTTCCCTCCAGGCAGTCTCCGTGGGTGAACAGCACGATGGTGTAGTCCCACACCCTCTCACCGAACCTGGCCTCGATCAGCTTGTGTGTGTCTTGATCTTCTTGAGTCAGCCTTCCTAAGGGGATCACGTGCACGAAGGCGTGAGGTCCGCCCTGCTGGAGCTTGACACCCCTTAGAATGTCCCTGACGGCTTCTTCCTTGTCCCGGTCGGTCTCAAAGAACCCTGGTGTGTCGATCACGTCCACAGGTGTGTTGTTGATGGTTCCGGAGGCCTTTTCGCATTGCATGGTGACTCGTTTGAGCTTCATGTCTGCTTTGAACACCTCTCGCCCCAGTATGGTGTTCCCACTTGAGCTCTTCCCCGCTCCACTCTTCCCCAGCAGCATGATCCTCAAGGCCTCTCTCGCTGTGAATTCAACAACATCAACATCACAAAGCTAACACTGTCAAAGAAACTTGGCTAGAAAGAAGACATCAGAATGACTAAAGACAACCACTACAGTATATACTGTATAGCTGTATATGGGGGTTCGCAACACTAGTCTTTGCAGTGTTGCCCATTTGTCGCTCATACTACTATGTACAATGCATTTGTACGATGAAGCATATCATTAAGCATTAGAAGTTTGCAGTATTTATTTTGGATAACATGTGCCCCACTTACGTTCTGGTAACACCTGCTGCTGATCAATTGGCATGTTATTCTCGGCCATTACCAAGGTATGGTTCTGTAGTTAAGGGCAAAAAGGAAGAGCAAATACAGTGTATCAACAAAAGATTCATGTCATACTTTGGGTTAGCTACTAGTATTATATTATGCTACAATTGAGAGGATAAAATAATATATAATGTTGAATAGAACAGAGGTTTTCAACGATTTTCATAACAGGGCCCACTATTTATTCAGCATTTGAGCCACAGACCACCATTTATGGAGGCCGAGTCTCTCTCAGACCAAAACTAAAGACTTTTTGTTTGTTTTTTCCCACAATTCCATTGTATTGTATTCCATTGTTGTATTTTGGAAAGATACTGTAACAGGCCAGCAACTGTCATTAAAATAACAATTCCTCTACAAAAACAATTCCTCTACATTTTCTAATTGTGTAGATTCTTGAAATTTGAAAGGTAATGTTTGACATTTTAATTTCAAATTTCAAAAATCTATAAAAATAAATAAATAAATAAATAAATGGACCCTCTACAGGTCCATTTTGTTTCATTTTACGCTCTCAAGAGTTAATTATCTAAGAGTAAAAATTGGTTACTAACGCCATAATTTAGCTGGGGACCACCTAGAATCCTCTCAAGAACCACTGGCAGTCCCTGGACCACTGGTTGAAAGCCACTGGAATAGAACAAAGAGAGTCCAAGTCCAAGGCACACTGTTGCAGTACGTTTTTTGTTTCTTTGCCATTATTGAAGCATGGCAAAGACCATTAAAACGGACCAACACGTTTCGGCTACAAGCCTTCTTCAGGCCTTGCTTGGACTTCGATATTTCACCTGTTCAATGTTAATAATGTTGACATTACTTTTTTTTTTTTTTAGAACTGCACTTACCAAAAACAAAGATTAAGAGAAGACCAGTGATGATGATCCAGCTATGTGTTGGTTCAGTTACAGACTTGACATCTGTAAGTTGCAGAGAACACACAGATTACACACAGCCTTAGAAATACTATTGTTTAAATGTGTTGCCCTAGTTATTGGCATTACTGTAGCCTAACTTTATTGTTTTGCTGTCACATGCAATTGAACATTTAGTGGAAAGGTTAGATTAGAATAACATATTGTTTTACAGTTACAATAACCTGTTTCAAATGATTAAGTAAAGATCAAGTAAAACGCCATCACACAATCACTAGATTATCCTTACTTTCCCATTAGACCGTTTCATGAGTCATAAAGGATGGTCAATATAAGATGAATTGCTTGCCAAATTTGGAAGAGGATTTTCACACTTGGAATGAAGCTAATATTATATGTAACACTTTTGTCCCTTTCTTTTCTGATAGCTGTGAAAGTAGCTCTCTGAATCACAAAGTTTCCAAAAGATATTATGCAGGTCTCTTCTAAATCAAAATACAGAGAGCATTTGGAGAGGACAGACTTACCCGCAGCCAGCCACAGAGGAAATGAACCTCATTGTGCTCCAACTAGTGCACTTCCCAAATCCCACACTTTCATTTTCAGTTTTGACCATGGGGATTTTATTCAGGTTACTTCAGGTTATAGTTTAGGGCCCTTTCAACATAACATTGTTTCCAGTCTCAAGATGGGCAGACCACACAGTACATGTTGGAGATTCAATGATCTTCATTCATGACACTTTTTATAAGCCAAATCTGAGCTGAAACATTTTCATAAAAAAGACCTTCCAAAAATAAATCTACTTGGCTCATTGTGCCTCTATCAGGTGGTAAACAGAATGACATGCAGCTCAGATCTACAGTATTTCTTTTAAATCACAAGTGCATGCTGTGTTGTGGTTGTGGTCGAACAGACTGTATAGTGTATAGTTTAAACAAAGTTGGCTTGTGGCTATGGTGGACACTGCTGTACAGTTAACATATATTTCAAAACTGCCTACAGTGCAGACATAAGCACACATTACTTTATGCTACATCCGAGAGGATAAAGATAGATAATACATAATGTTGAATAGAACAGAGGTTTTCAACCATTTTCATACCAAGGCCACTATTTATTCTGCATTTGAGCCACTTGTGGAGCCATTGTGGAGGTCGAGTCTGTCTCACACCACAACTTCCATGCTGTATTTTGAGATAACAGGCCAGCAACTGCCATCAAAGTAACAATTCTTCTACATTTTCTAATGGTGTAGATTCTTGAAATTAGAAAGTAAAATGTTTGACATTCTACTTTCTAATTTCAAGAATCTATAAAATCTATAACCCATTTTACGCTGTCAAGAGTTAAAGATTTAAGAGTCAATTTGGTTATAAATGCCATGATTTAGCTGGGGACCACTTAAAATCCTGTCAAGGCACACTGTCAGTCCCCGGACCACTGGTTGAAAACCGCAAGAATAGAGCAAACAGAATTGATGCTGTGGTAGTTGTGAACCGTAAACAAATGCTTGTTGGCGAGGGTTTAATCATGCAACCAAGGCACAATGTTGCAGTCAGTTTTTTTTTGTTTGTTTGTATATTTTTAAGCATCGCAAAGATCAATAAAAAGAGAGCAACACGTTTTGGCTACAAGCCTTCTTCAGGGTTGTGCCTTGCTTGGACTTCAATATATTTCATCTGTTTAATGTTTGACATTATGTTTTGCAGGACTCTACTTACCTAAAACAAAGATTGAGAGAATGCCAGTGATGTTCATCCAGCTATTTCTTGGTTCAGTTACAGAATCGACATCTGTTGGTGAGTTGCAGAGAGCACACAGATTACACACAGCCTTAGAAATACCATTGTTTAAATGTGTTGCCCTACAGTTATTGGTATTACAGTAGCCTAACTTTATTGTTGTTTTGCTGTCATTTCACCAGGCAATTGAGCGTCTAGGGGACAAGTTAGAATAACATACCGGTACTTGATTTACAGTTACAATAACTTGTTTCACAGTGAAATGATGAAGTAAAGGTCAAATAAAACAACATCACACAGTCACTAGATTATGCTTACATTCTCGTTAGACCGTTTTATGAGTCATATAGGATGGTCAATATAAGATGAATTGCTTGCCAAATTTGGAAGAGGATTTTCACATTTGGAATGAAGCTAATACTAGATTCAACACTTTTCTTCCGATCTTTCTTTTCTGATAGCTGTGAAAGTAGCTCTCTGAATCACGCATTTTCCAAAAGATATTATGCAGGTCTCTTCTAAATCAAAAATATAGAGAGCATTTGGAGAGGACAGACTTACCAGCAGCCAGCCACGGAGGAGATGAACCTCATTGTGCTCCAACTAGTGCACTTCCCAAATCCCACACTTTCATTTTCAGTTTTGACCATGGGGATTTTATTCTTTTTTTTTTCAGGTTACAGTTTAGGCCCCTTTCAACATTGTTTCCTATCTAAAGATGGGCAGACCACAAATGTTGGAGATTCAATGTTCTTCATTCACAACACTTTTTTGTCATTTTATAAGCCAAATCTGAGCTGAAAGATTTCCATAAAAAAGATCTTCCCAAAATAAATCTGCTTAACTTGGCTCATTGCGCCTCCAACAGGTGGTAAACAGAATGACATGCAGCTCAGATCTACTGTATTTCTTGTAAATCACAAGTGCATGCTGTGTTGTGATCATAGAGTTCATACAAAGTTGAAAAAAACGTCACATGTTTTCGAGGGTGGGGGAGGAGGTGCCCCGGTCATAGTCTAACATAGCTTGTCCGCTTAGCTTGTCTGCATTTGTCTATTTTTAATCATAGCCTATGTACTAAGTTTCAACTTTTTTTCCCATTTTGAAATGGAGCATCTCATTTTTGTAGGGGGCCTGTAACACACAAACACCGATACACTATTTACAGTGACTAACTTCATGCTGTCAGAGGCAGTAATTAGCCAAACTAATGTACATTAGTGTACATTAACATACACATGCCGTGTATGATAATTGACTTTTTCTTTTGTAAAATATTCTCCCTGTCTGTTTTGTAATTTGTATATGACAGCACAAAATTGTAAAACAAATCTCTAGTGAGGAGTGAGGACCAGCTCTATTTTTGAGTGGTGGACCAGCTCTATTTTTGAGTGGTGCAACCATTCAACGTCTCAACTTTGCCCCTATGTACACACACCTGTACACTTGTGCACCATGTCCCTATGTTTTCTGTTTCTATGTAAGAGTACAAGCAGCAACACTTACTGTATGTGATTTTCTGTGTAACATACCACACTCACACTTTCAAATAGCTTTTCTGCGCCCCCTGGTGTCACAAAGGAGCAACATCATTCTGGACAGTACTTAACTTTGGCATCTGACTTGCTCTTAAAGCCTAGATGCAGGCAATACAGTGAACATATATTTTAAAACTGCCTACAGCACAGACATAAGCACTCAAAGCTGTCCACATATAAGATTATTCTGTTATCAGTATAACATACAGTAGTGTAACATTAAGAAAAATATGCATTATTCACCGAAAATTCCCTAAATTGTAAATGTGCATTGCAAATACTATAGTTGTAGATACGACAATCAATCTAAAGAATCGAATCAAAGTAGGCCTACTGGTGCATGAAACTTGGCTAGAAGAAAGACATCAGAATGACTGGTTGAAAACCTTAGAATAAAGAGAGTCCAGGTCCAAGGCACACTGTTGCAGTAAGTTTTTTGTTTGTTTCTTTTTTAAGCCATTATTAAAGCATGGCAAGTACCATTAAAACGGACCAACACATTTCGGCTACAAGCATTCTTCAGGCCTTGCTTGGACTTCGATATTTCACCTGTTCAATGTTAATAATGTCTGACATTACTCTTTTTTAGAACTGCACTTACCAAAAACAAAGATTGAGAGAAGACCAGTGATGATGATCCAGTGTTGGTTCAGTTACAGACTTGACATCTGTTGGTGAGTTGCAGAGAGCCCACAGATTACACACAGCCTTAGAAATACCATTGTTTAAATGTGTTGCCTTAGTCATTGGCATTACAGTAGCCTAACTTTATTGTTGTTTTGCTGTCATTTCACCAAGCAATCAGTGGACAAGTTGGATTGGAATAACATTTGTTTTACTGTTAGAATATCTGGTAACACTTTCTATGATACCCACATCTATAATGCATTATGAGGGCATTCATAGTGCATTATAATGTGTTCATAATGCTTTATAACTACACTCATAAGCACACATGATGCTTTCTTATGCACTATATCAACAGTCATACAACATTATAATGTCACTTATAATGCATTATAATGACTTGAGTCCAAATATTCTGTGGATGCTCTTGAATACCTATGAAGACCATATCTATAACGCATTATGAGGGCACTCATAGGGCATTATAATGCACTCTTGACTGACTGCTTATAATACATTATGATTACCTATACACACAACTCAAGTCAACTGTAGTAACGACTCATAGCATGCTATAATAGCCCATGCAGTATTATGACTCGTCATTGCATGTGTTAAGTAAAGTGACATACATATGGATGCATCTATAATAATGCATAATTCATCGTAAGGCTTCATTGTAGGGGCTAAGTAAAGTGTGATGCATTTTCATGCATTTAAAATAATCTATGCTGCATCTTAAGTGATTATTCTGCAAGACACAATAATACAGTAACATGTAGGTGTTGTAAGAATGGAAACTGAAGGCACATGCATATTCAAAGAAAAATACCTAATAAATCTCTCATGTTTATTTAACCCAATGGGGGCAAAGTTACATGCTTAAATGAATGAATCTCAGTATGGTTTGATATTAGGATATTAATGGACATCACAGAAGTGTAACAAGAAAGTTAAACATGGAATGTGCAAGACACATGTTCTGTCCAGCTTGCATCATAATTCACAATACAGGATATGGATTCGGAATTGCCTGAACAACTGGGCATAATACTCTGCATAAACAGAAATCACGACAACAGAAATTTGGTTTAAACAAATTAACACAAATGCATGACACCAAAGCGATCTGTGTCCAAAATAGCATTTTGTGATCACAGTGAGTTGGAATTAATCCTTAACATTTCTCACACAGTAGCAGCTTGGGCCCCATGCATTAAGCTAGCTTTAGCTGCTAAGTTAAGCTAACAAACTGCAAAGGCAAAGCAGAACAAAACTATAAACCAAGTACAACCACAATATTTTGGAGACACAAAGCCACCTTCTCCACAACCAAATATCTCCTGGTCAAAATGTATGTGTATAAATCAACCTACTTTCTGATATCTGACCTACAACAATACAAAACAAACACACAGGGTGAATCACAAGTTCTGTCCAGGCTCCAGTACATGCTGTATTGCTGTACCAACCACAATACAGCATGTACTCAGGGTTGCCAGATCGGAATGGTAGTTTCAAGCCCCAAGCGCAACTTGAACCCAACCCACTTCAATAAACACCAGCCCATTGCCACCAGATTTGACAAAGATAAAATTAATATCTATATGTGCAGCTACAAGCCACCCATTGAATAGATGGGTGTCCTGCGCTATGTACACACAACATGCTGTTGTTGGATCAAACATAATGTCCAGTAACTTGGTTACTGGACAGGATACACCCAAGCTGGCTTGGGTGTATCTTTCCTTGTCAAAACTCGTACCATGTAATGCCTTTATCGTTTTATATGGGTTTGTCCGATATGAGCTGTTTTCATTGGGTTGGTTTCAAGTTATGCTTGGGGCTGGAAACTGTCATTCTGATCTGGCAACCCTGAGTACATGTTGTGGTTGATACAAGCAGGACAGAACAGGTCACTCAATGTCTGTGTGTTTAAACAGTCTTGTTGCAGGTCAGATATCAGAAAGTGGGTTGATTTAGACACAAAGTAGCATATACTGTAACCAGGGGATATCTTGATAGTGGAAAAGGTGTCTGTGTGTCTCCACAATGTTTCGGTTGTACTTAGTAATAATGTTGTGCTTAGCACTCGGCAGGTTAGCTTAGCAGCTAAAGCTAACTTACAATAGTGATAGTGACTGCAGGGGCCCAATGTGTATTATGGTTTTTATGTCCAGTCAGTCAGGTAATGAGGAAACCATATCCTGTATTGTGTGAATTACTGGACTGAACATCTGTCTTATGCCTTGTTCTGTGTGCCTGCCAGTATGGCAGAAGCACACAGTTTGAGATTCGTCAACTTAATCCATAATCATCTATCTATCCAAAATTTTGACCGCTATGGCCGGTCGCACGGTTTGCACAATCCCCGCAATATATACCTCGAAACGTGCTTGTGATGTGCTTGTGCTTTTCTTTCCGATACGCGTTACCGTGCCAACGTAATTCGCAATAAACGACGCAAAAAATCCCCATTCGAAATGAATGGGGGCACACCGAAAACATCAGAAAAAGAAGCGCTTATTTGGAGCCACATTACTCTGGCACACTGTGGCGTAGAAACACGATTTTAAATTTAAACAGCAGACGCGGCTCTCGACTTCGTCACGGTTCAGGCGGTATTCGAATATGTTGCACGGTTTGTCCGCTATCGCAGTTCAAAGTGTGCATGGTTCGAGAATTTAGCGGAGCTTAGAGGCTCGCACGACCAGTGAGCGAGTGAAACAGAGTGCGAGATGCAGTGTCTCGAGGTTCGGGTCATGACCGAACAAATCGTCCTCACGGCCACAATATTCGCTTTACATGCGTGGTTTTCGGACATTTTGTAGAAAAACTTCTCGCCTTTCACCCAATGTGACCACCAAAGCCCAGTCAGGTACAGAACCGGTGCTACGGGCCTCAGAGCGAGATGACGTAACCTCCCGTCTCCATATTAAATACATTGTAATGTGCTGCATTTTGGCGTTTGACGTTTCTTTTCAAACGCAAATTCTTAAATCGCTCTCACGACCACGTCTTTTATCGTACCGATACCACGATCGCACACAACATAGCTTGCGAAGTCGTACCGCCCACATCGAAAAAAGTAAACGCTTACGAGTTTTAATTTTCGCGTGAGAGGCCTTCGTTCCAAGAGAGTGCTACCCATATACTCCCTGTTTAAACTAATGGACAATAGTATCTGTACTGATGTACTGAACACAGGTGTAACAGATTAGGCCCTAATTAGATGGCTGCCACTAGCCACACGCGCGCAGAGACACGCACACACATGCTCTCCTCTCCAGTCTATGATTTGCTGCATAGTGTACTTGCTCATGGAGTTCTCCATGGGGTTAGACATCCCAAATATGGAGTGTGTGACGCACACACACGCGCGCGCACACACACACACACACACACACACACACACGTGCGCGCACGCACGCACGCATACGCATGCACTTTCCTGCCATAACTCCTCAATGCTATGTCATAGAGACATATGGGTGGCATCATTGGACTCGGGTAATGAGTCCCTGGCGTTGATTGGTGTAACTTAGCCCCGCCCCCTATTCTGATTGGTTGATACTATTTCCTGCCATAACTCCACAATGCTATGTCATAGAGACATATGGGTGGCATCATTGGACTCGGGTAATGAGTCCCTGATGTTGATTGGTGTAACTTAGCCCCGCCCCCTATTCTGATTGGTCGATACTATTTCCTGCCATAACTCCACAATGCTATGTCAGAGACATATGGGTGGCATCATTGGACTCGGGTAATGAGTCCCTGACGTTGATTGGTGTATCTTAGCCCCGCCCCCTATTCTGATTGGTCAATACTATTTAGGGTTTGCTACTACGTTAGCATAGCATGTTAGCATGCCAACTCCCGCGAAAGTTTGCACACACTTGGCGAGTGGCAGGCACACAGTAAAATTTCTTAGAAATTTTGTTTCTAGTGTGTTTAACTTTCTTGTTAAAGCTCTGTGATTTCCAGTAAAATCCTAAAATCATACCACACTGAGATTCATTCATTTAAATGTTAACAGAGTACCATTTTCACCAATTGTGTGCGTGAGATTTATTTATTTTTTATTTTTTATTTGAATATGCATGTGCCTTCAGTTTCCGTTCTTACAACACCTACATGTTACTGTATTATTGTGTCTTGCAGAATAATCACTTAAGATGCAGCATAGATTATTTTAAATGCATGAAAATGCATCACACTTTACTTAGCCCCTACAATGAAGCATTATGATGAATTATGCATTATTATACATGCATCCATATGTATGTCACTTTACTTAACACATGCAATGATGAGTCATGATACTGCATGGGCTATTATAGCATACTATGAGTCGTTACTACAGTTGACTTGAGTTGTGTGTATACGTAATCATAATGTATTTTAAGCAGTCAGTCAAGACTGCATTATAATGCCCTATGAGTGCCCTCATAATGCATTATAGATATGGTCTTCATAGGTATTCAAGAGCATCCATAGAATATTTGGACTCAAGTCATTATAATGCATTATAAGTGACATTATAATGTTTCATGACTGTTGATATAGTGCATAAGAAAGCATTATGTGTGTTTATGAGTGTAGTTATAAAGCATTATGAACGCATTATAATGCACTATGAATGCCTTCATAATGCATTATAGATGTGGGTATCATAGAAAGTGTTACCCAATATCTTGTTTCACAGTGACACGATAAAGTAAAGATCAAGTAAAACAAAATAAAAGATGGTCAATATAAGATAATTTTCCAAATTTGATAGAGGATTTTTACACTTGGAATGAAGCTAATGTTAGATACAACACTTTTCTTCTTATCTTTCTTTTCTGATAGCTGTGAAAGTAGCTCTCTGAATCACACATTTTCCAAAAGATATTATGCAGGTCTCTTCTAAATCAAAAATATAGAGAGCATTTGGAGAGGACAGACTTACCAGCAGCCAGCCACGGAGGAGATGAACCTCATTGTGCTCCAACAAGTGCACTTCCCAAATCCCACACTTTCATTTTCAGTTTTGACCATGGGGATTTTATTCTTCTTTTCAGGTTACAGTTTAGCCCCCTTTCATCATTGTTCTCTGTCTGTGTTCTGCCCAGAACACACAGTACATGTTGGAGATTCATGACACTGTATGTGATTTTATAAGCCAAATCTGAGCTGAAACATTTTGATAAATAGACCTTCCAAAATAAATCTGCTTGGCTCACTGTGTCTCCAACAGGTGATAAACAGAATAACACACAGCTCAGATCTACTGTATTTCTTGTAAATCACATGTGCAGGCTGTGTTGTGGTCACTGAACAGACTGTATTACAGTTCATACAAAGTTGAAGAAAACGCCACATGTTTTCGAGGGTAGGGGAGGATGTGCTACAGTCATACCTAACAGTCGTTCTGGTAATATAAAATCTCTAGTGAGGACCAGATCTATTTTTGAGTGGAATACACACACAGCACCACTCATGTGATTTTCTCTGTAACACACTTTCTGCTTCTCTGCGCCCCCTGGTGTCACAAAGGAGCAACATCATTCTGGAGGTTGGCTTGTGTCTATGGTGGACACTGACTGCTGTAGGCTACAGTAGGCGTTGAGGTTTTCGAGGGTGAGGGAGGATGTAGCCCAGCCATACTTACAGTAACTTAGTATCTGGCTTGCTATTAAAGCCTGGATGCAGGTATGTTGTAATACAGTTAACATACTGTATTTTAAAACTGCCCAGGCACAAGCACGGGCATAAGCACACAAAGCTGTCCACATATAAGATTGTTCTGTTATCATTATAACATACAGTAGTAGTATACAGTAGTGAAACATTAAGAAAAATGTGCATTATTCACTGAAAACTCACTAAATTGTGAAGAAACTCATGCCATATAGGCCAATGATGGGATGTGATTCTGCGCTTATTGATGCATATACTACAGTTGTAGATCACGATACTACAGTTGTAGATCACGACAAGCAATCTAAAGAATCAAAATAAGAGCTTTCAGAAGAGTGGCTTTTCATGTTGAATTGACCATAATTAGCACATTCATGGAGAATTCCCTCTCACAGCCATCAGCATCAGTGTAACACAGAATGCAACCATCCCAAATACCAAGAGTAAAAAGACAAAAAACATGAGCCAGTCGGGGACTGGGTTCCCAGCATTCTGTCTTGCATATACTCCACAGCTTCCCAGATCCCTTATTTTCTTCTCCAGCTCTTCACCCTGGCGGCACCCTTCTAGATTCCTCTCCTCTCGGCCGATTTCATTTTCTCTCTCTGCCAGGATTCTCTCCTGTCTTTCCCTGATCTTCCTCTCTTGGCGTGGGTACAGGGCCATGTGGTAATGGCCGCCTCCGAGCTGGACTCCCTTTAGGATGTCCCTTACGTCTTCCTCCTTGTCCCCGTCGGTCTCAAAGAACCCTGGCGTGTCGATCACATCCACAGGCGTGTTGTTGATGGTTCCGTGTGAATCCATAGATTGGTTAAAAAGACTGTTCCGCTTATCAATGATAACATTTAGCATGTTACACCCATTTTTGTTTTGCAGTGAGGTTTTGTTTTTGTTTTACAAATAATCTTGCTTCTTCAATACATTTTTCATACAATAAATGCCATGGCCCCGTGGCAGTAACACCGAGGGGCCCCTAGTGTTCACGGACACCCCTGCTGAAGCAATGATACAGTATCTATCTATCCGAAAAGATTATATGTTCCAGTGTTGGAGAATATAGAAGAAGAATTCTTGTATATTTAAACACAAAAAGGCCCCTACTTACGTTCTGGTAACACCTGCTGCTTATCATCTGCCATGCTATTCTGTAGTCATCTGTAATTAAGGGCAAACAGGGAAAGCAAATATATCAACAAAAAGATAATTTGTCGAATACTATTAGTTAGCTGATAGTACAAGTATTACATTATGATATATGTGGCAGGATAAAGACAGATTATAGATATATTTTTTAAATAAAATAAAGAGAAGCGAAGACATGGTAGTTGAAATGTAAACAGGTTCATGAACAAAATAAATCCAAGTCCCTCTGTTGTAGTCTTTTTTTAGGACATTATTGAAGCAAGGCAAAGGTCATTAAAAACGGACCAATACGTTTCAGCTACAATTCTTTGTCGTCTCTCAGCTTCATCAATCAGCACTGAAGAAAAAGTTGACTGGATGCACTAAAAACGATTATATATTATAATATAAAGCTAATATTATGCAACAATGTTTTTTTCTTTTCTTTTCTCTTACGGTAGCTGTGAAAGCAGCTCTCTGGATCACACATACCGGTATAATATATATAGCCATATAGACACCATTTGAGGAGAGACTTACCAGCAGCCAGCCATAGAGAAAATTAATTGTGCGCCACTTGTGCACTTCCCATTTCCCACATTTTCACTTTCACATTTTTGACCATGGCGATTTTATTCTTTTTCAGTTTACAATTGTGGTCCATTTTAACATTTTTCCAAACTAAAGGTGGGCAGACCATAATACATAATTGAGATTCACTGATCTTATGACACCTTATGTCATTTTATAAGCCAAATCTGGGCTTAGATATTTTTCCTCCAGCAGGAGGAATCACAAGCGCATGCTTGTGCAGACAGTAGTTTATACAAAGTTGCAGAAAGAATCACGTGTTTTCGAGGGTGTGGGAGGATATGTGGCTCAGACATAGGCCTACTTAACTTTAGTATCCGGCATGCTCCGAGCACTTTGCCGCAATGGCATTTTTATTTTCCATCCACATCCATTCAAAAACTCCAAACATGGCGGAAAAGACGTCAAACTTTTACCACTATCGTGTAGCCACAGCCTAAGACGGCTGTGACGTCCAAGCTGTCTCCATAGGCCAGCCTCCAAAATCCTCGAGGACACCTCACACCCCTGGCCATAATCTGTTTGAGACTTTGCCCTCGGGCAGGCTGAAGACACCTAGAACTAGGACAGACAGGCTGTCTAACAGCTTCTTTCCAAGGGCTGTAAAAAGTCTGCTTAGACTCTGATTGTGTACAGGCCAAGTATAAACAAATATGAACTAACTTTGTTTCTGTGATCGTGGCAGTAGCATGCTGTTTGTTAGACTTTGGAGCAAGTGCAACATATACTGTAATGTGACACAGTATGTTATAGGTCACACTTGTTGCTTGTGCTGTCTAAGAAGTGCAATATAGGGGAAGTGTAAATAAGTGTAATCATGTGACTGACGATAGAATGACCTGACCTGACTTTTTATTGCTCCATCAGTGTGTATCAGTGTTCTTTTCCTTTTTCTTTTAATACTGTTGACGTGGCTAAAGCACCAAACCAATGTTTGTTGTACACTGAATGAAGATAAATCTTATATTATGCTATTAAAGCCAGTTACCATATAGACTACAGTTTTTAAACTGGCTACCAGACGAACGTAAGCACACAAAGCTGTCCAAATATATATTTTTTTCTGTTATTAGTGTAAATGACAAAAAGACCATAGGCCAATGGTGATTACACACTTATGCATAGAAATACTAGATATGATTAGCAATCAAAATAAGAGCTTTCTTCGTGTGGTTTATTTTACATAAACATGTACACACAGATTTAAGTTGCAACCTCCTCGAGAGTAATATACAGTACAAAGAAAATAGTTATACCAGCCTGGCACCTCCCCATAACTTTGAGGGACGGTCGTGGGTGGACGACCGTCGACCGTCCCTCAAAGTAATCCGATTGGCTGGTTTAGGTGATGAACGATGTAATTAGCCCTTCACTAAGTCCATCCTTAATCCGGCCTTGTCCAATAGGCACGTTAGTAAAAGAAAGCTTGACCTGTACAGCAACAGTTGCTAAACTCTTTGACTTGGCATTGGACAGTGAACAAGCCCCATGGCCTACTTGTGAAAGAATTCTAAGAGCTGTTTCTAAGAGCAATTAACATTAAAGCTGATGATATGAAAGCCCGGTTGTTCAAACTTGGTTATTTGTGTCGACAGAAAACACATGTGAGAGCACCAAAAACACAAAAAATAAAAATGTTGAATTTTATACTATTCCCCATTTAACCCTTTCAGGCCGGGAATCCATATTTGGATTCTGTACAGTATGTACAGTATTTCATAGTTAACTTTATTTCATGCTGAAATATAAATATTTCAGGTTTTTCAAAAACCTTAGGTCAGGCCTAAATGGGTTTTAAAGAGACTGCAAGCAGAATAATTAGCACACTCATGGAAAATTCCTGATCATAACCTACAGGAATAAATCGAGTAAGTCAAGTCAAGAGATGCTTTACTAATATAACAGATGATATACAGTATAATAGCTATGGTCTTTGTGTGAACACAGACCAAGAAAATCCAAAGTTATACCAATACATACACAGTCCTACTATGCCTACCGCCACTACTATTTGTCCCAGTAATGCACAGACTGCAAGTACCCCGAATACAAAGAGCAAAAAGACAAGAAAAATCATGCGCCAGTTGATGGCTGGATTCTCAGCCCTCTGTCTTGCATTCTTCTCTTCTCTACTCCACAGCTCCCTAATCTTTTTCTCCAGCTCTTCACCCTGGTGGCGCTCCATTAGATTTTTCTCCTCTCGGCTGATTTCGTTTTCTCTCTCGGCGAGGATGATCTCCTGTCTTTCCCTGATCTTCCTCTCTTCTTTGGGGTACAGGGCCGTTTGGTAGTGGCCGCCTCCGTTTAGAGCCACCAAGGTCTGGACTTTTGACAGCAGCACCTCCACCTGCTTCGGGTCTTCTGCGTTCTTGTTGTTGAAGACGTGGAACCCGCCGCTGCACTTGCGCAGGAAGTTGCGGAGACTCTCGTCGCTTTCGGTGATCACCTTGTTTATGGTCTTTCCCTCCAGGCAGTCTCCGTGGGTGAACAGCACGATGGTGTAGTCCCACACCCTCTCACCGAACCTGGCCTCGATCAGCTTGTGCGTGTCTTGGTCTTCTTGAGTCAGCCTTCCTAATATGATCACGTACACGAAGGCGTGAGGTCCACCCTGCTGGAGTTTGACACCCTTTAGGATGTCTCTAACGGCTTCCTCCTGGTTCCGGTCGGTCTCAAAGAACCCTGGCGTGTCGATCACGTCCACAGGCGTGTCGTCGTTGATGGTTACAGAGGCCTTTTCGCATTGCATGGTGACTCGTTTGAGCTTCATGTCTGCTTTGAACACCTCTCGCCCCAGTATGGTGTTCCCACTTGAACTCTTCCCTGCTCCACTCTTCCCCAGCAGCATGATCCTCAAGGCGCCTCTCTCTGTGAATCCAACAAATCAGTTCAAATACCTGATATCTCTCATCAAAGATAACATCATAGGCAGTTTAAACATTGCTAAGCATTTTTGTTCAGCAGAATAACAAAGAATAACCATACAGCCAAGAACAGAACCATTTATCCAACATATCACACAATGCAACTTGACACATCCACTATAGCAGGGGTTTTCAACCAGTGGTCCGGGGACCACCAGTGGTCCTTGAGAGGGTTCCAGGTGGTCCTCAGCGAAGTTGGTTAACCAGATGTAACTCTTGAGAACGTAAAAATGAAACCAAATGGACCCTTGCGGGTCCATTTGGTTTCATTTTTACGCTCTCAAGAGTTAAAATATTCATCATCTGAATTAGCCATTTTGGAATGTATGTTTTGGTTGTTTTGTTTCCCAAATCCAGCCTGGAATTGTGGACAAAAGCAAAATAAATCTTTAGATTTGGGGTCTGTGGGGCTAAAATATCCTCAAATGGTGGTCCGTGGCTCAAATCCTGAATAAATGGTGGTCCCTGAGATGAAAAAGGTTGAAAACCCCTGTACTATAGGACTACACTCAGCATGCAATTCCAGTTTTGTAACAAACACACACATGTATACATGTATGCATGGATGCATGCATGCAGGAAAGACCTGACTGTGGCTGTGTTTTCTGTGATCACAGAAAGACAAAACAACATATTCAACACAAAAGGGCATTTTCCCGATGTAGACACGCAAACCATTTTTGGTACTAACAAAGTAGTAGATTCCCAAACGGTGTAAAAATGGAGACTTGCAGAGGTAAAAAGATTGCATTTTTGCTACCGATCCAAGTGTGCTAACACAGAAAAAGTCCTGCATTTAGATAATATTTGTTTTGTCAAATTCCTCTACTTACGTTCTGCCGGCAACTGCTGCTCTTCCTTTGCCATGCTGTCTGCTGCCATTTCAAAGACAAGGGTTCTGTTGTGAAAGTACAAAAATGTAAAGTGAACATCTGCATAAAAAGAAACGATCAGTCATGTGGGGTATAGTAAAACCAATGAACAAAGGTCGTTGCCCAACCCTACAGTCACAGTGTCACTACAGTCAACCTGCTGTCTTTACACACTGGATCTGTAGCCTAATTTGTTTCACAAGATAATCCTGAAGTAAAGATAAGGTATATCAACAAACCACTAGATAATTTGTTATCATCTCATAGAAAAACACTTCTCTGTCAGAATGAGCGCAACCAGTCTAACAGCTTGGAAGTAGGTTACAATAGGAATAATCTATCAAGGCAGTTTCAGAGTTTGTTTTTGCAGATGAGTGAATTGCCACAATTGCAATAAATGCCACCACCATTCAAAAAGAGAGATGGTGGTGGTATGCTGGTAATTTAATTAACTGGCCTAATGGCAGATCACTGCTCTACTTTTGCACATAGGTCATAGGTCTCCTTCAGTTTCACTTTCAATTTTGATGAGATTTGGTTATACTCAGCCCTTTTGACCCGTATAGCTTGTCTGCATTTGTCACTAAGTTTGGTACTGTTTACACTAATTTACTTTAAGCTGTCAGATGCAGTATATGTAACCAATTTAATTTAAGGCATACATTATATCTACCTAGTATACAGTACACCCAAATGAAATGAATGATCTACAGTAGGCCTACAAGCTCACACAGCATCACAGCGATAATATCTTCTGAGTATTTCATAGTAAGTATGAGGTCAGTTTGTTGCTCTTCCCAGGTTGGCAGATGCAGTGTAGCTTCCAGTATTAGTACATTAGATAATTTACACAGGAGGAAAACATGGATTACACCATTGTGGGGTAAAATGTTAAGCAAAAACATTAGGTCCCATGTGTTACACTTTACAGACCTGTATGAGGGTCCATTTGATTCCGTTGTCATGCATGGTGATTTCCCATAACCACTAGAGGGCGACATTAGCCTAGGCACCTTAGCTGTGTGTAACAGAGCAAGTGTGGATTGGAATAAACAAGCCATGTTGCCCACGTCTTGTTATTGTTGTATTAAAGTAGCCTTAAAGCTAACCTGAGAGATACAATGCCTGTGTTAGTCTCAGAGTTACAGACCTGTAAGGGTACATCTGGGTACGTAGAGTAGAGTCAAAAGTGCAATCATTTATTTCAAATACAGTATATATACTTAGTATTTACTCAAGCCATTTGGGCCTATATTAGGACCACATATCTCTGACATACTCCATAACCCACCCTTCATGTTGAAGAACTGTAACTGTAATTTAACCTTATTTCAATTTACTTTTTAAGAGAAACAGAAATGTCCCTGGTGTGAGTCCTGGTCATTGCAGATGTGTCCCTAGCAAGACCAATCCCATTTTAATGAAGGTGAGTTGAGACACAACAGACATGATGGAATGAGTTTTGTATTCTTTATTTATTAGAAGCTTGATTGATGTTGTTCTGACTTCATAGTAGAGGATGTCAAAATGTAGTTATAGTTACTTAGTAAGTTTATCCTGAGAGTCATTCCTCACCTGGTTTATGATCTGGTCAGGAGTGGATGGAAACTTACATCGTAATAAAATACAATGCTGCAACCAGTTATAACTGGCACTTTTAACAGGGATCCTGATTCCTGCCTTGTCTGTCTGCCTGCCTGCTTGCCTTGTCTGTCTCTGTCTGTCTGTCTACCCTTGTTTCACCTAAAGTTTTGGGAGGTCTCTACTCCTCTGGAGTGCTTTGGTGCAGGCATAGTGGAGTACACTAGGGTAGTAGGGTTTAATATTTTTTCCCTGATTTGGCTCATTTTCATCTGTGTGAGAAATCCTTTAGTGTAAGGGTGAAAGGGTTAGCAGCCACGTTCCCAGCAGTCCGGTATTAAACCCTAGAATACACCTTGAAGGTCTTCTGTTTGTGTTTCAGTGACTGTACTTCTGATTGCAATGGGAAGTTAATTCTATACCTACAGTATAGTCTGGGAGCCAGTTACTCTTCCACAGTGAACCTTTTAACTTCCTTGTGTTTGAAATAAATGGACCTTTTATGACTCACAGTAAACACATAATTTCATTTGAGGATCAAAGTCCACAGGTGTGTCATGTTGGAACGTTAACTGTGGAAATGTTTGTGTTTAAGGATCCATTTTGAAACCAGCACTGTGTTACTGCTGCTGCTGGGTACTACTACTGATATTATTACTACTGCTGCTACTACAAGGAGAGTAAGTACTGAAGTATTTTATTATTATTAAACACAACAACCTGCTGCTACTACATGGAGAGTAAGTACTGAAGTATTTTATTAAACACAATAACAAAAAGCTGCTGCTATATGGATCTCAGGGTGATCAACCTTAGGCATGGCACCAACACAGCACAGGGGAGGGTAAATGGTAAATAGTGCATTTATACAGTGCTGCTATCCAAGGCGCTTAATACATTGTGTGTCACATTTACCCATTCACACATACATGTGCTTATGGCTTCATAAAGCATGCAAGGCACCTGCCATCATATCAGGAGCAATTGCGGGTTCCAGCTACAGATTCAAGTCGCTATCAATAAGCAATCTTTTCCCTTTTCCGCGTCGACCAGACATGTCCCGTCTTTGTGCAACACTATCTTCCCGACGTAGTGATTTGAGGAGGAATGACTGCTTGTCCACGTTTCAGGGCTGTATTTAGTGAAGTACAGTAGATACCATATTGTCGTTATAAACTCTTGGTTAATATCTGGTCTATATAATACCAATCACTCAACTCCTGATAAACTCCAAAGCAGGCTAGCAAAAATAATGCTATCTTCTTTTCTTTTTTCTTTTTTTTTCTTTTTGCAAAAACAGAACAATGTAGTATGTTGTAGAAGATCTGCAAGGTACTGAAGATATTTCAATTTGTTTTTCAGAGAAACAGAAAGGTCCCTGGTTTAAGTCCCAGCCTTGGTCGATGTGTCCCTGAGCAAGGCCAAATCCATTCTAATGAAGGTGAAACAAGACACACCATACAGGATGAAATGAGTTTTATATTCTTTATTCATTAGAAACAAATTGTTGCTCATTCTTCATAGTAGAGAATGTCAGAATGTAGTTATGGTTAAAGTTTATCCTGAGAATCATTGCTCATCAGGTTTATGATTTGGTCAGGAGTGGATGGACACTTAAAGCTTAATAAAAATACTAATAAAAATACCACGTACAAGCAGTGATAAAAGGCACTTGAAACAGGCATAACTCTGTCTGTCTGTCTGTCTGTCTGTCTGTCTGTCTGTCCGTCCGTCCGTCCGTCCGTCCGTCCGTCTGTCCGTCCGTCCGTCCGTCCGTCCGTCCGTCCGTCCGTCCGTCCGTCCGTCCAACACTGGGTGACCTAAAGTGTCACTGTTGATCATACTAAAATGGCTGTTCACACTGAGCACTATAACTGCAAGCAGGTTCAGTTTAGACTAGCATGGGTATCTTAGTGAAGTATTTAGACAGGTACATGGATATCTTATAGTGTAGTATTTAGACAGGTACATGGATTCTCTGAATTGTTTATCATTCACTTCTACTGGGGGTGATTTCTATTTTTTCTTCTTTTCATAACTTGTCATTCAAAACAAGAAAATGAATTGCACAGTAATTATTATTTGTATTTTTATTTCAAACATTACAAATAAAAACAAAAACAAAATATACAGTATGTTAAAAAAATAAAATAAAACAAAAGTAACACAAAATGTAAAATATGTTATAATCATAAGTTTAGAGAGTTAAACAAATATCTAACACACCTGTTCGAAAAGGAGTAGAATGAAGCCTAACCTTATCTATTCTACCCCTATTTATTATATTTTAAAAATGAAATCAAATGACAAGTTTCCAACTACAGTATAGATCTATTTATCTAATACTTTTTACATAGTGTATCCATAATGAACTCTTCCTCCTCCCCCCACCTCATTGTCACCTATTGGACTATGGTGACAGAATCTATGAAAACACCTCTGAAACCAACTCATTCTCACATACATAGTCAAAACACACCACTCTTTAAACATTGTCTATGTCCTTTGTTGTTCTTTTTGTATGTCTTTACTGTTTGGTTTGTCCGTCCGTCCGTCCGTCCGTCCAACACTAGGTGACCTAAAGTGTTACTGTTGATCAGCCTAAAATGGCTGTTCACACAGCAATATAACTGCAAGCAGGTTCAGTTTAGACTAGCATGGGTATCTTAGTGAAGTATTTAGACAGGTACATGGATATCTTATAGTGAGGTATTTAGACAGGTACATGGATATCTTAGTGAGGTATTTAGACAGGTACATGGATATCTTAGTGAGGTATTTAGACAGGTACATGGATATCTTAGTGAGGTATTTAGACAGGTACATGGATATCTTAGTGAGGTATTTAGACAGGTACATGGATATCTTAGTGAGGTATTTAGACAGGTACATGGATATCTTAGTGAGGTATTTAGACAGGTACATGGATATCTTAGTGAGGTATTTAGACAGGTACATGGATATCTTAGTGAGGTATTTAGACAGGTACATGGATATCTTAGTGAGGTATTTAGACAGGTACATGGATATCTTAGTGAGGTATTTAGACAGGTACATGGATATCTTAGTGAGGTATTTAGACAGGTACATGGATATCTTATAGTGAAGTATTTAGACAGGTACATGGATATCTTATAGTGAAGTATTTAGACAGGTACATGGTATCTTATAGTGAAGTATTTAGACAGGTACATGGATATCTTATAGTGAAGTATTTAGACAGGTACATGGATATCTTATAGTGAGGTATTTAGACAGGTACATGGATATCTTATAGTGAGGTATTTAGACAGGTACATGGATATCTTAGTGAGGTATTTAGACAGGTACATGGATATCTTAGTGAGGTATTTAGACAGGTACATGGATATCTTAGTGAGGTATTTAGACAGGTACATGGATATCTTAGTGAGGTATTTAGACAGGTACATGGATATCTTAGTGAGGTATTTAGACAGGTACATGGATATCTTATAGTGTAGTATTTAGACAGGTACATGGATATCTTATAGTGAGGTATTTAGACAGGTACATGGATATCTTAGTGAGGTATTTAGACAGGTACATGGATATCTTATAGTGAGGTATTTAGACAGGTACATGGATATCTTATAGTGAGGTATTTAGACAGGTACATGGATATCTTATAGTGTAGTATTTAGACAGGTACATGGATATCTTATAGTGAGGTATTTAGACAGGTACATGGATATCTTATAGTGAGGTATTTAGACAAGTACATGGATATCTTATAGTGAGGTATTTAGACAAGTACATGGATATCCAATTGTGAACTCCTTCCACCTAGCCTTATACACCCTATTACTGCAATATAGCAGAGGTGTTATCTGTGTAGCATAATAGTAAAGTCAGTTCTAAGGTGTTCTTTCTTTTTTGCCCTTACCATATGAGCCTACAAATCCATTTATCACATTCTCTGAATTGTTTATCATTCACTTCTACTGGGGGTGATTTCTATTTTTTCTTCTTTTCATAACTTGTCATTCAAAACAAGAAAATGAATTGCACAGTAATTATTATTTGTATTTTTATTTCAAACATTACAAATAAAAACAAAAACAAAATATACAGTATGTTAAAAAAAATCTAAAATTAAAACAAAAGTAACACAAAATGTAAAATATGTTATAATCATAAGTTTAAAAAGTTAAACAAATATCTAACACACCTGTTCGAAAAGGAGTAGAATGAAGCCTAACCTTATCTATTCTACCCCTATTTATTATATTTTAAAAATGAAATCAAATGACAAGTTTCCAACTACAGTATAGATCTATTTATCTAATACTTTTTACATAGTGTATCCATAATGAACTCTTCCTCCTCCCCCCACCTCATTGTCACCTATTGGACTATGGTGACAGAATCTATGAAAACACCTCTGAAACCAACTCATTCTCACATACATGTCAAAACACACCACTCTTTAACCATTGTCTATGTCCTTTGTTGTTCTTTTTGTATGTCTTTACTGTTTGTTGCTTTATTGTTGCTGTATCTTATCTGTTGCACCCTATAAAACGAGTTGCTGCAACTCAAGGGAGTATCCTTTCGTGGAATTTGTAAATAAAATAAAAATGTTAAGAAGACATCACCCGTTTTGAACGTTGTACTATGTCATTGATATACCTTAGAGATGTTGTGTGGAAGTAATAATAGTAAAGTTTTCACCATTTTGTGTTTCGTTGAAATGTAGATCTAAAAACAATCATTAACATGGTGAAAGACAACTTAATGTCATCAAGTTATGTTTCACCATGTTAATGATTGTCATCAGAACTCCAGTTCTCCCTTCCACAGAATGAGGAGACATTTTTATTATTTCCACACAGTATATTAATGACAGTAAAATGTTGAAAATGGGTTGTATTCCCCTTGAGTTCAGACTTAGGAAAGGGATTAGGTCCCATCTATGCAAAGCAGATTTTATTTTAATTGATATGGTGCCATAATTATCTTGCAGAATCCGTTCATCATGAGTCTGTGATTAATCATGATTTAAGGGTTGTATAATATTGTGGTATCTAGTTCTGTCATGGTATCTGATTACTGTGTTCTATGGACTATATGTTCACTATCCATGTGGCCGAGTGTTTTGGATAAGTGTTGTAATGTCTCATGTCAGTCTGCTCTGGATATGATGTCCATGTGTTACTGTACCTTGTTGGTGAATGTTGAATATTTATTAGACAGTCTAAAAAAGTGCAACAGCACAAGTACAGTCGTACATTTTACAAATTTACGCATATGTATAAGAATATACAGTACAGTACGTAAACTTTGAATATTCAAACATTCAGTCCCACATTTTTTGCAAACTTATACAAAACCATATGTACAAATAATGCATACATATTAAGAGATACTTGTGACCTCTATTCTAAAAACTGCTAACGGTCACCTTCTAGACCGCTCTGCTCAGTGGGGTTGTTGATATCAGAGCTGTACCTTGGTGTACAGGTAATCGGAGATATCAAATGCGATATCAGACCTATGACTCAGTGCATAGATCGCCTGATATCACATGAGCAGAGCCATGCTGCCATACAATCATGGAAAAGCTTTGCAATAAATGGTTTATGGTCAGTCTAATTCTAAGCCGAAGTGTGTCAATGAACTCCAGGAGTTTGAAAAACGTATGATCCAGAAAACCCGAAGTTACAGTACTCCAAACAGGTCGGATAGAACACTGTCTATAAAGCATAGCACTTAAAAACCTTAAGGCCAAAACCACAACATAAATGGTTACTTTCATGAAAATAACCTGAGGTATTTCTTTTGCCTCGCCTTTGTCTAGACTCTAGAAGGCCCAGTATTGACAAACCGTTGTTGTTTTATTTCCTTAGAAAGCAAGAAAGGCAGTCTTCCTTTTTAAGCAGTTAATGACATGAATCCAAAGAGAGGAATACTTAATGTGCACTGCACACACATGCGCACGCGCACACACACACCAAACATAGTTGCTGACACAAAATCTCCATTTTGAAACCACACAAAAACATGTTAATGATTGACAGATCAGGTGGAAAATGATCGTGTGTGTGTGTGTGTGTGTGTGTGTGTGTGTGTGTGTGTGTGTGTGTGTGTGTGTGTGTGTGTGTGTGTGTGTGTGTGTGTGTGTGTGTGTGTGTGTGTGTGTGTGTGTGTGCGCGCGCATGAGTGTGCACGTGCGCGTGCGCGCACATGTCATTAATGATTGAAGTGTTTCATTGACAGGTGTCATAGCGACATAAAGATGGATGGAGCTGACAGATCAGAGTCTGTGAAAAGAGATCGTTCTAAAGATGTACCTGAGAACTTCACTAGTGAACCTGGATCTCCTGATAGACAGTATGTCAATCCTACTGCACAATATACACAATGATACTACTGCTGTGTGTGTGTATTGACTATCAAGTGAGTCTTATTTGATTGGTGCTAGTACAGTATGTACCTAAACTCTGCAATCCAACTCTAAGTAGAAAGACAGAAAACAGAAAAAACAGATTATTGCACTCCATCTGTAATTAATATCATCAACACCAAATATGTTTCTGCAGCAACAATTGCTGCACTTAAATAATGTTGATGTTCTGTTTCTATCAGGGTTGGTCATCACAGAGCAGAGTTTCCTGTACCCAGCTGTGTCTCCATGAAGAGTGACACGTCCATGGATAGACCTATTGACCTCAAACATGGACACCACTCTACTGATCCCAGGTCAGGTCAAGATGTACAACACACCATTTAGTTATTACTGAGCAGAGAGCAATACTTCATCATTGAATTACATGATTCATATTCCTTAATAATAATGTGTAGCCTAGAACTGATCCAAGGTGGTCTAACATTGACACAACACGCACAACATAGAACCTCTCCATGGACTGGAGGAAGAAAACACCATAATCTGCACTGAATATGATGAAACAAACCGCAAACTAATTACTAAACTATCATTCTTTTCAATATATTGTCTCCATTTACAGGATTTCCTTAGGTTAAATGGTTGCTCTAACTACAATGTTTTGTTAAGAACAAAGACACAGATCTTTTCTAGCACAACTCCCCTGCTCAGTGCTGCTCAAGAGCCCCGCCATGTGGCTGAATGGCCACACTGCACAGCAAAAATATATTGCAATTAAGCATGTATTAACAGCTTGTAGAATTTAAGTACAACTCAATACAAATACTTTAACTCTGTATGACACACTGGATAAAGCTTTAGACTTGTTTACAATATGGTCTGCTATGTTCAGTTCATCAGAATATTTACAGTATAGATGAACACATGAGCAACAATTGCTGCACTTGTGGGATGTTTTCTGTTATTCAAATATAGAGAAGTGTTAATGAAGTAAATAATGTTGATGTTCTGTTTCTATCAGGGTTGGTCATCACAGAGCAGAGTCTCCTGCACCCAGCTGTGTCTCCATGAAGAGTGACACATCCATGGATAGACCTATTGACCTCAAACATGGACACCACTCTACTGATCCCAGGTGAGGTTACCATTTACAACACACAATTTAGTTGTTAGGACACATGGTACTCTACTGATCTCAGGTTAGTAAGGTTACCATGTACAACACATAATTTAGTTGTTATCACAACATGGACACCACTCTACTGATTCCAGGTCACCATGTGCAAACCACCATTTACAAGTCACCATGTGGGTCATTCTACCCACAACGTGCCATTTTACATTTTTGTCTGATTTAAAAAAAAAAGGGAAAATAAAGGTTTTAAAAACACGTTTTGGATGTCGTAGTAGTAGATCAGTACCTATTAGAATCATAAGGTGTGCCATTTTCATTCTCAGGCTATTTTGCTTTTTGTATGTTATCCACACATTTTTACACTTTCACATCTGTGGTTATTATATAGCCATACCCAACAATACATGCCAAACAATGGGAAAATCTTAACTTTTGTGTATATTAAACTAAAATCCTCCATACAAGTCTATTTTAATTACTTCCTAAAAACGAAAATGTGCTGCGTGATGACAAATGCATATCAATAAAAGCCAATAGAAGTTAGGCTGAGCTGTTTTATCCCATTCCTGAATTCTCCACAAGCAGGGGTGTCTTAATTACAATCAGAAATACCCATTCTGCAATCCAGACAGTGTGTTACTCGGTTTAAACTCACTCATCACGTTAGAATATATAACTGAGCCAATAGTGGTAGAAATAGACCACATAGCAGTACAGCGATTTGTTTGTAAACATCCATGTGTCGTGTGTAGCGTATTTAGTTCATCGTACAGCTGTCCCTCGCTCTTTGCACTCCATAGCCTGAAGGGATGCGAGCTCTGATTGGTTCAGAAACTTGAGATCAATGTTTCAGGCTGTAACTTTAAAGTAAAATGCCCTCCATTTCCAGTTCACACCTTTAATGAGCATGCATGTGGATTTTTTTTGGAAAAAAATAAAAATAAAGCTTATTTTGAACAAATGTCATACAATAAATGTCAAGTGAAAGTGCGTGTCTGCCTGCGTGTGCGTTCCCAGTTGCAAGGAGGTGAAAACGTTTTCCATGTGGCAGCATCTCAAACAGTCTACAGTTCGGATGGCTGGTGTCCTTCAGAAGACATTCAGTCAAACTACACCTGGACAGAAGACATTCAGAACCTGTAAGGCATGCTTTACACTCCTTCATATTTTGTGACAGTTAATTCAATGTTTAAATAGCAGCAGACATCCTTTGGATGAAATATCCACACTCTATTCCTGTAATGTCCAAACACTGATGATAAACATATACAATGACTGAAACAAATGATCCAATGTTAATATTAGCCCCATTTTATTTTCAAATCATAGATGTGTAGAGATGATGGATATTTAATACATATTTTAACACTATGTTCAGTGTAAAGTTATAAATTAAGCAGAATGTCTAACATTTATTAATTGTCTTCTCGTTTTAGATGCCACTGTGAAGGATTTAATGGTTTATAAGAAGACCCTGGACCGTCTTGAATGTGTGACATACGCAATTAAAATGCCCTCCATCTCCAGCATCTACACAGAACTCCACCTATCAGCAAGATGGAGAGAAGGGGTTAATCAGCAACATGAGGTGTGGCAGCTTGAGACCGCCTCCAAGAAGAAGACCCTCCATGATGACATAATCAACTGCTGTGCCATCTTTGAGACCCTTGGCCCTGGCAGAATAGTTCTGACCAATGGCATCGCTGGCATCGGAAAGACATTCTCTGTGCGTAAGTTCGCTCTGGACTGGGCAAGAGGTTTGGAGAACCAAGACATCAATCTTCTGGTTCCCTTCTCATTCCGGGAGCTGAACTTGGTCAGAGATGAGCAGCACAGTCTTCTCTCACTGATCCGTTTTTTCCATCCAACGTTAGAGCAGGTCAGAGCAGGGCAGCTCACTTCCTGGAAAGTTGGCTTCATCTTCGATGGTCTGGATGAAAGCAGGTTTCCACTGAAATTTCACAGCATTGATGTTGATTCTGACGTCTTCGACCGCAACAACATCATCTCTGATGTTACAGTGACTTCATCGGTGGGCATGCTGCTAACAAACCTCATCAAGGGGAATCTGCTCCCCTCGGCTCTCGTCTGGATAACCACCAGACCTGCAGCAGCCAGTCAGATCCCTCCTGCATGCGTTGACCTGGTGACAGAAGTACAAGGGTTCACAGACACCCAGAAGGAGGAGTTCTTCAGGAAGATGTTCAGTGATGATGAGGAGCTGGCCAGTAGAATTATCTCATACGTGAAGACATCAAAGAGCATCCACATCATGTGTCACATCCCAGTCTTCTGTTGGATGACCGCTACCGTTGTGGAGGACCTGGTGAAGATGGACGGAACAGGACAGCTGCCCAAAAACCTCACTGGGATGTACTGTCACTTCATCTCGCTCCAGATAAGGAGGAAGAAGATGAAGTATGATGTGGAGACTGGTGGGGAAGTTCTTCTGAAGCTTGGGAGGCTGGCGTTTGAGCATCTGGAGAAAGGAAACTTCATATTCTACCAAGAGGACCTGGAAAAGTGTGGTCTTGATGTGAAAGACACCTCGCTGTACTCAGGAGTGTGCACAGAGATCTTCAAAGAGGAGACCGTTCAATCCCAGAGAAAGGTCTACAGCTTTGTTCATCTGAGTGTCTTGGAGTTTCTGGCTGCAGTCTACCTGTTCCATTGTTTCACACAGAAGAACACGGAGGTCCTGGATACATTCCTGAGATTTGATGTCAGTTCCTTGGAGGACCTCCTGAAGGGAGCCATGGAAAAAGCACTGGAGAGTGAGAACGGTCACCTAGACCTCTTTGTCCGCTTCCTTCATGGTCTCTCACTGAAATCCAACCAGAGTCTGTTAGGAGGTCTGCTGGGTCAGACAGAGAACTGTCCAGAAGAGATCCAGAGAGTCATCAACAACCTGAAGGAGATGAAAGATGATCTTGGTGACTCTCCTGACCGATGTATCAACATATTCCACTGTCTGATGGAGATGAACGACCCGTCACTAAGTCAGGGGGTCCAACAATACCTGGAGTCAGAGAGCAGATCAGGGAAGAAACTCTCTCAGACCCAGTGTTCAGCTCTGGCCTCCATACTGCTGATGTTAGAGGATCCTCTGGAGATGTTGGACCTGCATAAATACAACACAGACAGGATGGGGCGAGGGAGACTGGTCCCAGCCGTGAGGAACAGCAGAAAGGCTCGGTTAGTATGCATGTGAATGGAAAACCAAACCAAAAAATCAACAAAATGTATTTCACTGTACATTAACACAATGTATGAAATATTGAAAGTGTCTATAGCTCACTCATGTATATGCCTAATGGGCGCAAGTAAGGCAATTGGTGCGCGGATTTCGGTCCCTTGGGATACTCCGACTGGCCGGTTTAGGTGATGTAAGTAAAAGACTTTTATAGCTTGTCAATAGTATTAGCTCACAATTAGGCCACGGCCAACTTGTGCGTAACGTGCAAGTTTGTACTCTAACGAGTGCTGATCTAGTTAACTCTAGTAAAATGATGTCAAATGATGACATTCATGTCATCTTTGAAACCACTGATTTAAGGTACATTTAGAACAGATTAAATGCTCATTCAGAGTTTAGAATTTCATTGACCACCGCGACCACCACTATTATAGTCTGTCACAGCCAGTAAAATCAGAGAGGCGGGCTGGAAAGAGCGGTGGTATGACATCATCAGGCCTATTCAGAGTTTGATTTTCCGTGCCCGCCGCGACCACCGTTGCCTACAATATGACGTTGCACCGCAACCACCACTCTTTTCCAGCCCTCCTCTCTGATTTTAATAACCACTGCACCGCAGTGGTGCTCACTGCAGCAGCCGGACAATGTTGTTTGGTCCAGAAGTTTGGAGCACCGGATGCTTGTTTTTAACGGCTGGTAAAAAAAAAGAAACACAAAATACACCACAGCGCGACGGGCAGGAGGAGAACGAAGGAATTCAATGATAGACACAATGACATAAATAGAATACGAAATAAACATAAAAGCAGCAGAATTTATTGTAATTGAGGCAGGTAGAAAGTAGAGAGAAAAACAGAGGGAAAAATAAACAACAATGGACGCGAGGAGAAGTGAGGTGCTGGCCGTGCACTATGAAAAGTGGTGCTCGCGGTGGCCACCGGAATTCTAAACTCTGAATGAGCCTATATTGTAGGCAACGGTGGTCGCGGTGGGCACCGAAAATCTAACTCTGCATGGTGCTGCGCTATTGAAGCAAGTCCAATCTAGAAATTCACACCAGCCCAGACAGTCGGTCATACCACTCAGTCATTGGAAGTTATTTGTTCTTTTTTTTGGAGATCAATTAGGAACGAAAGTTTCACGAAGCTCGCTCAAAAAATCATGATTAGCGTACAGCCTTAAAGTGCAAGTTCACATGCACACACACTGTGTTCTTCAGTATTTAATGTTTGTATTGGAGAACAGCAGTGTTGCCAGTAACGCGTTACTTAGTAACACGTTACTGTAGTCGGACTACTTTTTTCAGTAACGAGTAGTCTAACGCAACTACTATTTCAAAACCAGTAGTCAGACTACAGTTACTTATTTAATATTAGATGCGTTACTTTTTCGCATTTCACTCTGTAGAATCCACGAGTTTGAGGCGGCGTTCGATTGGAACATGCGGGCCCTTTTCTTAGGTGACATTCCCTCTCCACATGTTGATATGTGTAGCAAACATTCTACTCCTCAGATCTCTGTTTCGTGCAGATTCACAGGCCGCGGCACGTGAGAGGGGGAGAGTTAGCTGCAACGTTAGTGTGCTACTATGGAGGAAGAGCGGTTCGCGTTTAGCAGTTGGAAGTACAACCACTATTTTGATTTTATTTCAGTTAATGATGGTAACATCAGGGTCCGATGCACGCTCTGCCCTGGCGAGAAAGTACTGTCAACTTTCAAAAATACCATGTCTAACCTAAAGAATCTTGGTGCTAGTCCTATATGCCGCAAGTAACTAAAAGTAATCTAACTTAGTTACTTTCCAAATCAAGTAGTCAGTAACGTAACTAAGTTACTTTTCCAAGCAGTAGTCAGTAGTCGGATTACTGTTTCAAAGTAACTGTGGCAACACTGGAGAACAGTGAAACATTATGAGCACATTTCAGTCTAAATATGTGTTACTCACTGACGCTATATACAGTACAGTACTTACCCATAAAAGTATCAAAACACACACCTTTTTTGGAGAGCACCACAGGGAACCTTCTTGGTAATGAATGTGGTCTGGTCTGATTTTGATTTTGCGTGTAATCTGTTTTCACAGACTTGTTGACAGTAATGTCTCGTACCAACGTGTTGAAGTTGTGGCTTCAGCTCTCAGCTCCAATCCATCCCACTTGAGAGAACTGGACTTGAGTGAAAATGACTTGCAGGATTCTGGACTGGATCTCATCTGTGCCGCAATGAAGAGCCCAAACTGTTGTCTGGAGATTCTCAGGTCAGATTATTATTATTAAGTGACCAAGCAGTCCACGAAGTGGACTTGGTCACTTCATTGTTATTGACTGCTTTTCTCCTTCTTCTTCTTCCGCCAAAAATAGCTGTTCTGGCTGAACCATGCAGTCGGTTTTCGTGAAAATTGGTAATCTGGTAGAGGGTGATGCCAAACGGTGATGATGCGAAGCCTGTGACCACTGGTCAAATGGTGGCGCTATAGCACTCAACTGAAATTGCAAATTTTAAACACTCATAACTCATGAACTGCTCGACTCTCAGAAATGTAACTTATATTCCCTTATGCGTCTGCTTATGCCAAACAACTTTTGTATTCTGACTTTTGACCTCTGACCTTTAGATGAGCTGTCATCTTTAATTATATGTAAAACAGTTAAAATGCATGTCCTCCTACAATCTTTAATCAAAATGCATAAAAATGACCTTCACATGAACTTTGGAGCCATACGAATATGAAAATAGTTGTGAATTTTGTTTTAAGTGAAAAAATTATGTTTTTACGAGCCAATGAAAATTGCTCGTTTGTGAAAATGATTCTAATGCCCCTAATCTACACATGCAGCATCATCTGCTTCTGAGATTTTACAGTTTTGTAGAGGGGGATGCCAAATAGCAGCAAAACCAGTCTTACTCCAATTGCTCAAATGGGGGCGCTATAACAATTCTTTGAAACTGAAACATTTGACCAACCATAACTCAGGCCTCGTTTGGCTAAAAATCATGGGACTTGTTTCTACATGTTCCTTGACTCATGTGGAACACATCTGTAACTTTGACCGGTAAGCTCCACCCCCAGAGTGTCTGCCATTTTAAGCAGTTTGAAAAGTGCTCATGCCTGATTTTCTGCCTGGATTTTTGATCAATTTGCATGACATGCCCGCACCCTTGTTGTACAACCCGTTGTACAAACCGTTGTACAAACCGATTTGTACAAACGGTTTGTACAGGCGCACCGAGGAGAGCCATCGTCAGTGCGTTAATCTCGCGTTAATTTTTTTGACGCACGGCTGAGTTAACGCGAGATTAACGCGAGATTAACGCGAGATTAACGCGTTAACGCCGACACCTTATATATATATATATATATATATATATATATATATATATATATATATATATATATATATATATATATATATATATATATATATATATATATATATATATATATATATATATAAGGTGTATATATATATATAAGGTGTATATATATATATGTATATCCTATTGGCCTGAATATAAGACAATGCTTTTTCCCAATGGAAATATCCCAAAAATTGATTTGGGGCTATATATATCTTAGATTCAAGCTGGGCTTTTACTTTGAGTCCAATGCATTTCTGCCTACTTCTCAATAGCACTGAGTTACACTCGCATATCATGAAAGTGATTCACAGAAATGTCACTTTGTGATTGAGATGATAAAACTCAATGTAATGGTAATGGCACCAACTCAGTGGCCTTGTGGTTGGAGTGTCTGCCCTGAGACTGGGAGACCGGGGTTCGATTCCCGGCCAGGTCATACCCCGACATTCTAGATTTCCAGTAGTAACCTACCCAACGAAAGCTTTGCATTGTACAAGCCTTGATCATTTCATGTAACAGTGTAGTGGTTAAAACATTGTGCCAGATTATGTTAGATTAACTTCTTGAACAAAGTGGCCATTAAACAACTGTTGTTAACTAGTGTCCAATCACATTTATTTCACAATTTCTTCTAGTTGTACTTGAATTGTACTGTAATTCTCCAAGCTTTTATCAGTTTTGTTGTAGGAGGCCAGGTTGTAGGCTACTGTAGGAATTTTACATTTCATTTATTCATTCACTATTGTATGGACCCGGGGCAAAAGCACCCCCCTCAGATAATTTCTCAAAAATATGTTCCTTCTTTTGCATATTGTTCTGACTCCTTATTGCTGCTTGCTTGGTCACGTTTTATTGCTGCTTGCAGCTATATTTATTTAATTATTTTACTTTTTTTGTTTATTTTGTTATATATTGTTTAGACACTTTGTTTGAGTCAAAAGTGCCTTATTATAAGAATATGACCTATGTTGCCTACTACTGTTGCTGGAGTTCAGATTAAGATATTTCGTACATAAAGTTTGTCTCATTATCAATCTTTACATGCAGGCAAAACTATGGTATGTAAATTAACTATCATCATCATAACGTCATGGGAGTCCTCCCTATAGGCCTCCAATGAGACCCTGACTTCTAAAGTGTTAAGGTGCTTACATCCTACTAGAGTTGTCATCGGGCATCGGGCCCTAACAATCAACTAAAGTTACACCCGGAAACACTGACATCAAATGTCAGAAAGGGAGAGAGAGAGCCTTATCATCAGCAAAATAATTAATGTAGGCCTACTGTAAATTGACAAGCTCTTTATTAAAAAAAAAAAAAAAAAACAATCAATCCATACCCTTGTTTACCATACCCTAGAATCTAGATCAGTGATTAAATCTGCCTGATTAATTGAGCCAGTTAACATTCATTTGGAGGCGATATCATGAAAGCGATTTAAGATTTATTTTTGACACTGGGCTAGAAACTGAGATTACAAATGGAACCAAATGGATCTGCTATGGCCCATGTGGTTCCGAAATTACCAAAAGCTCTGCAATATGATTAAGGGTTGCTGTCATCATATCACGTGTGCCATACCTGTAACTTTGATTAGCCATACCTAGGTGGGCCACTAAGAGCTAACCATAAACCTCAAAGTGCTCTCAAAGCATGCGATGGCACCAAATAAGGCAGAGCATGTCAAATGACAAGAGTCTAAAGTTAGAATGTAAACACTATGGTAAACTAAAACTATAGTACATAAAGAACTTGTATTTATGCCAAATCAGGCAGACCATCTCTCTAAATAATTCTAGGAATGTGTGTCTTTCTGTCTGTCTGTCTGTTACCTGCGCAAATGCACTGTGCAATGACGCTCACCCACACATGCCACGGTGCACGGACAGCCTCGATGAACCTCGCGTAGCACAGCCCTGTCATCCAGCACCAATGTGCGCTACTTACAAACACCTAACATTATACCAATCATTTTAATTTAATAGATCTGCATGAAAAGCTCATCACCGCGCAGATCACGTCACACGGACACACATTTATTTGTGGTCACAGTTTGTCGTATAACACGGCTGCCAGACAGCTGATCACACACGGTCACGCCACGATGGTACACGCTACTACGGTCACCTACGACTTATTTCTACTACCGCTGCAATCTGCAACGCCTGGATATTCATTACGCGTGGCGCGGCGGCCACGGCACCTTCTCCAAACTAATTTGCAAGTTTCAACTGCTCACTCGAACACCAACAAAGACAAAACCTCAGAAAGACTGTGTGTTCGCTCCGTATACTATGCGCCCCTGTGTGTGTGTGTGTGTGTGTGTGTGTGTGTGTGTGTGTGTGTGTGTGTGTGTGTGTGTGTGTGTGTGTGTGTGTGTGTGTGTGTGTGTGTGTGTGTGTGTGTGTGTGTGTGTGTGTGTGTGTGTGTGTGTGTGTGTGTGTGTGTGTGTGTGTGTGTGTGCGATAACAGCGTTTGGTCTGGGAATGCAACAATTAACACCAATACGCTCACAACATCTTATGTTGCTATAGCCATGCGTTTCCTCAAGCCAGAGGTAAACACTGCACATTGTACACGCACGCCAGGCCGTGTCACTGAGCATAGGCTACTTTCAACAGTATGAAGCCCTGAAACATGACTGTCCAGCGTCATGCCAATCGATGCATGTTTACTTTATATGCTGCATGTCAAACTGGGTTCCCCTCAGGTATTAGTATTTGGTTCGAATAACCTTCAGGGTTTAATGCAATTCTATAATATCTAGATTATATTCTATATTATAAGGTCTATAACATTCATTTAGTGCCCAAGTTCAACACAACCTTTCAACATCAACAATTTCCTCCCAATCATCTGTCAGTGTCATCTATACATAATTTCCAAATCATATTACACAACGGGTATAGGACTAGTTATTATACAAATGACAAAGATATTACAATATTGGTGTGTGTGTGTGAGGGACCTACAATGGGGGAAATAAGTATTTGACATGCTGATGATTTTGTAAGTTTTCATGGTTAGAATGAAATGAGCACTCTGTCATTTTTATGGTACTTTTATTTGAACAAATAGAGGCAGAATATCAACAAAAATGTCCACAAGAAAACATTTTTTAAAGGTTATGAATTAATTTGCGTTAGATCTGGTGAAATAAGTATTGGACACCCAAGCACAGTCTGACTTCGTACTTGGTGGAGAAACCTTTGTGGGCAAGCACAGTAGTCAGAAGTTTCTTGTAGTTGGTCACCAAGTTTGCGCACATCTCAGGAGGGGTTTTGGTCCACTCCTTTTTAGAGATCCTCTCCAAATCCTCAAGTTTTCGAGGGTGTTGCTTTCCAACTCGAAGCTTCAGCACCCTCCATAGATTTTCCATAGGATTAAGGTCTGGAGACTGGTTAGACCACTCCATAACCTTAATATGCTTCTTCTTGAGTCACTCCTTTTGCTGCCTTGACCGTATGTTTTGGTTCGTTGTCATGCTGGAAGACCCAGCCACGACCCATCTTCAGTCCTCTGGCTGAGGGAAGGAGGTTCTTGTCCAAGATCCTGCGGTACATGGCCACATCCATTGGCCACACAATGTGGTGAAGTTGCCCTGTACCCTTAGCAGAGAAACAGCCCCAAAGAATAATGTTTCCACCTCCATGCTTGACGGTGGGGATGGTGGTGTTGGGTTTGTATTCAGCATTTCTCTTCCTCCAAACACAATGAGTCGAATTGATGCGAAAGAGTTCAATTTTGGTCTTATTTGACCACATCACATGACCCCCAGCCTGCTTTGAATCATTTAGGTGTTCATTGGCAAACTTTAGACAGGCCTCTATGTGGGTTCTTGAGCAAGGGGACATTGCGGGCAGTGCAGGATTTCAATATGTAGTGTGTTGCCTTCAAATCATTAACACCATCATCCCCACTGTCAGGCATGGAGTTGGAAACATTGTGCTTTGAAGCTGTTTCTCTGCTAAGGGTACAGGGCAACTTTACCGCATTGTGAGGTCGATGGATGGGGGCAACATCTTGGACAAGAACCTCCTTTCCTCAGCCATACCACTGAAGATGGGTCGTGGCTCGGTCTTCCAGCATGACAACGAACCAAAACATACAGTCAAGGCAACAAAGGAGTGACTCAAGAAGAAGCATATTAAGGTTATGGAGTGGTCTAACCAGTCTCCAGACCTTAATCCTATGGAAAATCTATGGAGGGTGCTGAAGCTTCGAGTTGGAATGCAACACCCTCGAAAACTTGAGGATTTGGAGAGGATCTCTAAAAAGGAGTGGACCAAAACCCCTCCTGAGATGTGCGCAAACTTGGTGACCAACTACAAGAAACTTCTGACTACTGTGCTTGCCCACAAAGGTTTCTCCACCAAGTACGAAGTCAGACTGTGCTTGGGTGTCCAATACTTATTTCACCAGATCTAACGCAAATTAATTCATAACCTTTAAAAAATGTTTTCTTGTGGACATTTTTGTTGATATTCTGCCTCTATTTGTTCAAATAAAAGTACCATAAAAATGACAGAGTGCTCATTTCATTCTAACCATGAAAACTTACAAAATCATCAGCGTGTCAAATACTTATTTCCCCCATTGTATATACACCAAGGGGGATTACCATTCAACCTATGTGCATGCGAGAGATGTACATCCACCTCTGTCTGTCACCTCAGGCTCTCTCTCTGCCCCCCAATCCCCCCCATCTGTTTGTATTCTTCCTTTAGTCTGAAGGACTGCTGGTTGTCAGAGAGATGCTGTGAAGTTCTGGCCTCAGCCAAAACTTCTAATCCCGCCCTCCCCCTGAGAGAAGTGGACCTACGTCTCAACATGGTCAATGAGTCAGGACTGAAGATGCTGCGCTCTGCTGGGATCAAGTAAGTAGACTTGTGGACCTATTTTTAGGAATTAAACACTATTTGTGGATTTGTCTCTGAAACACCAGTGCTATATTAAATTGTGCAGGTGTGTTTTGGGCTCTACATTAATCAATGACTATGCATAGGAATTCTACACACACCAAAGTCTTGTAGGGCTGTCAGCCTACAGCAGAAGTATCCAATTAATTACTCTCCAAGATGTTTCTTGTTAATAAAAGGCGATAAAAAACACAAGGTTCACATTGACAATTTGACCAATTGCCACTGAGAATCTATAGATTTATTGGGAATTAGAATGTTATGATAGACATACAGTAGATGTTAGACATTGATGCATTGTTGTTCTACTTCCTACAGAGTGAAACATAGTCAAGACGAACGGTTCAATGCGCATGTCATTAAAGGACGTGAGTATCTCTCAATATTGGCATTTTATACATGTACAGTACATTATATACAGCACTTTTAGGGCAGCTTCACACCTACTGTATACTGTTCGTAGACTTCAGGGGTGTAGTTGCAAATGCAACATGGTTTGCTTATTTCAAACAACAATCAGCCATCTACAAGTTCACAAGTCACTTCATGACAGATTTGATCCATTATGAATGTAGGATTCTCATGTTATCACATCATTTAAGAAATGGAGTCATGATCTCCATGCTATTATGGCTGCACGGCTCATTGTAATAACTGACCAAGCCTCGGTCAGTTATTAGGAAACAACTCCTTAGTACGAAAGGTGTTATCCCGCTTATTAACTAATACAGAAATAGTACACAACAAGGCTGCTTTTATTTATCTGCAGTTGTGTGGGCTACATTCATCCAGGTTAGGAACGGTCCGTTGTGTGATTTTGCTCTTATGCTACAGCTGACAGTAAAAAAGCATGCCTACTCAATTTCATTGTAACTACAATGTGTGCTACAAATTCATGTTTTTTTAAATCCCATATTTAACCATGAGGGTGCAAATCTCCACAGCATCCTTCCAAGCACCAACAAAAACTCTTTGTCATTGCCTGTAAGTGGCATAGCTCAGCCAATGACAGGTGGAGGTGAGGTGGAGTCAGATTCAAACCTGGTTACAAACAGATTTTGTACACACTAAAGTTGCTGGTATTGCCTTTAATGTCAAAACTCATACCACCAGGGGGGTGGGGTACCGCCAAGTGCTCACCACTGCTTGAACTGCTCACATTTTATTGTCTCACTCTCAACTAATGCCAATTAATTCTTTCAATCAACATCATGGCGGTTTCAGTAAATTAATGTCAGTAAAAAAAAGGTTTCTGTGATGATGTGACCTCGATACCAGACTTAAGGGTTTAAAATGGTTAAGACTTATGTGTGTCTGTGTGTGTGTGAGAGAGTCAGTGAAAAATGTATTTAATGTTTGCTGTCTTGTTTTCTCATCAGATTTCCATCGTCTCACACTGGACAGAAACACAGCACACTGTGGCCTCACTCTGTCAGAGGATAACAGGAAGGTCACACAGAATGGACAGCGTCATCAGTATCCTCCTCATCCAGACCGCTTTGATTACTTTGAACAGGTTTTGTGTACAGACATTATGAGCAAACGTTGGTACTCTGAGGTAGAGTTTCGTGGATTCTTGGATATAGCAGGAACTGACAAAGGAATCTGCAGGAAAGGAAGTGGTGATAACTGTAAGCTTGGACACAATGTTGTGTCCTGGGGTTTGACATGTTACTGTAGTCATTACACTCACAATTACAACAATATTCTCCCCGTCAGTTCCTCCCACAGAGATGTTGATCTCCAGCACTGGGAGGACAAGGATAATGAGGGCAGGGGGTACAAGGACTACTACAGAGTAGGGGTGTACGTGGACCATCCCACTGGGACTCTGTCCTTCTATGACGTGTCCTCAGAGGACGCTCTGCTCCACCTGTGCACCTACCAGATCAAGTCCACTGAAGGGCTATGTCTTGGGTTCTGGGTGGGTTCTGACACCTCAGTGTTCCTGCGAGGAAGTCCAGTCTCTTAGCACACTTTTATTAGGTGGATTGTGCAGTTGCGGATACAGGCGCCCAATTTTGTGTGAGGCTTCATTAGGACATACTCATCAATTTTAGCCTTGGAGACAAACACAGATATTGGAAATATGCACATAAAACATATTTTTTATTTTTTTATTAAATGGGTGCCGAAATCACCCATGTGCAAGTACAACCTATTTTCTTCCAGGGACTGCATGTGATTATTTCCATTTTTATCTAAAATTGTATGAGATCATTGTAGAAGTTTAAATTTTTAATAAATCGATACTTTAAAGTTGGTGATTTTTGTCTATTCATATTATTATTACTAACTGTTATTACTAAATGTTAATTACCTAATAGTATCAATAATAAGTCAATGAATTCAAGCAGGTTCTTGTCATTGATTAGGACTTTATAGAAATAAGAGGAGGAAGGTAGATAGTGTTATGATATCTTATGTCTTTTGAGATCATGGAATAAGGAACACTTTTATACGACCACGTGGCAAGGCAGCGCTATCAGACCACACTGACTTTCTGGCCTTGGAACGTCTCAGCGGTCCTCCAGTGGGAAATTACTGAAGTTGCTCTGGAGAGGAAAAGTCTGGGGTTCTCTTGTGGAGCCATTGCCCCTGTGACCCAACTACGGATAAGTGGTTGTAGATGGATGGATGATTTCGTAATGATTTTTATTGAGCATACGCAAATGTATGTATTAGACTTTGTAATGTAAACAATCAACCAGTCCATAATAGTCTACTAAAATAGCTTGTACCAAAATACCAAAGGATTCTCAACCAATTCATTGAGAGTCCTATATTTGTATCCATTTCATAATTCTACAGTTTTATATATTTGTATTCTGTATCCCTGGTTGAAGAGCAAGGTGTGAGTAAAAAAAAACAAAGAAAATAACAAAAAGTTAAAGTAAAAAATAATCTCAGGTGGTCGTTCAAAATCTGGCAATCCAAGGCAGAACAAAGAGCCTTTACATGAAGTGAGCACCCTTTTAATAGCAAAAGTTGTGCATACAGTACGTCATAGCCTGGCCATGCAACACCCTTGTCTAACTCCCTCAAGGCCAGGGGGCCCCAAGAGGCTGGATTAAACTGGCTTTATCTACCATTGGACAATCCTGAGGTACTTCCTTATAGAAGGTTTCTACAGTTAACACAAATGTAGGCAGGGGCACAAGAGCTACAATATCATGGTTATAAAGGCATATACACAAATACTAATGAACTTCTCTTTGGAGTAAAAACTTCATGACAGGCCCATGGGCTCTTTTGAACATACATGACTGCACACGTGTGTGTGTGTGTGTGTGTGTGTGTGTGTGTGTGTGTGTGTGTGTGTGTGTGTGTGTGTGTGTGTGTGTGTGTGTGTGTGTGTGTGTGTGTGTGTGTGTGTGTGTGTGTGTGTGTGTGTGTGTGTGTGTGTGTGCCCGGTCTCCGTCATACAGGCACCTTTTAGTTAATAATCATCAGCCACTCTTAACTTGGGTGAGGCGCAAGTCAGAATTGTCACATTCAGTAGATCCTGTAAACTTGTGGTCAGATGTAGCCTAATTGCTTGAGGTATATTATGACTATAGATAATAAAAAAGAAATTACTTTCCAGTGGAACACTGGAAAGTAACTATAACAGTGGACCAACACTATAACAGCAAATTCTACTGAATTACTATTACAGTATTTTGTGTGTTATATATGGGCTATGAGGGAAAAGGGGCTCCAATGTGCAAGTTCTCCTTATTACCTGATTGGAGCCTGGCTTGGTTCACACAGTAGTGAAGTGAAGTGTGGGTCCTGTCCTGTTGGACTGCATGTGACTGTAGGAGCCACTAGAGGGAGCTGGTTGTCTGCTGTCATACAGCCTCTGCAGCAGAGAGAGAGGACAGGTCCTCTCCTGTTGTACAGTAGCAATTTCTCCTCTTGCTCCATCTTTAACTCCTATTGACAGTGCAGAGTTTCTGATACGGCAAAGTCCACACCACAACAAAAAGAATATTGAACAACATTACTGGAGTGGTTCGCAAAATGGTGGGGTCACCAAAGAAAAGATAGTTTGGAAACCAAATGGAATAAAAGAAGAATCCATGCAATCATCCAAACAGAAGAAAAATCCAGACAATCAGGATGAGAGGGGCCTTTCTCCAATCATGATCGATCAGAGGCGGGCATGCTGTTGGCCTATCTAGTGCAGTTTTGATGGTGAGTTGGAGTGAAATGAAACCAAATGGACCCGTACGCGTCCATTTGGTTTCATTTTTACGCTCTCAAGAGTTACTCAAAGTTAAATTATATTTAAACATCTGAATTACCTATTTTTCAAGATTGCTATTTTGACCAACATTTAACTACAACCACTTATTTCTCCTAAATTAGTCTGAGAGACTACATTCAACATCAAATGGTGGTCCTCCGTGGCTAAAATGCAGAATAAATTGTGGGGCCCTGGTATGAAAATGGTTGAAAACCCACTGCTCTAGCCTCTAGCGCATTCTAGTGCATTTTGGAAGTGTTACTATAGTGCATTTTGGGTTTCGGCAGATGGCAACACTGAGTCCGCTCCACGAACAAGTCCAGACAACTCAGCTACAGTTACACTCGGCTACAGTTGAGTTCATATCCGCTCCGATAGAAAACATACTGTAGGCTACAGCTTTACACTTCTGCTGCTTGATGTTCACAGTTAACATGCCAGGTTGTGATCCGTTATAGTTTAAAACAAGGAAAGGGAAAGGAAAGTTGCGGAAAAGTTCTGGGAAACTGCTGGACTTGGAAGTTAAACTTTTACTTTCACTTTCCTTTCTGCGTAAAGAAGAACAGAAGTTGCGTTTCATTCAAACTGCTAACTGAATAGTTCTGCTATACAAGGTAGGCTAGGCTGCACTGCATGACATTTTTAATATAGACATATTTTAATATAATATTAAGCTATATATAATTTGTATATAGAAACCAGTAACCACCTTGGTGATTTTTATTTTATTTTTTCTACGAACAAAGAAATACTGAATGTCCTACAGATTTATTTTAGATATAGGCTAGTGCCTGCTAAATAAATTATGTTACTAACTCCAGCCCTGATCCATATGTGTTAGTGGAATTTACAGGCTATAGTTTAAGGGAATTCCATCGATTTTCAACATTTTACTATGTCACTAATATACCATGTTGTGTGGATAGGAAAGTTCCCCCCTATTCTGGATGGATGTCTGAAATGAACCATTAACACGGTGAAACACATCATCCAGTTGTGTTTCACCAATCACCATGTTAATATTTTTTCGTTCAGGACCTATTTTTCTGAGAGTGTACAAATGGGACCAAAATGTGTACATTCCTAGGAAAAATGTTGAAAATCCACTTTAATGTATTAGGAAACAAAGCGGGTATGATGACTGCTAGTGATGACTGCCATGATCTGCCACTTCCAGTATTGTCAACTGTCAAACCATACCGTTATATGTGTTTCCGTGATGTAACCACTTTATGACTATTGTTCGACTGCAACAACACAAGCTGCTAAAAGATCATGTTTTAAAAGTAAGACATATTTTTTTCCATGCTTTTATTCTTTCGTTTGAACTTCAGAGCAGGATATTCCGGAGTGGAGATGGGGAGCCCCAGAGATGAGTCTATTAATAATGAGGAGCAGGAGGAGGAGAGAGGACTGAATCGGAGGAGCAGTCAGCGACTGAGGCTTGTAGAGGAGACCAGGAAGATGTGTCTGCGGAGAGGAAAGAGAGTGAGGTATTGTTTAGAGGAGGAAGAGGAGGAGGAAGAGGGAGGTGAGCTTGATGAAGAAGAAGAGGAGGAGGAGGAGGACGGTGATGTTCCCTGGTTCAGACCAGGTTCATCATCCCTGGACACCCGGAGCACAGCAGCAGACCAGAGTGAGAGTTAACCCATTGTGTCCTGTCTAGATTTCTAGTTTCTGAATAACATAATATTCATAGATTTGCACCACGTTTTCACGATTTTTCTAAAAATAGCAGAGATACAAGCTCATAGCGCGCCACTCGGTGGCGCACTATGAGCTTGTAGACCTGCTATTTTTCAATAGTTAAAACATAATGCTTAGAACACCAAAACGTGTTCAGTACACTATATATGCTTTTGTCTGAAGTAGTCTCAGAAAATGTTATAACTAGAAAAAAAAACATTGTTTAGTTAACCTATAGAGCAGTGATTGTCAACCTTTTTCATACCATACTATTTATTCTGCATTTTAGCCATGGAGTTTAGTCTAACACAAAACTACAGATTTTCAAGTTAGTGTCCACAATTTAAGAGAGATAAACTGGCAAAATGTTGGTCAAAATAGCAATTCTACATTTTCTAAATGTGTACATTCTTGAAAAGTAAGTATTTCAGATGTTTAAATATAATTGAACTCTCAAGAGCGTAAAATGAAACCAAATGGACCCGTAAGGGTCCGTTTGGGTTCATTTTATAATCTCAGATCTATAAGGTCCAATTGATTACCCGCTCCGTTCACGCATGAGTAGGCCATGGCCTACTTGTACGCAACATGCAAGTTTGACTCTACTGAGTGCTGATCTAGTTCCTGAAAGTATATATGTTTTACTGTTTTGAAATAGTTCAACCAGCCGATTTACCTGTTGTGAGGTTGCTGATTGGCTATACCTGTATTTATAAAAATGGTGTTGAAGAACGAGTAGAGCAGGACATTCATTGTGTCCATCAATACATCTAACATGTTTTTATTGGACTTTCTAGAGAGTACAAGCTCTGCGGAGTTGGACGTGATTCCTGTCACCTGTGGGAGCAAAAAGGGCAAACTGAGCGTAGAACAGCTTGCCAGGGGTAAGTGATGCTGTGGCTAATTTGGAGTGAAAGTACTGACAAAATAACTGTCAAGTGTTCTTTATTACACGTACGTTTGGATGTTATTGCACAGATGTGGACGTGGCAGGACCTTAAAGGTAATAGAGGCAACTTTTTAGACAAAATTTATCATAGATATATAGCCATATTTTTTGCCTTTTCCCCCCTCTATGTTGCTTCTACTTTGATGCTGCAAGGTTCAAGGTTCAAGGTTTCTTTATTAGTTACATCTGCGTTGAAACAGACATAAAATTACGTTTATCCCTTCATCATAAAATGCATAAAAAGAGAGAGAGTTAAAAGAAGGGAGAACAGGCAGAAACAGATTCATTCACACATCCAAAGATGCCCACAATTCTTTAAAATACTATAAGTTAATATAAAAACATATCTAAATAGTCCAGTGTTCCCAAAGCAGCAATGTTGCTTTAGGAACAGCGGTATCAAGGACTATCTAATAAGGACAGGACGCCAAGACATGGCTTCCTGTCCTCATGGGAGGAAACAGACATGCGCAGTACAGACAAGGAAGTTTGACGCTTGGCAAACCATCCAAGAGACCAATGGCATGCATGGTTTGCAAGAGTCAAACTTCCTGGAATGCACTGCGCATGTCTGTTTCCTCCCATGAGAACAGGAAGCCATGTCTTGGCGTCCTGTCCTTATTAGATAGGCCTTGAGTGGTATCAGGAAGTGAAATGTCAGTGTGGGTGGAAGGGGGGAGGGGTAGGCAGGGCAGGGAGGGAGTTCAGTTTTCTGACTGCCTGATGCACAAAACTGTTCTTCAGCTGGATAGTCCTTGCCGGAGAGAGAGAGAGAGAGAGAGAGAGAGAGAGAGAGAGAGAGAGAGAGAGAGAGGCAGAGAGGTGAGGGCAAGGCGAGGAAGTGTAAGGAGAATGCAGTTAGGAAACCAAACGCTATCTGTGTGTAAAAAGACCTTGACACGTTTTTTGAGACAACCTTCAAATCTTGGCGTTTAGAATTGGCTGAAGAATGTTCACTGAGCCAACACAAAGTAGATACAGTCCCTCGAATAGCCATTCTGGGGGCCGACATGAGTTATGGCTTAGGTTGGGTGTTGTATGGAAACAACTGTATATGAAATCCCTGACATATTAAAATGTTGAATTCCCCTTTAAAGAAAGTTTATGCATACACTAGGTGTGCTAAACTCTCAACTTCTATTTTATCCCCATTATTTCCATTCTGCTTTAACAAATGGCCAAGTCAGAGCAAACAAAGTGCACTCAATAATTGCGGTTTATTTGTATTACACATTTACTAATGTGCTCACGTTTTACACACGCACACACACACACACACACACACACACACACACACACACACACACACACACACACACTTGTGTGTGTGTAATCCTAGTCTCTGCTTGGTTCAAGGTCTCAGAGAATGTTACAAATAGAAAAAAAAACATTGTTTAGTTTGAGGACATTTTAACCCCCACAGACCCCAAAACGAAAGATTTCTTTTGTTTTTGTCCACAATTCCAGGCTGGATTTGGGAAACAAAACAGGCAAACATACAAATCAAAATGACCATTAATCTTCTACATTCTCTAGTCACGTAGACTTCTTAATTAAGTGGGTTGATTCAGATGATTCATATATTTTTTAGTATAAAATGAAACCAAATGGTCCCGCATTTGGTGTGCTGGTGAATGCCTTGCATGGGCTGACTCTGCCATCGGTCTATGGATGTGTGTGTGTGTGAATGGGTGAGTGTAATGACTATGTAAGCACAGTGGATAAGTGTGCTCTATAAACTATTTTACCATTATTTTTCCTCCTATCTCTGAACCCTATTTTAGGAGAGCTGTGCATTAAGTCTGAGGGGCGTTGGTTTTCACCCTGCGGCTTTGAGAACTTTGGAGGGAAAGCTTCCAGTAAGAAATGGAAACAATCCATCTATTGCGATGACCAACCCTTGGAGTTGTTGTTTAAAGTAAGAATGTTTGTTTAATGTAAGAATTGTATGTATTGGTCACATGAGCGCAACACGTCATGCTAGACACAGATGCATTGCAGACTCAGTGATGGGCAGTAGCTTGTTACAAGTAGCTAAGCTACATAGCTTAACTACATTTTCCCGAACTTGTAGTGTAGCTTACTACATTTGTTCTGGGAATAGCTTGTAGTGAAGCTACACTACTTGTTTTGAGTAGCTTGTAGTGAAGCTACACTACTTGTTTCGAGTAACAAGGATTGTAGCTTACTACATTTTCCCACACACATTTTCAAATTCCACCCATTTTTAATGGGTAGAAAACCTCTAATATACATCCCAAAACTTAAACATGCCACCATCCTATGTTCAAACCCTCCGCTAAATTATTATCATTATGATTTTTACCCATATTGTTTTATTATTATGATTAGTATTTAGAAAGTTGTACATTAAGATGAGATATATATTTATATTATGTAGTGATGATGTAGCAAGCTACATCAAGCTACTTTTGTCATGTAGCTTGTAGTGTTGCTTGCTACAATTTTCTGGCAATAGCTTGTAGAGTAGCTTAGCTGCATTTTTTCGAGAGTAACAAGTAGTGTAGGTTACTACATTTTCCCAGTAACTTGCCCATCACAAATGCATTGCAGTGCACAGTATTCATCTGTATTGCTTTTAATGTGTATTATAAAAAGCTGCACTGGATCTTTCATATCGATGGGCGCAAATGGCAGCAAGAGGTAACTATTTTGATTCTAATTGTTGAGATTGTTTTTTTTTTATCGTGTATACACTACAGGACACATCGCATCACTTACACAGATACACATATACTGCTATTGTACTGTATATTAATACAGTAGTATTATTATTACATGTAGTATTATTCATTTGCTATTTGCTGGTACAGTGTTGAGTACCGTAATTTCCGGATTATATGCCGCACCTGAATATAAGCCGCACCAGCTAAATTTGGGGCAAAATACTGATTTTTCCTTGTATAAGCCGCACCTGACTATAAGCCGCACCAGGCTTATAGTCAGGTGCTTCATGTTAGAGCAGTGGTTTTCAACTTTTTCACAATTTAACAACATCTTTTCCCCACCCCAAAACTAATTATTTCTTTTGGTTTTGTTCACAATTCCAGGATGGATGTTTGCCAACAAAATTAGATCAAAATGAACATGACTTATGACTTATTAATTAAGTGGTGCTAATTTAGATGGTGAATATCATAACTCTTGAGAGTGTAAACATGAAACCAAATGGACCCGCTAGGGTCCATTTGGTTTCATTTTTACGCTCTCAAAGAGTTACATCTGGTTAACCAACTTTCTATCATTTAGTCTGCGGAGCCCACCTGGAACCTGGAAAATCCATAGATTGGCCGCACCGTTGTATAAGCCGCAAGGTCAAAAGCATGTGAAAAAAGTAGCGGCTTATAGTCCGGAAATTACGGTAACCAAACAGTCTCTCCATTCTCTGATTTTACCCTTTTACTGCCTCTCATCGCAGCAGGGTCTTTTGACGACTCCCGGGTTTAAGAAGAGAAACACAGAAGAAAACAAGGTGATCGCATGGGCAATGACTTATTGGAATTATTCCATTAGTCCTCTGAGGCACAGAAAAATGAAATGTAGAGAATCTACGAGGATCCAGACAGTTTCAAACAGTGATCTTTTTTTCTCACGATCGTCCGATAGTACTGATCTTGTGTGTAGGGAGAGAAATTTGAATCTTTCCAAAATGATGTCAAAATCCACATCCAACTGTGATGGGGGAAGGGTGGAATGTTTAGGTCTGATCTGACTGACTTTTAAACCACTTAACCCTTTCAGGACGGGAATCCATATTTGGATTCTGTACAGTATGTACTGTATTACAGAATAAACTTTTTTGATGCTGATATACAAATATTTCACGTTTTTCAGAAACCTTAGGTCAGACCTAAATTCTAAATGGCAAGATTTTAAAAGATTTGTTTCTCCATCACCCATCGGCGATCACCGGCGATTTGAGTCATTATTATGGAGTAAATATTGACCGATCACCAATCGGTGGTCTATCGGGGGTGAGTGAGGACCATTTAAATGAAGATAGGTGGAAAATGCTGTCCCTTTTAATTGTCTGATATTGAAATAACATTCTCTCTTAGCCGAGCCAGATGAATAACTGCAGGAAGATGAACATCGGAGACCATGCGGTACCTGTGCTGCACAGGTATGCCTTGCGCGTTTCGAGGACGGAAAAAGAGCGCGGCAATGTACCAGGGGAGGACGAAGACGACTCGGAGGGTGAATGCCGAACAGAGAAAAAATCTGAAATGAAAGAAGGTGAAAATGATGAGCTGATGATGATTCGACTTATCAACTAACTCAGAGGTTTTTCAACCGGTGGTCCGGGGACCACCAGTGGTCCTTGAGAGGGTTCCAGGTGGTCCCCTGCAGGCTAAATGATGGCTAAAGTTGGTTAACCAGATGTAACTCTTGAGAACGTTTACGCTCTCAAGAGTTAAAATATTCATTACCTGAATTAGCCCCAAGTCTACGCAACTAGAGAATGTAGAAGATTAATGGTCATTTTGATCTGTATGTTTGACTGATTTGTTTCCCCAAATCCATCCTGGTATAATTGTGGACAAAAGAAAAATCTTTAGTTTTGGGGTCTGTGGGGCTAAAAACAATGTCCTCAAATAGTGGCCCGTGGCCCAAATGCTGAATATATGGTGGGCCCTGGTATCAAAAACAGTTGAAAACCACTGAAGTAGAACTAGAATAAACGGAGAGGCCAAAATGATGATGGAATTCCATTTTTTCCCTTCCTTTCCCTTTCCCTTTGTTCCAGGAGAGAAGAAGAAGTGGTTCATCCTCCAGGGGTATGAAGACATAACATCTGGGTCCAAGCAGCGGGGCACCAGCCTGAACATCCCTCTCATGAGATTGTCTCCGGTAAGATGCCAAAGATGGTCGCCGTTTCCCTCTCCTCCCTGTGGCCATGCAACCGCTGCAAGATCTCACAAAACGCACAGAGCAAAAGACAACAGATCGCATTCGCCCCTTTCAAATTTCTCACAGACATTATTTAGACTTTATTTAACCCATTTTGTCCTGACATTTCGCTCTGAAAGAACATGCTGAAAGATTTGTGCTGCATTCTCACATTCTCTCCAAAAAATAGCAGGCGTTCACGGCTGCTATTTTTCGATGAAAGTTAAAACCCCACAAGTACAGTGTAGAATGGTTAATAGACCTTTTAAACGTTGTACAAAGCCAACTCGGGTCGTGACAAATCATGATGACAAACGCAAAATTACATTATTATTGAAAAATAACAAAAATGTAACCTGCCCCCTTTTTTTCTTCTTTGTAATCATTTGTTATACCCAAATGGTGTGTGTTGGCGAAAATGCTGAACAAAACGCGCCAACACACACCAAATCAGATGCTCTGTTTGTTTGCGTTGAGGTTGAGAAGAGATCTATGAAATGGAGAGGTAATTGATGCAATATAGCAGTGGTTTTCAACCAGTGGTCCGGGGACCACCAGTGGTCCTTGAGAGGGTTCTCGGTGGTCCCCAGGCTAGATGATGGAACGTTTGTTAACCAGATGTAACTCTTTGAGAGTGTCAAGAGTTTAAATATTCATCATCTGAATTAGCCCAAGTCTACACAGAAGTTTAATGGTCATTTTGATCTGTATGTTTGGCTGTTTTGTTTCAGAAATCCAGCCTGTATTTGGTTTTGGGGTCTGTGGGGCTAAAATATAATTTAATGGTGGTCAGTGGCTCAAATTCAGAATAAATAGTGGGCTCTGGTATCAAAAAGCTTGAAAACCACTGCAATATAGCATTGAACTAAGACAGAGACTATAGACCGCTGGACCTCTTCTCACAAGGGCAGCTTGCCATGCGGCGAGTTCTTCAATAAAATACAGAATCAGCCGTCAACACTGAGGCTTTTCAGCTGTGGCTCCATCGTGCGTTATTTCCTGGGCCTAGGGCTGTTTGCGTACATTCATACACGATCTTTATAACGACAAAACCGCGTGGGCAAGATGACTCGAGGGGACGAAATATGTGAAACACAGATTGTTGTCATGAGAGCTCTTCGATTGCAGCACGTATGTATACATTGAATGAATTCATTTTCTTTGTTTTGCAGGCCAAACTAAGTGTTCTTTCATCCCGTTGTAGAGATGTGGAATCAGCAGGTTTGTGCAAAACTGTTACATCTCATAATGTCGCCCCGTCAACAAGCACTAATGTCCACCTGTCTGTTTATTAATTAGGTAATTCAGATGTTTAGATATAATTTAACTCTTGAGAGCGTAAAATGAAACCAAATGGACCCTTACGGGGTCTATTTGGTTTCATTTTACACAAGGGTTTTATCTCTGGCGTCTGTCAACCAATTTCGCACCAACTCACCAGCAAAAAAGCACTAGATTTTCCACCAGGAGTTTTTCACTAATTTTGGGGCTAGGGGGTGTCTGGAAAAAAAGCTAAACATAGCGACAAATGCTCCAAGTTGCCAACACTGAGAACTTCTATCTATACTCGCCACAAAAAGTTCGGAAATCCAACTTTGGTCCATTATAGCTCCCCTTTGATAAAACCGTTTGGTATCATATTATATACCATTTTTATCATTGATTTGTCCCCTTTACAATGAGGTACAGCATGTAATGATCCGGCATTCGTGGAATGAGAAACACTGCTAAACATGTGGCTTGCGCTCCAATTTTTTTTTGCCAAAATCAGTAGCACCGAGATCGAAAAGTGGTATATGGTATGCCGCTAGTGCCTCAGCGGCATATGCCGGTGGCCCAGCGGCATATGCCGGTGGCTCAGCGGCATATGCCGGTGGCATATGCCGGTGGCCCAGCGGCATATGCCGGTGGCATATGCCGGTGGCCCAGCGGCATATGCCGGTGGCATATGCCGGTGGCCCAGCGGCATATGCCGGTGGCATATGCCGGTGGCTCAGCGGCATATGCCGGTGGCTCAGCGGCATATGCCGGTTCTAGAGTGGTATGCCGCTCGTGTTCCACCGGTACATACCATTTCCCAACGGCAAATGCCGCTCGTTTTAGGGTTAGGGTTAGGGTTAGGTTAGGTTAGGGTTAGGGTTAGGGTTAGGGTTAGGGTTAGGTTTAGGTTAGGGTTAGGTTAGGGTTAGGCATATGCCGCTAGGCCACCGGCATATGCCGCTGAGCCACCGGCATATGCCACCGGCATATGCCGCTGGGCCACCGGCATATGCCGCTGGGCCACCGGCATATGCCGCTGGGCACCGGCATATGCCGCTGAGCCACCGGCATATGCCGCTGGGCCACCGGCATATGCCGCTGAGGCACTAGCGGCATACCATATACCACTTTTCGATCTCGGTGTCACTCGCCAAAATGGCAAATGTATGGTATTGATTGCTTTGGGTTGCCTAGCAGATTGGATGATTACTCTCTTCCACAGTACAAAGTAAAAACACAACACATATTGGACATTTTTAGACTTTATTAATTTCACACTCAGTGACAGGGAACTCAGTAGCGTGTGGTATTACCAAACACAGACACAACAGCTTGGCACCTCCTCCTCATGCTGCTCACCAATGCAGCCACATTTTGCTGTGGGATTGCATTCCATTCCTCAACCAGCATCTGTTTCAAGTCAGCCAACGTGGTTCTGTGGGTCACTCTAGCATACACATCCCTGATCCCACAAGTGTTCAATTGGGTTGAGGTCTGGACTCATGGCAGGCCATTCCATCCTCTCCACTCCCAAATTCTGGAGGTACTCTTTGATGATCCTGGCTCTGTGGGGGCGAGCATTGTCATCTTGGAGGATGGCATTAGGTCCCAGGTTCCTAAGATATGGGATCGCCACTGGATCCAGAATCTCATCCCTGTACCTTAATGCATTGAGATTACCTTTGATAATGACAAGATTAGTCTTGCCTCTCAGAGAGATGCCCCCCAAACCATCACACTGCCCCCATTAAATGATGTCACCCGATCAGTACAACAATCTGTCTGTGTTTGGTAATACCACACGCTACTGAGTTCCCTGTCACTGAGTGTGAAATTAATAAAGTCTAAAAATGTCCAATATGTGTTGTGTTTTTACTTTGTACTGTGGAAGAGAGTAATCATCCAATCTGCTAGGCAACGCAAAGCAATCAATACCATACATTTGCCATTTTGGCAAAAAAAATGGAGCGCAAGCCACATGTTTAGCAGTGTTGCTCATTCCACGAATGCCGGATCAGTACATGCTGTACCTCATTGTAAAGGGGACAAATCAATGATAAAAATGGTGTATAATACGATACCAATCGGTTTTATCAAAGGGGAGCTATAATGGACCAAAGTTGGATTTCCGAACTTTTTGTGGCGAGTTTATATACTCCGTAATTTCTCCGTAATGTTTTGAAGTAATCATTTGTTTGTGAACAGAGACCTGGTGTATGCCACTCGAAGACTATGAGGATGACGATGATAATAAGACGCAACACAGCGATGAGCCCAGAGAACGCAGCATTGGGACAGAAACCGAGAACTTGACCACCAGTCCCATACTGACCAGATTGCTTTCACGCCCCTTGAATTCCTGCCATTCAGCCGAAGAAGTTAAAACAGAAGAAGAGACGATGACGGACAATCGGACACAAGAGGAGACAGACACGGCGACGGGAGCTTCTGCTGACGAAACCTGTCGAAGAGCCTTGCCCATGATGACCCTCCATGGGAGCAAGACCTGGCCGGCCGAGGTCGAGCCCCGCGTCGGCGTCGACAGGCACTTCCCTGTCTTCTCAGGTGGTCACCAGCACGACGAGGATCTGGCTGTTGTGTCCGACAGCAGCATGACCGCAGGTCAGGGTTGTATTTACGTTGTAGGTCAGGGGTTTTCAACCTTTTTTGACTCCAGGGACCACCATTTGTTCAGCATTTGAGCCACGGACCACCATTTGATGACATTTTAGCCCCAAAGACCTAAAACTAAAGAATTCTTTTGGTTTTGTTCACAATTCAAGGCTGGATTTTTGCAGACAAAACAGTGTAGACTTCTTAATTAAATAGTGCTATTTCAGATGATGGATATTTTAACTCTTGAGAGTGTGAAAATGAAACCAAATGGACCCGAGTAAAAATGAAACCAAATGGACCCGCAAGGGTCCATTTGGTTTCATTTTTACACTCTCAAGAGTTACATCTGGTCAACCAACTTTCTATCATTTAGCCTGGGGAACACCTGGAACCCTTTCAAGGACCACTGGTGGTCCCCGGACCACCTGTTGAAAACCCTTGTTGTAGGTGAATGCTAAAAAAAAGTTAGCTATTGTTTTACTAATGTTGCTAATGAATGTCTTTGTGTTTGTTGAAAAGAGCGAGATACGCCAATAGTTTAGAGGTTGATTGCTATGTTAAATCATAACATTTGATCAAATTGACTTATGCAGTTATGTTATAGCTTAGGTTTAACGGCATAACCTGTATTTCCTGACTTTTTAGCAATGGTTTAGTTTGCCAACCCCCACTAAAATTGATTTATTTTCATGGTTTGGCGTGTTTGCGTGTTAGCCTAGAGCCCCATTGAGGCTAGCATTTGCATTTGGAACGGAGCTGAGATCCGTTTTTTTTCTCCATTTTTTGAGTGTTTTTGAACCACAATAAAACAAATTGGTGACCGCACTCGCACAGCACCGTTCCATCTGTTTTGATCGCTGAGCCCCTGAAATGCTTTCGTGTTCCCGGAAGTGCATCGATTTTGGTTTTGCTTCGAGCTGTGCCGCCTGAAATCTTCAAAACTTTTGCCCAAAGGGGGGTAGCAAAGTGTTTTACCCTTAGTGTACTGAACGCGTTTTGGTGTTCTAAGCATTATGTTTTAACTATTGAAAAATAGCAGATCTACAAGCTCATAGCGCGCCACCGAGTGGCGCGCTATGAGCTTGTATCTCTGCTATTTTTTTAAAAATCGTGAAAACGTGGTGCAAATCTTTGAATATTATGTTGTTCAGAAACTAGAAATCTAGACAGGACACAATGGGTTAATACTATTCACATTTGTCATCCGCAGGTACAGAGCCAGCCACAAGCACTCCACTGTCACAGGACCAGCGCCTCCTGCCTCTCTCGGTCTCAAACGCTCAGGACGCCATCAAAACAAGGGCTTATTGTGGCCTCAGGAGTAAGAGGCCGTCGTCGGGCCTCGTCTGGAAGCAGCGCCGCTGCGGCGGTGGCAGCGGCCGGGACAAGGCCCTGCAGGAGAAGAGGCGCGAGAGGAGGGAGGCGTTGATGTTGACCGCCCTGCAAAAGATCTGCGAGTCGCAGCACAGGATGTGCGATGCGCTGGAGCGACTGAACTCCAAGCAGGACGTCGTCATAGGGCTGCTGAAGACCCTGACGGACTCTGTAGCCACACTGGACGAGGCAGTAAACCTGGACCAGTCTCATCATGCCAACTCGTTGAAATAGACTGACGCACAGCCGTTCATATAATAGGAGTGCATACCCTAAGTCCGTTCACATCCCAACCATTTATTGGTACCCTAAGTTCACTCATATATTGTTGCTACTATAATGGATGTGTGGCTTTGAAAATGTCACAAAATCCCAGACATTTTGGGCTGGATGGGTTCAGGTTTTTCATAATATTTACTATTATATCCCCATCACCTCACAATGCTCAGCACGGCGACTCGGTTGGCTGGCGCCTCCCTCAGGTGGATTAACTTCAGGTATGATATGAACAGACTTTTACTTTCTATTCCTAGTTTATGTACAGAAAGTGGCTCTGTGCTATTTCAACGACTTGGGGTGAGGCGAGGTTAGTAAATCAGTCAGGGAATATGTGAGAGCGAGAGAGATTAAGTCAGTGGTGGAGTACAAGCATAATGTGATAGGATGAAAAGGATGTTTATATTGGTGAAAAAAAAATGTTTATGTTGCTTACTATGTTACTGCATAGTGGCCTACTGATATACGTAAATACCAATCTGAAAATGTATTTTCTATTAATTTCAACAGCTGCAGAACTAGACCTCTTACCAAAAAAAGTGATTACTTTACTACCAGAATACAAAAAATGCACTTAGACCTGCACAAAGGATTCCCAACCTTTTCAGGTGTTTCTTTCTTTCATTTTTTGTAAGTATTGTATTAAATGTTGTGACAATTTGTTCACAAGTTGACCGATTTTGTATTAAAAGCTCTTAAAAGCCATTATATGCAGAGACCCTGTTACACAGCACTTACACTGTATGTTTGTTGTTTGTAATAATATGGGGACCTCTACAAATGATTTGCGGATCCCTTGCGCCTTGCGCATGTTGTGTATTCTAAGTATTTAAATTGAGAATATTGTGAATCTACAACAAGCTTGTAGATCAGCTATTTTCATACAATGTTTCACTCTTTCATACTTGATACCTGACCTGTTTGACCAATGTGGCATTCATGTTGTCTTAAAAGCCATTATTGTACCTTCAGAAATGTGCAGTTGTTTGTTTTTTTATTTTATTTTGGATGCACAGAAATGCCAGTGAGTGCTATTTCATGTTTGGGTGAGACTGGCTTCAGTAAAAAGGGAAATCTTTGGTTAAAACAGTCAATCTACAAACTGTACACGTGAGCCTGTAAAATAAATCATCTGTTTTCAACAAAGAGATTTGTTTGGCACAGTAGAGGTTTAAGTGGTTAGGATCTGCAGAATGACATTTGGTTGTCTTGACAGATATTTGCCACATGATGGCGATGTTTCCACGTGCGGTCACAGTTGAATGACTGTTGTAAAACATTGAATGATTGAATGTCTTTTTCCCCCCAATACAAGACAGCAGTCTTTTTCCCCCCAATACAAGACAGCAGAAGCGGCAGATAGTGGCGGTAAAAGGAAAAAAAAAAATATAGGGCCTATACAAGGGGGGAGTGGAATCATAGTAGCACCCGAACATCTGTGGTAAAATACTGACACATGACTTCATTGTGACATTGTCCTTTTCTATAGATGCCCCTTCCAACAGCTTATTTATGCATGTGTTTATTGTGTTTCATTTAGCCAATTTATTTTGTATTACAACCATATGGGATCCCAGCTCATTGGAACTCCTCTACATCAATGGTCTTCAACCTTTTTGATACCAGGCAGGGCCCACTAGTTATTCCGCATTTGAGCCACGGACCACCATTTGAGGACATATTAGCCCCACAGACCCCAAAGCTATAAAGCTATAAATTTATTTTGCTCTTGTCCATGACATGGATTTGGGAACCACAACAGGCAAACATACAGTAAATCAGATGTGTAGACTTTGGGCTAATTCAGATGGTGAATGTTAAGCTCTTGAGATTGTAAACATGAAACCAAATGGACCTGCAAGGGTCCATTTGGTTTCATTTATACGCTCTAAAGCAGGGGTTTTCAACAGGTGGTCCGGGGACCACCAGTGGTCCCTGAGAGGGTTCCAGGTGGTCCCCAGCTAAGTTGGTTAACCAGATGTAACTCTTGAGAACGTAAAAATGAAACCAAATGGATCCTCCATTTGGTTTCATTTTTACACTCTCAAGAGTTAAAATATTCACCCTCTGAATTAGCCCAAGTCCACACAACTAGAAGATGGACAAAAGCAAAAGAAATCTTTAGTTTTGGGGTCTGTGGGGCTAAAATGTTCTCAAATGGTGGTCCGTGGCTTAAATGCTGAATAAATGGTGGGCCCTGGTATGAAAAAGGTTGAAAACCCCTGTTCTAGAGCGTCACATCTGGCCTGGGGTGGGACCACCTGGAACCATCTCAAGGACCACCGGTGCTGGTTGAGAACCACTGCTTTACATCAATGTTGAGTCTAGACTAACCCTTGGAATAGAAAACAATAGCTAATCAAGTTCACAACAGGTCAAAATGCAAACTTGTAGATCTGCTATTTTCAATAGCTTAAGCCAGAACAAAAACCTTTACAGCAAAAAAAAAAAAAAAACACAATCAGTAGAAACAACATCACAGAACGAAACAAGCGCTAAGTAGCTTATAATAAGCAGACGTGGCAACGCAGCTTTCACAGCTTTACTCCCACATTGACAAGAGGATTACCCCACAGTGGACCACTGGACTGGACTGGACCTCCTCATCCAGAACCACTGGATGAGGATTACCCCACAGTGGACCACTGGACTGGACTGGACCTCCTCATCCAGAACCACTGGATGAGGATTACCCCACAGTGGACCACTGGACTGGACTGGACCTCCTCATCCAGAACCACTGGATGAGGATTACCCCACAGTGGACCACTGGACTGGACTGGACCTCCTCATCCAGAACCACTGGATGAGGATTACCCCACAGTGGACCACTGGACTGGACTGGACCTCCTCATCCAGAACCACTGGATGAGGTTACACTAAAGACTAGAGGATTACCCCACAGTGGACCACTGGACTGGACTGGACCTCCTCATCCAGAACCACTGGATGAGGTTACACTAAAGCGATTCTCTGACCAAATGCTGGAGACAAATATTCCACTATTTAGCTGTTATTGGTAAACCGAATGAATACAATTAAACCCAAAGTTGGCCTTCAGCCTATACAGTGTAGCTGAGCTCTTGCACCGGAATTGGTGACCTATTGAATCCGGTCGCGGTTGAGTCTCAATTTTATTTAAAAAATAAATAAATAACAAAAGTTCCACTTTTTTTTTACTCAGGATTCGGTAGCAGCGTTTCAATGCATCGCGTTCATTCATTTTTATCTAAACAAGACAAATAAATAAATACAAAAGGGACCGATGGCGACATTATTCCATACGTTACAAATTTCAACGTACGCACTACACAGGGGGACGCAACTCGCCACGGCCACGCCGTGTGACGTCACTGGAAGCGACCCTACCGTCGCTCTAACGTCCATAGATATAACGTCGATGCAACTCGTTTGAGGAGAATTGTTTTGTTTATTTACACTTACAGTTTTGATATAATATGATATTGGTTGTTTTTAACGTTTTGATATGATATGATATGATGTCGGTTGTTTGTTTGTTTTTTAAACGTTTTTTGTGTGCAAGTCGAGAAGCGCAGTTGCAGCGCCCGGCTGTTTGAGCGGTTTGAACTCGTTCGAACCGGTTTGAACTTGAACACTCGGCGCTGATTGGACGAGCGCGCCGCCGCTCAAAACACCCGACCAATCAACGACGCTGGTCCCAATTATCCCCAATATGTACTGCAGAGCCTTCTAGTAGGAGAGTTACGATATTGAGGGGTCAGAAACCAGAGCAGAGCACCGTGCACGAGACTACAGAGATTCGTCTATGAGTGCAGTCCCAGTCCTAACTGTCATTGGGAGTACATTGTTTTCAACGAAAACGGCGCAATAAGAGCTATTTTAGGTACGTATGCAAAAAGACAACTGTTTTAAAGTATTGTTCAGTCACGGCTAGAGTCTCTGTAATGTTTATGTTGTAGTATTATTAAAGAACAACTAAAATAAAGTCATTAAAGCTGGATTAAATAACTGATTAAATAACTTTCTGCATACTCCTACCCCCCGCTGTTATCGCGAGAATCTTTGCTTTTCAGTGAATTCTCGCGATATCGCCTGCTTTGAAACCAGTTTCAATCAGCACTAACACTTTCAAGACGTCAATATAATTATATATCATTTGCAAATCATGTGACAAAGTATGCGAAATCAACCTCCAGAAGGCATTCTTTAATTTGCCTGCATCGATAGTTTGTTTACGAGGTCACCGCCATTAATACATGATGTTTTCGTGCCTTCTTTGCTGGTGCCTGATTAAATCCATAGAGTCCCATTCATATTCATCGACTTCCGGTTTTCCGAGTGCACTCAAACAGCTTCTACATCAGCGCTGCTGCTCCTCCAGCACCGCCATTGCACTGACGCACAGGAGTGAACGTGAATATCGCAACTCTCCCCTAGAAGGCTCTGATATACTGTAAACTTGGTCCACATCTTTCAGAATGATCTGAGACTCGCAGAGAATCAGACGCATTCACCTCTACTCCGCTTACCAGCGACACTACCCGCTCCAGCAGCAGTTCTAGACCCAGCAGATCCAGCTCAGCAGGTCCAGCACCTTGCAGCAGATCCAGCTCCTTGCAGCAGATCCAGCACCTTGCAGCAGATCCAGCACCTTGCAGCAGATCCAGCACCTTGCAGCAGATCCAGCTCCTTGCAGCAGATCCAGCACCTTGCAGCAGATCCAGCTCCTTGCAGCAGATCCAGCGGCGGACCGGCAGAGACAGCGAGGAGGACATCGACAAGGGACGAGAGGAACCAGCAGACACAACTTTGCAACCAACGTTTTACCTCTTCGACGGTGAGTTAACGTTTTTATTTTCGAATTTCTCGGCGTCTCGTTTACTTTTGCGGCCTGTCAGTGTGCTAAAACATCTGTCGTGTTTATAACATCAGGTTATCATTTGGGGCAGTGGTTGTTTTGAACCTTTTTGATACCAGGCAGGGCCTAAAAATTATTCAGAATTTGAGCCACGGACCACAATTTGATGACATTTTGGCCCCAAAACTAAAGTTTTTTTTGTTTGTTTGTTTGTTTTTTTTGTTTTTTTTTTTTCGTTTCCACTGGCAAAAACGTTCGAAATAACAAGAGTTACAGATCTTTAAGGGTCCATTTGGACTGCCCATCATTTAGCTGGGGACCACCTGGAATCCTCAAGGACCACTGGTGGTCCCCGGACCACTGGTTGAAAACTACTGGTTTATAGCACTGGTTTGTTTAACTTCTGTGTTGTGTTTATAACGTCTGGTAGTTGGTTGTGCTTATATTGTCTCTTCTTGGGTGTGATTACAATACGTGTTGTTTTTGTGATTTTAACATCTGCTAGACTGTTTGAGATTATTGTCTGTTAGTTGTGGTTTTCAAACCATTTCGAAGCGGTAGCCATTGACCGCTTTGCCACAACCAATATCGCATTCTTATTTTTTATTTTTTTGCACCAGCAAGTTCCTGTCTTGATTGCCTGTATGCTGGGTTTAAAATAGAGGGCCAACAACGAGCAGCATCAATAATATTTGTTTTTTTTTCCCCTCTCTTTCACAGGTGTACCACCTTGCCTGCAGCTCTCTCTCTCTCTCTCTCTCTCTCTCTATCCCCTCCTCCTCCCCTCTCTCGTACTCCTCCTCTCTCTCTCTTTCTCCCTCTCTCTCTCTCTCTCTCTCTCTCTCTCTCTCTCTCTCTCTCTATCTATCCCCTCCTCCTCCCCTCTCTCGTATCCCCCCCCCCCCCCTCTCTCTCTCTCTCTCTCTCTCTCTCTCTCTCTCTCTCTCTCTCTCTCTCTCTCTCTCTCTCTCTCTCTCTCTCCACAGCAGCATGGAGCAGTACCAGTGGAGGTTGCTGGTCCACCAGCCGTCCAGCCCTGGACGTTCAGGTGAGTCGGCGGCTCACTCCAGAAGGCAGGTAAGTCAGGTTGTCCACGTGGACAACCTCAGGAACCAGCCCCTCAGTGAAGACGACATCTCGGCCATCAAGGCGTGCGTCCTGGAGCTGTACAGGCGCGTGCGGGAGGTTAGTGACTTTTCTTCCTTTTCACTGGTCGGTCAGGAGCTCCGCAGGGGTCCGCAGGCGGCGGTGGTGTCCACCCCAAGCACCGTGCTCTACCAGAAGTTCTCCAGGCGGCTGGAGACTTTGGTACACCCTGACACCCTGATACCACCTGCATATAGTTGGAGCGACCGTAGAGGCAACCACTTCGACGTGGTTTTGAGCTCGGAGGTGAACGGCCAGCGGCTGGCTAGGGTCACATATGAGCTGGGCGGACGTCGGGTCGTCCCATGCCAGGGGCGTGTGTCGGTCTACAGGCCAGACGGACAGATGCAGCTGTCCGTCATCTGCAGGTTCCCCGGAGAGGCGGTAAGGAGGCGTCTCTTCTCGAGCGTCGAGACGGAGGCGTCTAGGCTCGAGCCACAGGACGCCTGGCAGTGGGTGAAACAGTGGGTTACCAAATCATGGGATGATTTGTATTGGCACTTTGGTTAACGTTTGGGGTGTTGTAATTTAATGTAGCAGTGATTTTCAAACATTTTCATGCCACCAGTGTTGTTTGTTTGAGAATATTTTGACTTAGTCTTAGTCTTTTGAGTAACACACATTTAGTCTTTTAGTCCCATTTAGTCTTCTGAAATTCATTTTTTTAGTCTTAGTCTAGTCGACGAAATATCAACATTGATTTAGTCTTAGTCTGAGTCTTAGTCTTTATTTAGTCTTAGTCTTTCAGTCTTAGTCTTAGTAGTTTAGTCTTACATACACATGCATTGTAGGTTTATATATGTTATACAGATTTATAGTTTTTAATATGAAACATGTCTCGTTTTATTTCTTTGTATAAAATTACTGCATTAGTAATAAGTCCCTTTCCTGAAAACGTATGCAATCTATACTGCAGATATGTTCACATACTTAAAAAGAACGAAAAAAAGAAGTTAAAAATGTTTCCTATTTCCATTAGTCTTAAGTTATGATTTAGTCTTCGTCTTAGTCTTAGTCTTTTGAAAACACACATCTTTTAGTCCCAATTAGTCTTTTGAAATTAATTTTTGTTAGTCTAGTCTTAGTCGACTAAATATCAAAAACCTTAGTCGACTTAGTCTTTAGTCTTAGTCTTAGTCGACAAAAACAACACTGCATGCCACGGCCCACTATTTATTCTGCATTTTAGCCACGGACCACCATTTGGGTTACCAAATTATGGGATAATAATTTGTATTGGCACTGGGTGAAAAAATGCGCCTCTGGGGGCTCATTGCTGCTTAAACAGGTAAGAATCCACACACATACATGCATAAAGTACACATTTTACGTACAGACATTTTACTGGCCACGTATCGTGGGCGACCCAACGGGTTTCCTCTGACTGGATCGGCGTTGACGCACTTCCAGAAAAGGTTTGGACATTTTTTTTCTACATACATACATTTGCAAGTCTGTCTATCCTGGACCACCCCATGGAGTTTTCCACTGACTGGAGGCGGCGGTCCCCCCCAGTCGAAGTGGGTCAGTCGAGCTTCGCTCCTGACCGCTCCTGATGCGTGTGGACCTGCCTCCAGAAAGGTTTGTATCGTGAGGTAAGAACAATAATTACTTTCTTCTTTGATTCATAGAGTTTACATAAAGTAGTCATTACAATATCTAATGTAACATTATTGTGTGTTGTCTGTGTGTTTGTGTACTGTACAGTATGTCCCTGTCACAGAGACACAATCTAAACATGGGGCGTCTGGGTGTGGTAAGGCAAAACTCTTGCCACACCACCGCTGATACTGGCTCAGTACCATTAGTAGCAGCAGCGGTGCTTCCAGCTTGGCTGGGCGCTCCATGGCCCTCTTTTACACTGGCAGACAAATCTATCCTGAGTCAGATCTGAGCCACATCCAGATTGAAATCCAGTTGGTTTAAATGACTCATTTAAACCAATCTGATTCAGGCTGGATTTGGCTGCCAGTGTAAACGGGGTGTAACAAACACAATTGGCTGTGTTTGCGGGTGGGAAGCTGGTGAGGATCAAGTGATCATGTCCGTTTTGCTACACTGCAGTTCTATATCAAGGTTATTATAGTACTTAATTTGTATTTAGCATTGGTTTCTTTTCAGTTTACTTTTTAGTTTGCTAGCTCTTTCTGTTTACTTTATATTTACTCTTAGTTCCAATTTATTTTTAAAGTTGGTTTGGTTTGCTAGATCTTTCTATTTATTTTTTTAAATGCTGACTGGATAGCAATGCCTTGTTGATTCGGTTTAGTTTGATTAGTTTTAGAGTGGACTTTTAGTTCCAATTTATTTTTAAAGTTGGTTTGGTTTGCTAGATCTTTCTGTTTATTTATTTTTAATGCTGACTGGATAGCAATGCCTTGTTGATTCGGTTTAGTTTAATTAGTTTTAGAGTGGACTTTTAGTTCCAAGTTGTTTTTCTAGATCTTTCTATTTATTTTTGAATCCTGACTTGGTTTAGTTTAATTAGTTTTAGAGTGGACTTAATCGTTTTTAAAGTATTTTCTTTTTTCATGGTGCCTGCATAATGTTGCCTTGTTGTTTCTCTACTAGTATCTTTTTGTTTTTATTGTAATGTTGTGTATTTGTCAGGGCTGAGAGATGAAAAGGATGTAGTTGTGATTTTGCTTGTTTATATATATTATAATAACCTTGATGTATACCGCCACCTGTGAGGGGAGGTGTCAGCAACACGGACCCTAAGACACTTGGGGACAATATTTGGGAATTGGCTATTCTAAATTGGGACTCCTGCGATGGACTGTCACCTTGACGCTGGTGCAGGAGCTTGTATGATTCCAGTGACCCTTGGAGCTCCTGCCTGGTCCAACCATGCCAGATGGTGCACAAGGGTCGGAGTCAGACTAAGAACAGTCCAGACCAGTAGCTATCCAGATTGAGGGTTGGGTGAGAGGTTAACACAGTTTTAACTCCAGTGCTCCACCTAGGAAGTCTTGAGCATGACATGGAATCTCCTTGACCCAAAAGAAACCATAAAGCAATGCAGGTCTACCTTTACCCACTCAACCTCTGTGTGTCTTGCTGCATTCTCCAGGCTCTTCTCTGAAGGTTGATGGCTGAAAGAGCAGTGCTAAGAGCTCATGTGGATGGAGAGATCCCATGCCTGCCAGACAGGTCAGCATAGTCATCACACAATGACTTGGTGACTACCGTAACTTCTGGACTATAAGCCGCACCAGCTAGGATTGGGGCAAAATACTGATTTTTCCCTTTATAAGCCGCACCTGACTATAAGCCGCACCAGACAATAAGGTTCATGTTAGAGCAGTGGTTTTCAACCTTTTCGATACCAGGGCCCACTGCTTATTCTTTATTTGACAACATTTTCACCCCACAGAACCCAAAACTAAAGATTTCTTTTCGTTTTGTCCACAATTCCACGATGGATTTTCACAAACACAACAGGCAAAACATGGATATCAAAATGACTGTGACTTATGATTTCTTAATTAAGTGCTGCTAATTTAGATGGTGAATATCATAACTCTTGAGAGCGTAAAGATGAAACCAGGTCCATTTGTGTTGTATTTGTGTTGTTGTGGTGTTATACTGAGTGTAAAAACAAAAAAAAAAAGTAAATGTAATGCACGCTAAAGAAATTTCTATATGTTTTGCAAGAAAAAAGGAATCTAATTGATATTGTAAAAACAATGTTAATTCAACTCTCAGACTGTAAATGCAAACGAATGCATGATGGTTTAGAATGTATTCTTAACAGGTTCCTTTGGTTCCAAACTATGTGCAGTTTAGCCTGGTGAAACCACTCCCCCTGCTGGACACTGGGTAACCCCCTGGAACTCCCTCACTTTGGGAACCCTGTTGTAGTTAGTCATATTGAGAATGTTAAACTTAGTTATTAAGTTATTTTAATGATAATTATGCATATGAGTATGTGACTTTATCTCAGATTATCGGCTGATTTGAGAAGTACATGCTAAAATAAAAAACAGATTATTACATTGACTAAAGTATGCCCGCCCTGGACAGTTTACTGGTATGTGTCTCTGACATTCATCTGATGTATATTGATGTGGCATGCAGGGAGTGACACTCGATTCTAGTTTCTGACACTTGATTCTAGTTGTTTTAGTTTCTGACACTCTATTCTAGTTTCTGACACTTGATTCTAGTTTTTTCTAGTTTCTGACACTCAATTAAAGTGTCTGCAGCTAGATTCTAGTTTCTGATGCCAGATTCTAGTTTCTGATGCCAGATTCTAGTTTCTGCCGCTAGATTCTAGTTTCTGATACCAGATTCTAGTTTCTGCCGCTATATTCTAGTTTCTGATGCCAGATTCTAGTTTCTGCCGCTATATTCTAGTTTCTGATGCCAGATTCTAGTTTCTGCCGCTATATTCTAGTCTCTGCAGCTAGATTCTAGTTTCTGACCCCAGATTCTAGTTTCCACCAATCGATACGCCACATTTCCACAATTTTTCAAAAAATAGCTAAATCATAACATAATGCTGAAAACACCACAACACGTTGCAGTGCAGAATTCGTTAAGCAGTTATGTATTTGTCTCGTCTTTTGGACTGTTTAAGGCGAGACTTGCATCGAGTGTGACGGGTCCTGGTATTCTCCCCGCGTCTTTGAGAAGTACGGAGGAAAAGGATCCAGGTAGAAATGGAAAAAGTCTATCTTCTATGAAGACCAGAGTTGTTGTTTAAGGTAAGTAACACTAAGGGTCGTACTGTATGAATGTTTACTATTGGACTTCACACACTTTGCCACAAATTGGTTGATAGCATCGGTTCATGTGGACAAGAGCCAGCGCTGAAAACAGCGGTTGTTATGTTTTATGGATTTATTTTGGTGGCTGTCCACTAGTTTCGCCAAAGGATAAGTCCCCGGAGATTCACCTAACATTATCCAGCTTTGATTAATGGTGAAGGATGATGATGGAGATTACAGTAAATGTCATTTTAATGTGTAATTGAGTCCATTAACTGTCTTTCACCTCTAACTGTCTCGCCATCGCAGCAGGGTCATTTGACGTCTCCTTTCGAGAAAAAAAACGCATGGAACAAAAAGGTGATCCTATTTGCATATCCATACAGTATTCACTTGTATAATCAGATAAAAGTGGAGGAAGAAATACTCACTGCTTGTTGCCACGATTTTTTTTTTGCGTTGCATTTTTGCATTTTTATTGTCGATGGCAAATATGAGACGTTGTGGGGCAGGTATGACCTAAATTTTCCGTATTGTCAATAGCATTTAATGTTCGTGTTGCACCACATTTTGTTGGGACAAAAGCAGTGATGCACCGGGTATTCGGCTGCAAAATATATTTGCCAGAAAATGTCTAAAAATGCATTTGGGCATTTGACAGGTCCCAAAAAATTGGCAAATTGGCAGAAAATATAAAAAATACCATCGAGTAAATGTTTTATGGGCCCATAATAGTGATTATTATCTAAGTTACATTTTAATTCATATAATCATTTATAATGATATAATATAATCATAATCATGTTTTAAGGCCATGACAGCAATGGTTTCATACTCAGCCAACTGTTTATTTACGTGTATTCGGTAATCGGTTTTGATTAAAAAAAAAACAAAAAAAAACAAAAAAAAAAAAAACCCTGAAATCCCTTTCGGTGCATTACTAGACAAAAGCTGAATATCTTAGAAGGGACTAGCAGCCATCATAAATAGAAGTTGTGCCAGCATCCGGCGTGCAGAAGAACCCTACCACTGACTATATTATGTGTTGCCTCAGATCTCGCCGGCCGAGCAGCGCGAGGAACGTGAGAGGGACGCGAGGATCACAGACAAGGAGGAGGAGGAGGAGCGGAGAGAGACAGAGTGACGGACAATGTAGGCGTCGCGGCAAAGGCCGTCTTCGCACGACACGAGCATCCGAAGCAGACAACGCGCAATCCATCATGTTGAGCGCCCTGCAAAAGATCAGCGACTCCCAGGACAGGATGTGCCAAGCGTGATTAGAAAGACTCGGCTCCAAAAAAGAAGCGGTCATAGGCCTGCTGAAAAGGCTCACCGATCAGGACTGCAGCTGCGGCACGAGTAGCATGAGCCAGTAAAATCAGTAGTTCATAATGGCTGGTACAGTACAAGTGATTAACTGTGAGACCACTGAAACTTGTTTGAAAAAGGGATTGTGTGGTCTAAGGCAGAGGTTTTCAACCTTTTTGATACCAGGGCCCACTATTTATTCTGCACTTTAGCCACAGACCATTTGATATTGAGTGTAGCCTCTCCGACCCAAAACCAGGGATTTTCAAGTTTGCTTCCACAATTTAGGAGAGATGAACTGGCAAAACGTTTCTCAAAATAACAATTCTACATTTTCTAATAGATTCTTGAATTAAGTAATTCAGATGTGTAAATATAATTTAACTCTTGGGAGCGTAAAATGATGAGTTACAGATCTATAAGCGTTCCTTTGGTTACCAACTGTCCATCATTTATCATTTAGAAAAAAGGTGAGAATTGGTTATGCAAGTTATTCATTTTTTTTTTTTTTTTTAAATAAATAAATGGTCAAATGAACTTTGGTGTTAAACTGTTGGTGGTTTTAGTTTCTACAGTATATTCTTTAGATGGGTCTTATTTACGTATGCTTCCTATACATGTACAGTACTTTTTTTTTTTATTAAATCGGGCACCATCAACCATGTACCATGGAAACAATCACAATCATCAACAATCACAAGTAAAGAGATGCTTTGAACTGGAATTGCAATAGAGTAGCATATCAATCTCAATATTATTGCAAGTTAAGTACCGGTAGTTTAATTACCAGTTAATACAAATATTTATGAACAAAATATAAGAAAGCATTCTTCCATGATTCCATCAACATGTGATATCCACTTAATCCATTATATTGATTGATAGTCACACTTTAATTTACTTTATTTTTTTGTAGTGTGTATTTGCTGAAAAAAAAAATATATACAGTATATATATATATATAAAGAATATAAGCTGATATTGATGTGCTAATATTGACAGTTTTCCAGCGTCTTGCTGGTAGTTTCATTTCTTTGTTTAATTTCTGAACGTATTCATAGATAATTCCACTGTGAGTCTCCTGTAATTTATCACCAGCCTATACTCATATTTCACATCGTCACAGTCAAGTCACACAAACTGTCAAAATGGTCATGATGTCTTATTAATTAGAAAACAGGTCATAAACAGGTTATAATATTACTATCAGTGTGTGTTATATGGATTTGAGTACTTGTTGGATATGATATTGCCTAAAATCAGTGCATTATTATTATTATTATTATTATTATTATTAGTGTGGGGAACCTGCCTAGTCACATGACTAGCAGGAAGTACAAAACTGTTCTCCTTCCTGGTAGAGGGCCATTTTGATTCTGCCAGAGAGAGGCTGCATGCTGTTCCCCTCACAGGGTGAAGGACAGAAACCTGGTAGGCCTTGTTTGTTGGCTGCTATGTTGCTGATGGCTTTTGTCTGTGCACATGTATGATGCTGCTAGCGTTTTCTTTTAGCCCTTTTTAGTTTGACATTGTTTTATTTGATTTAAATGTATACATCTATTTATTTTCAGTGTTCACCACAAACCCCTGAATGATGGTTGCTGCTATTGTGTATAAACACATGGAGATACGGGTAAAACGGTATACATTTTATGCATTTTTATGAATCTAAAGTACATGTAAACCGGTTTTTAGTTTGTAACACTGTCCTTTCTTTTAGCTGATGTGATGACCCTGAACCCGCATTGGTTGTGCTGTTGTACACGATTGTCACTGCAAACCAAAGTAGGTTTTATTGTCCCTTTAATGATTTTAATACAATGTTTGTGTACTAGGGCTGGCAACTAATATGTTTTTGTATTTCTTTAAAGGGACCAGTCCAGCCACTGTTTTCCACTGTTTGTTTTAGGTTTTATTTTGTTTATTGAAATAATTTCATATCTCGGGCAACTAAGCAATAGTATAGCAGATGCTGCAATGACTTGTTTTTAATTGTGCTCTCTCTTTTGTTACAGACATCTATATTGTAACCTTGTCAAAGGCTGGGTCCGCTCCTCTGCACATTAGCACTTTCTCTGCTTTTGGAGCTGCACTGTGGGACATCCGGTTTTTATTGGTGTGTATTTGGTAAATTTTGCACTGCATGTTTTGTATTGATTTGTTGTTTTTATAGTTTGGTGTTTGGCCTGTCCCCTTTTTTCCCTCCAGTTTTGGAAGTTAGTTTGTGCACGGGCCGACCCGCCCTTCTTAATGAGAGCCAATTATGCTGTAGTCACTTTATTGCCTTGTTGATCAAGTACTGTATACACTCGCCACTTTATTGTCTTACCATGCCTGGTCAAGTCAGTTGATGTATACACGTGCCACTTTATTGTCTTATATTGCCTAAGATTTTAATGCCCGGAAACCAATTTGTAATAAAGTTGTTAATCTTTTCCACACAAATGCCTCATGTAAATTGTTCCTGTTAAAGGGGAAGTTGGTCACACTACAATTGTGTTCTAGGGGTTCCTCCTGCCCCCCCAAATAAGCAGGAGGTGGCGTAGTCAGGCTACAAACAGCACCCAGTTACTACATTATGGCGTAGTCGGCAGGATTTTCCTTAAGAGGCATTTGTGTGTGAAATTCAGTTTAGTTATTTTGATTTTTGTTGAGTGGAAAACAGTGGTTGGTGTTGGACGGCGGAAGAAGGCTCCTGGACTACAAATCGACCCGTCAAGAGAAGCCAAAGGCCTCCAGCACATTCTGGACACCTATATGAATTTTGCCCAACTAACCTTTGTCTCATTGTAGAGAAGTGTTAAACTGCGCTGCTACAATGAACGTGGATGAGGGGATGGAGGAACTTTTAGCTCTGCGTGAGGAGGTGCAGAGGCTGCGAGTGGCTAACGAGCAGCTCACTGAAGGAAGAGGTGCCAGCTTAGAACCAGGTACTATGACTCCTACTACCAGTGCAAATTCTGGCGGGTCCACCCCCAGCAGAAATTTGGCCCCACTAAATGTGGTTGCACCACAAGCTGAACGTTTTGTCTACATTCAAAGAGAGAGAAAATGTCCCTATTTCTCAGGCTCTAAAGCCAGATCCGACTTATCTATTCACGATTGGATCGAGAATGTAGAGTCATGTTTGAGAGATCGGCATATGAGTGCCAGAGAGAAGGCCCTCTTCCTTTATGACCACTTGGAGGGGGAAGCAAAAGCAGAGATTCGATTTCGTTCATTAGCAGAGCGAGAGCAGCCAGATACTATATTGGCCATTTTAAAAGAGCTCTATGGTTCCTCCTCCTCTTTTGTTAGCCTGCAGAAAATGTTCTTTGATCGAAAACAGAAGGAGGGAGAATCTCTGAAAGAGTTTTCTCATTCCCTGTGGGCGTTAATTGAAGATATAAAACGAGCATATCCAAATAGGTTGACAGACCCAGAAACACTTGTTCGAGACCAGTTTTTAGAACATGTGCGTGATGTGTCCTTGCGACGTGAGTTAAAGAGCATTGTAAGGCAACGTCCCATGATTTCTTTCTTGGCATTACGACAGGAAGCCATTAAGTGGGTGGAGGAGGGGGAGAGGCCTTCTGGGCAAACCCGGGCTAGTCTCCATCACTGTGGGGTTGATATTGATGTAGAGGGGGCGTGTCATGCAGTGGGAGTTGGGGGGGCCTCACAGCTTTCAGTTTTGCAGGAACAATTCAAACACCAGCAGTCTCAAATTGACAGCATTATGAAAAGTCTCTCTAAGATGGAGCGTGCATTGGAGCAGCCTGCTGCTCGTCCCTATAAACCCAATCTCCAGTTCACCCCAGAAGGCCTGCCCATCTGCCTCCGTTGCCAGAAGCCTGGACATGTCCTCCGCCAGTGCCGCCAAGGGCCGAGGCCACGAGCGTCCAGTGTGCCCAGTGTTCAGTCTGAACCAGAACCAGCCCCTGCTGCTGTAGGACCCTCAGGTATGGGTTTTGTCCATAGTGCAATTGTTAATGATAATTCCCAACCTACACAGTTGCCACCCTCTGTAGACACTGTACGGCAACTTATAGGTAGATGCCCAGAAGTAGAGGTGGAGATGGGCGGGGTTATGGTGAAATGCTTGTTGGATACAGGTTCTATGGTTACTACCATTTCTGAGTCACTTTTCAATGAGGTATTCAAGCCTTGGGGCGATGATAAACTTAAGTCATGTGGGTGGTTGGCTTTGAAAGCTGCTAATGGGCTAGCTATCCCCTATGTGGGATATCTAGAGTTGGACGTCCAGGTGCTGGGTAAAACTATTCCAAAGCGTGGGATTTTGATTGTCAAAGATACTGCCTGTACACCACAACAGCATGCTGTCCCAGGGTTATTGGGGATGAATGTAGTCATAGAGTGTTACAGGGAGCTATTCATTGAACACGGGGAAGCCCTTTTTGCCTCATTATCTTCCATTCAGGTAGATGCAAGCTGGGGATCAGTTCTCCGCCACTGTCATAGACTAGAAGCCTGTCCAGTACTGCCTGAAGGCCGTGTCCGCGTTTTAGACAAGGCAGGGGAGTTTATACCCGCAGGATCTGTAAAATTTGTCAAAGTTAACTGTCCAAAGGTTCCCCATGCCCCTACTAAAGCCATGCTGTTGGAGCCTGGTGGCTCAGATCTTGCCCCTGGCCTGTTGATGTCCCCCGCTCTTGTGACTGTCACAAATGGTGTAGCTTATGTACCTGTGGTTAATGTCGGAGCCACAGGGGCCACTGTTCACTCCAAGCAGGTATTGGGCATGTTGCACTCAGTTGAAGGGGTGGAGGAGCCACAGCTACATTTTGATGAAGGGAACAAAGAGGTTGCTCAGGTGTGTCTGGTCGGTGCGCATGCTGCAGGAGGGCACCCACCGACTATCCCTGACTCCATTGCAGCATTGCACTGGCCAGACCTACCCCCTGTAGTAGAAAAACAGGCAAAGGAGTTACTGGGGAGGTATAGTGATGTCTTTGCCAAACGGGAGGGAGATTTAGGGTGCACTGACGAAATTACACACGAAATACCCCTTCTTGATGAGACCCCTGTTCGCCAAAGGTATAGGAGAATACCCCCTACACAGTGGCAGGCTGTTAAAGACCACATTAAACAGCTCCTTGATAGTAAAGTGATCAGGGAGAGCAGCAGCCCTTACGCATCCCCTATTGTCTTGGTGAAGAAAAAGACAGGAGAGTTGAGGATGTGTGTGGACTACCGGCAGCTTAATTCTAGAACGAGGAAGGATGCTTATCCCTTGCCCCGCATCGAGGAATCTTTGGATGGCCTTTCTGGTGCCCAATGGTTTTCTACTATCGATTTAGCAAGTGGTTACCATCAAGTCCCCGTAGCTGAAGCAGACAAACCAAAGACAGCCTTCTGTACACCTTTTGGCCTCTTTGAATTTGAACGAATGCCGTTTGGCCTATGCAATGCTCCTGGCACCTTTCAGAGGCTCATGGAGAGGATATTTGGCGATCAGAGCCTTCAGTCGGTTCTGTTATTTTTAGATGATGTCATTGTCTTCTCCACTTCCCTTGAGCAGCACTTGAGGAGGCTGGAGATGGTCTTCAGCCGGCTCCAACAGAAGGGTCTGAAAGCAAAACTGAGCAAATGCCACTTTTTCAAGACGGAGGTACAGTACCTTGGACACCGGGTGTCCAGGGAAGGAGTGTCGACTGACCCGGAGAAGGTCTCTGCAGTAGCAAACTGGAGGCGGCCTCAAGATGTCTCAGAGGTTCGTTCTTTCCTTGGCTTCTGCAGTTATTATCGCCGTTTTGTTAAAGGTTTCGCCCAGTTAGCTGCCCCGTTACACCAACTGGTGGCTGATGTCATCCGAGTGGCTAAAGAAAGCAGAAAGAGGCCAGGCGCAGTCCTGCCTAATATGTGGACCGAGGCGTGAGAGAGGAGCTTCAGTGACCTGAAAAAGATGCTCACAAGTACACCCATTTTAGCTTTTGCTGATTTTACTAAGCCCTTTGTTCTGGAAATTGATGCTAGCCACCAGGGCTTAGGAGCGGTGCTCTCACAAGAGCATCAGGGCAAGTTAAAACCAGTGGCTTACGCTAGTCGGTCATTAAGAGGTTCTGAGCGCAATATGGAGAATTATAGTTCTATGAAATTGGAGTTCTTAGCCTTGAAGAGGGCCCTGTCCGAGAAATTCAGAGACTACTTGCTAGGAAATAAATGCACAGTGTACACTGACAATAACCCCCTAAGTCATTTCCAGACCCTGAAACTGGGTGCCGTCGAACAACGGTGGGCAGCCCAACTGGCCTCTTTTGACTTCACAGTGCTCTACCGTCCAGGAAAGAATAATGCAAATGCCGACTCTCTCTCCCGCCAGTACAGTGACCCAGCGACATTGTGTGAGCCCGAGCCACACAACCCAGAGGAAACTGATGTGGTGGTGACACAGTTGCAGATCGGCGCCTTACCCAGTAGATCAACAGCTGAACTGGTAACCTTACAGGGGGCTGACCCAGTTTTAAAAGTTTTTCTCCCTTTCTGGAGGGCAGGAAGGCCACCATGTAAGGACGAGCGAGAACAGCTCCCAGATGTGGTTCGTAACCTACTTCGGCAGTGGGACCGCATCATTGACAAAGACGGCCTGTTGTACCGACAGATCAATGCACCACAAGGAGGTTCGCTCACTCAATTTCTCCTTCCCAAATGTCTTCACCAGGAACTCTTTAACAGTATTCATGACCAACATGGACATCAGGGTGTGCGAAGGACCACTGAACTGGCAAGGCAAAGATGTTACTGGCCAGGGATGGGGGCCGACATTGAAAGGTACTGTCAGAACTGTCAGCGCTGTGTACTTTCCAAGGCTGTTCAGCCAGGGGTAAAAACTTTTCAGGGTGCCCTCCTTGCCAGAGAGCCACTGGAGGTACTCGCCATCGATTTCACCCTGCTGGAATCTGCAACAGATGGGAGAGAGAATGTGCTTGTTATGACTGATGTTTTCTCTAAATACACACAGGCTGTGCCGACTAAAGACCAGAGTGCTGTGACGGTGGCAAAGGTCCTGGTTGACGAATGGTTTACCCGTTTCGGGATTCCAAAGAGAATACACTCGGACCAGGGGCGACAGTTTGAGGGTACCCTGATCCGCCAACTCTGCCAGGTGTACGGTATCGAGAAGTCCCGGACCACAGCTTACCATCCACAGGGAAATGGACAGTGTGAGAGATTCAACAGGACACTCCATGACCTGCTTCGATCCCTTCCACCTGACAAGAAGCGAATGTGGCCGAAGTACATTTCCCAGTTAGTATGGTCATATAACACCACAATCCACCGTTCCACAGGACACTCTCCGTATGCTCTATTGTCCGGGGTGTCACCCCGGTTACCCATAGACTTTCTTCTGGAGGCGGATGACTCTGCAGAGACGGGATCCTGGGATGAGTGGGTCCGGCAGCACCAGGAACGTCTTCAGCTGGCTCGAGACCTTGCCCGTAAGAACCTTGGAGAAGCAGCAGAGTACCGTCAGCAACACCACAATCAACAGGTGCGTGACCCAGGCTTCAAGGTGGGCCAGTTGATCTATCTGAAGGACCACCGTGGCCAAGGGCGTAGGAAGATCCAGGATGTCTGGTCACCAGTCCTGTATCAAGTGGCCAGAGTGCCAAATGCACCAGGTGAGCCTTACACTGTCACCCTGGCTGATGGCACCGGTAACGTGCGACGGGTCAACCGCACAGAGATGAGGGCAGCACATGTTGAAGCACTACCACCTGTACCAGTGGTGCCGGAGCCGCCCCCACGGCCTAGCGACCGAAATGACCCTGAGAGTGAAGAGGAGAGTGAAGAGGAGGACACCCTGGCAGGGATGGGTAGGGAAATACTCACCCAGCCTGCAGCTGCAGCTCAACCGGATGCCCAGCCACTTGTCCCTGAAAGAGCGGGGAGCACTGGGGTGGATCACGAGGCTCCTGAAGAGGACAACATTTCATCCCATAGTGAGCAGGAGACATCATCCCTTCGACGCACCACCCGGACCACTGCTGGGAAGCATGCAAACCCACACAACCTGCCAAGGTCAGCCGTGTCAAGTCACATTGTGGGGATGGTAAGGGCTGCTGCTCCAGACATGGCTAGTAATTCACAGTTTAGGCCATGGGTAGGTTGATAACTAGGTTGATCGTCGGGGCGACGACAACTTTTGGGGGGGGTGAATGTGGGGAACCTGCCTAGTCACATGACTAGCAGGAAGTACAAAACTGTTCTCCTTCCTGGTAGAGGGCCATTTTGATTCTGCCAGAGAGAGGCTGCATGCTGTTCCCCTCACAGGGTGAAGGACAGAAACCTGGTAGGCCTTGTTTGTTGGCTGCTATGTTGCTGATGGCTTTTGTCTGTGCACATGTATGATGCTGCTAGCGTTTTCTTTTAGCCCTTTTTAGTTTGACATTGTTTTATTTGATTTAAATGTATACATCTATTTATTTTCAGTGTTTACACCACAAACCCCTGAATGATGGTTGCTGCTATTGTGTATAAACACATGGAGATACGGGTAAAACAGTATACATTTTATGCATTTTTATGAATCTAAAGTACATGTAAACCGGTTTTAGTTTGTAACACTCTGTCCTTTCTTTTAGCTGATGTGATGACCCTGATACCCGCATTGGTTGTGCTGTTGTACACGGTTGTCACTGCAAACCAAAGTAGGTTTTATTGTCCCTTTAATGATTTTAATACAATGTTTGTGTATTCTAGTACTAGGGCTGGCAACTAATATGTTTTTGTATTTCTTTAAAGGGACCAGTCCAGCCACTGTTTTCCACTGTTTGTTTTAGGTTTTATTTTGTTTATTGAAATAATTTCATATCTCGGGCAACTAAGCAATAGTATAGCAGATGCTGCAATGACTTGTTTTTAATTGTGCTCTCTCTTTTGTTACAGACATCTATATTGTAACCTTGTCAAAGGCTGGGTCCGCTCCTCTGCACATTAGCACTTTCTCTGCTTTTGGAGCTGCACTGTGGGACATCCGGTTTTTATTGGTGTGTATTTGGTAAATTTTGCACTGCATGTTTTGTATTGATTTGTTGTTTTTATAGTTTGGTGTTTGGCCTGTCCCCTTTTTTCCCTCCAGTTTTGGAAGTTAGTTTGTGCACGGGCCGACCCGCCCTTCTTAATGAGAGCCAATTATGCTGTAGTCACTTTATTGCCTTGTTGATCAAGTACTGTATACACTCGCCACTTTATTGTCTTACCATGCCTGGTCAAGTCAGTTGATGTATACACGTGCCACTTTATTGTCTTATATTGCCTAAGATTTTAATGCCCGGAAACCAATTTGTAATAAAGTTGTTAATCTTTTCCACACAAATGCCTCATGTAAATTGTTCCTGTTAAAGGGGAAGTTGGTCACCACTACAATTGTGTTCTAGGGGTTCCTCCTGCCCCCCCAAATAAGCAGGAGGTGGCGTAGTCAGGCTACAAACAGCACCCAGTTACTACAGTAGTAGTAGTAGTAGCATTACAATTAATTACAACTGTGTTGCTTAGACGAGAATATTAGAAGAGATCTTGAGTTCAGGGGAACCAGTTCAGCGGAACCATTGGCAGGTCACTTGAACGAGGAGGGGGAACAATAATAAGACCGGACCAATATGGCGGCTTTGTTACATTTATGAAACGAAAACACATCTAACCCGATGAAACATACGTAGTTAATGCGTTCCTATTTCTTCCACAACATGTTGGTGACATTAGCATCGTGTTGTTAGTAGATCGGAACTGCCAGACAGTTACAACGGTTGACTATTTGCGTCGCAGCAGCGACTATCAGCAGCCAGTAGCCTCCAGTATGTGGGGAGAGATCGAGACTCCTGCTCCACCACCACCAACACCATCTAGCTGTACTTCACATGATGAGAGCAGAGACAGGTCGAGCAGCACCGTGGTTGAACCAAGCTGTGAACCAGCTGTAGCCTCGAACACATCGGGGTTAGGATTCGACTTTACACACGTGAAATCAGCACACCAGAACAACCAAGTGAGTCTAAGCGGTGGGGATATTTAAAGGGAAACTCCACCCATTTTCAACATTTTAATATGTCATTGGTAGTATACCTAGAGGTGCTGAGTGGACATGATAAAAAAAAAAACGTTCCCAAGAAATGGAGGTCTGAAGAAAACTTGATGACATCATCAAGATGTATTTTCACCATGTTAATGGATTTCTTTTCAAAAAGTTGAAAATGGGTGGAATTCCCCTTGGTCCTCAATACTCCTCCTCATCAAAGATTGTGTGTGTGTGTGTGTGTGTGTGTGTGTGTGTGTGTGTGTGTGTGTGTGTGTGTGTGTGTGTGTGTGTGTGTGTGTGTGTGTGTGTGTGTGTGTGTGTGAGTGAGTGAGTGAGGGAGAAAGATGTCTAAACTACACTTAATTTCCAAATCAAATCAGTATAATCACCACTTTCCCAACCTATCTTCATATAAATGATTGCCGTGTTCATGATAAAATTCCACATTTTTTCCTACTTGTTCTGTGTCTCATATGACCAGGAAGGCTGTGGGTACTAGCCTAGTTCAGAAACCTGCTGTCACCTGTTACATAATCGTTACGCAGGTGGTGTTTATTACGGCAAGAACGATATGGCTTCCATTCTCGCATTGTCATTTTTCGGGAAAAGGAAGCACACAGTTTCCGAGTTTCTGAACCGTCCACAACCCTCCCGTGAGACAAAGAGAGAAAAATAGTGGTATTGTATTTATGTAGATTAGTGAGCTCCTATTATAAAGATAGTTTGAAAAGTATTCCTTTAAGTGGGCTTTTTTCTTAATTCTTCTATGTTTTTTGCATGACTATTTAGTGGAGATGCTCCGATTGGTGACTGGCAGTATCGGACAGAATTCACTCCGATCGGTAATCTGCAATATACCCTATATGCAAAAAACTTTTTATGCAGTAGAATATGATTTTGCATGTTTGTTGCCATCCTAAGCATACAGTACTCCCCTTCCTTCAAAAACACCGGAACGGTTTTGGCGTAGCCTTTGACATATAACAATTGCAAATATATTCAAACTTGTCCCTTACGCACAAGATCAGTCTTGAACAATTCGTATCAGACAATCATAGAAGGAAAAACAATCAATGACCAGGATCGCCCCCAAATCCTGATCCTACTACATTCTTACTATTATTGCAGCCTATTTTGCTCCAGTGATTGTATTTCCCTACTCTCCCGCAGCAATCCACAGACAGCGTCCTCCAAGCCGTCTCCAGCAGTGGTCCCCAGGCTAAATGATGGGAAGTTGGTTAACCAGATGTAACTCTTGAGAATGTAAAAATGAAACCAAATGGACCCTGGCGGGTCCATTTGGTTTCATTTTCACACTCCCAAGAGTTAAAAATACTCATCATCTGAATTAGCACTATTTAATTAAGAAGTCTACACTGTTTCGTTTGCAAAAAACCCAGACTGGAATTGTGAAACAAAACCAAAAGAATTCTTTAGTTTTAGGTCTTTGGGGCTAAAATGTCATGTCATGTCATGTCATGTCATGTCCGTGGCTCAAATGCTGAATAAACAGTGTTGGTCCCTCCCTGGTGTCAAAAAGGTTGAAAACCTCCTGTTTCTATCCTACAGCTTCCCTCAGACGGCGTCCTCCAAGCCGTCTCCTGCAGCAGCAGTGTGAGCTCCATGCTGGAAGCCGTGGCTGCCAGCGGCTGCCTGGTGAAGAGCCAGCAGATAGACGAAGCAGAGCTGACCATGGAGGAGCGCAGAGAAGAGCTGCTGAGGCAGTATCAGAGCAGACCCCTGGTGTTCCTGGAGAGGTATCAGGTAGGTTTACGGCTCGATCTTAAAAGCGGAATTCCACCCATTTTCAACATTTTACTACAGGGGGTTTTCAACCTTTTTGACACCAGGCAGGGACCACCATTTATTCAGCGTTTGAGCCACGCACCACCATTTGATTACATTTTCAGCCCAAAGATCAAAATTAAGGAATTATTGTGGTTTTGTCCACAATTTCAGGGCTGGATTTTGCAAACGAAACAGTGTAGACTTCTTAATTAGCTGGTGCTAATTCAGATGATGAATATTTTAACTCTTGGGAGTGTGAAAATGAAACCAAACGGACCCGCACGAGCAGGAGGCAGGGGCGGAGTGGGCTTCGCCAGGCCATCTGGACTTTGCCTTTTGCCAGGCCACAACCCCCAGCCTCGCAAAAGTGGGAAAACCTTTTAAGGCTACTGTGCCTTTAAAGGTTTATTTTCAAACGGACCTGTGCATTACCATTGTTCGTCACTAAATGGCGATTCTCGATAAATATTACTTATCCTTTATAAGATGCACAAAATAAGCTTCTACATTGGACAACATTAGACCAAAGAAGCCCTGGACACCTGCCTAAAGGCACTGGATATCTAAAAAAGGTACTGCATATCAGAGTCATGCAGAGTCAAGCAAAAAAAAAAAAAAAAAGTGGTACTTTGGTTAAATTGGACCTCCTTGTCTGGGTGCACACCACCAAAAATACACAAGCAGATGGTGTGCAACAATAACAGTAATAGTAATAATATAATAACAAGAAAATAGCAATAGTGATGATAATAATAAAAATAACAGACTGATCAGTTGCTCACAGTGGCATCTGACTACAACATATATACCTGCCTATATACCTGCCTCTTGCCTGGGTGCACACCACCAAAAGCATACAAAATGAAACCAAATGGACCCTTGCGGGTCCATTTGGTTTCATTTTTACACTCAAGAATTAAAAATATTCCTCATGTGAATTATCCCAAGTCTACACACCTTCCAGGCAAGCATCTAGCGCATTCTAATACATTCTGAAGTGCCACTAGTGCATTTTGGATTTTGGCAGTTGGCAGCACTGGCCACCACACACACAAGAACATACAAAACATGCATTAAGATGCAATACATTTTCGTAGGCCTACTATAGGCAGCCCATTTATCAAATCTGAAATGAGCACATATGTCCCCGAAAAAACAATATTTTCCATTGGTTTTAATATAGTATGTTATCCTCTCAGCTCTCACTTCGCAGCAGTGTGTTGTGATTACTACTAGCCTACTACTTACTTGTTGATGGGGGTTGCACGTCTTTGTCAGACGACGGCTGGCTTTGGGGGAGAGGAGGGGGGCTTATCCATTATCCGTTGTTTACTTTTTTGATAACTTTCTAGTCGTCAATCTGATCAATTGCCTCTCGCTCTCCTCCTCCTCCTTCTCACTCGACACGCGACAGTCATGCTTCTGCAGCAGAGGCAGAGCCATCTAATAGAACTGACATTGAAGGGTCAGAAACTGAGCACTCGAGCGCTGATCATGCAGCCTGAATGACGACCTTGTCCCCTTTTTCAATAGAAGTCTATATAGAACAGCCTCCATTGGACTGGCCCCATGAAGTGAACCGAGTTTGCATAACTATCTCTGTCTATGCTCTAAGCGACAGGCAGGGGGGTGTGTCCCCCACTGATCCCAGGCCAGCTGGGAGCTGCGTAGCGCTGCCTCTCACTGTCCTCGCTCTCTCCGGTCCGGTGCATCATGCAGGTGCAAGATATCAGGTTACAGTCAGTCACTCACACTGCTCAACTAAACTCTGTAGTACTACTAGGACACCTTTTATTTTTGGAAGGAGAAAGAAACACTAGTTTGCCTGCCCTGGACGTTTCAAAGAAAAACATTTTTTTTTTTTTTTGTACCCCGTCCAGGCCACTAAGTGGCGCAGGCCACCGGGAAAAGTCCCGGTGCTCCCGATGGCCACGCCGCCGGTGCGCAAGGGTGTTTCCTAGAAATGGAGGTCTAATCATCACATCATCAAGGAGGTCTGAAAAGAATCATCAACTCGGTGAAACACAATTTGATGACATCATTAAGTCGTGTTTCACCATGTTAGTGATTTTTCTTTTCACCTTTTTTGTTGAAAATGGGTGGAATTCCCCACAACACAGAATATGAACTTGTGAGAGGGAGAGGGAAAGAGATGTTTTTCAGTTCTATGTTAGCAAAGCTAAATAGTAGGCATCAGACAGGAAGACGGTACCAGGGGTGGGACGATTCACTAATCTCACACGACAATATGTTATCGATATTTAGGGTGCCAAAACGATTTATGTCGCAATCTTAATTATGACGTGATTCGATTTGATATATCGCAATATTCTCCCACAAATTACTCTGCTTTAATCATACTAGATCTAGAACATTCTAAACAATATATGCCATGAAAAGTTCAATCATATACTTCAATGGACGTGTCTTTCTGACATGAATGTCTTTCTGACATTAACAAATTAATAAATGCATAAAATAAATGCATACAATGCATAAAAGATTTGGACCTGATGAAATGATATTGATATCATGTTATTAAGAATCACAATATATTGGCATGTGGACTTTTTGTTTGCTCACCCCTAGACCATACAACTGAATAAATGACAGTAATGCATTGTTGAGCCTATTCTGAAACAGGCCATGAAATATCTGCTTATTCCTGTTTGTAAATGCATCAGTGATGCCATTATAATCCATCTATAATGGATACAGCCTTGGTCCCCAAACTTCTTAAAGCATTTCAGCCCGTTTAAAGGTTTTGTGACATTTTTAGGTTTTATGATCTCAAATACACCCAGAAAACTTGAACTTTGAACATACAGTGGATTTCTCTGTGGTCTGGGGTTATCTGTGGGGGTTTGGAAGGCTTTTGAGTTGCACTGAAAAACAAAAACTGGCAAAACTGGCATCTCATTGACATATATAGAGGGGTATTCCTCCTACGTCTCAACCAGACTTAAGGCTGTGCGTCTTATTATAAATAAGCAGCCTTGTTCCATAAACCACAAACGTGTCCAATATTTACACCAGGGGTTTTCAACAGGTGGTCCGGGGACCACCAGTGGTCCTTGAGATGGTGCCAGGTGGTCCCCAGGCTAAATGAAGGAAAATTGGTTGACCAGATGTAACTCTTGAGAATGTAAAAATGAAACCAAATGGACCCTTGCGGGTCCATTTGGTTTCATTTTTACACTCTCAAGAGTTAAAATATTCATGATCTGAATTAGCACTATTTAATTAAGAAGTCTATACTGTTTTGTTTGCAAAATTGTGCCTGGAATAATAATGGAATTGTGGACAAAACCAAAATAATTCTTTTCGTTTTAGGTCTGTGGGTTGAAATTGTCATCAAATGGTGGTCCGTGGCTCAATTGCTGAATAAATGGTGGTCCCTGGTGACAAAAAGGTTGAAAACCCCTGATTTACACGATCACCATTTATTTTGTCATCTCAGGCGTATCTGAAGCCGAAGCACCTGGAGGCGTTCTCCAGCCTCCGCTCTGACTCGCGGGCGCAGCACTACTGCCGGGTGATCCAGAGGCGCGCCGTGGGCCACGCCGACAAGACCAGGGTCCGAAACCAGCGCTACGCCGCCCTCAGGGCCCTGCAGAGGGGTAAGGGTTCCTGAGAGACTGTTCGTATTTATTGTTATACAGCAATGCAAACAAGAAAGTGATGCCGTAAGTGTCATCGATTCGTTCATGGGTTCGAGTTTAAGCCGAGGCACTTAGCTTTATTTAATATCACCTCTCTTTCTCTGCCAGATGTCCCTCTTTGCGTGGGACAGTCCCTCATTTCCGAGACTTTTCAAGTGTCCCACAAATTGAGACTCTGTCCCACACAGGCATCAGTGTTCAAAATGCCCATATAATTTGTAGTGTCCTAATAGTTGGATTTCTGTTGTATCATTTCCTGCTATATTTTTTCAATAGTCCCCCCATGGTACCACTACACTCACTCTAGAGAGGCAACATTGCATACTGTCGTATGCATACTGTCGTATCAAAAATAGCTGATCTACAATCTCAAAAATAGATCAGCTATCAAAAATGGTGATCTACAATCTCAAAACGCGTCACACTGCAACGCGTTTTTCTGAAATATTTTTGGAATATTGACATCAACATGTTGATAATTTCCTAACTACATTTTGTCCTGTTTCCACACTCGACTTGTCCCACACGTGCAACACTTCTGTCCCTCAAATGAACAGTTTGGATCTGTTCACCCTACGTTCCTGTCTCTCTCACTGTCGCGCTAGAAACAAAGCAGATGTGGCAAAACTTCTGCATCAAATTGTCAAACTCAATTAACCCACATGTTTTTTTTTCTTCCTCTGTCTTTGCCTCTCTACTCCTCCTGTCCCAGATGGGCAGTATTTCAGCGAGGAGCAGATGCGCATGAGGCAGCCCCTGCTGTATGAGCAGTACATTGGCCAGTATCTGACGGATGATGAGGTGGGAGGGCTTTGTCCTGCACAATTTCTAATAAAATATATTTCTGTCAACTTTTGCTAGAATTTCTGTGTAATATACAATCATCAAGATTTTCTTCCCTAGTGCATGTCATACAAAAGGGACACCACATGGTACTTTACACCAAGTTGGTATTATGCTCTCGCGTTACGTGTATGGTATGGTAGTGTTCGTATTGATAGATATTAGCCGGCACCAGTTTGAATCAACATCTAAATTGCGCAATGCTTACTGCTCATTATTTTGAAGCAACAAGTACAAAGATCATTAGTCTAAATCTGATGTTACAGCAGCTCTTAAAGTGATATTTCACTTTCAAAAGAACTTTGCGCCGCGTTGAACGCCCCATACAGTTTATACGTTGTTTTATTCCGTATTTAGACATTTGAGGTTCATTTTAGCTGCGCCACTCCCCTTCTTATACAAAACCCTTTATAACTTAAACTACCTGTAACCCCACTTTAACTCCAATTTAACTGATATTGTACGTCCTAATACAGGCCCTTTCGTTTACTGTTTTCATTTATATAAATGTTGCCTTAATCTTTCTGCTCACCGGTGTAGAACAGGGGCTGCTACATTTTCCAAAAAGATATATTGAAAATGAATGAAAACGACGCATGAAAATCCAGTACACCTCATGTACACTAGGAGGACAATCAGTCACCAGAAAAAGCAAGGAAAAAAAAAAAATAAAACGGGTGTTTTTGATGAATTTATTAAGGCTAAAATGAAGTCTTAAGTTGTAATGGGTTTGTATGGGAAGGGGGCCGGGCAGCTAAAATGTATATCAAATATCTAAATACTGTAGATTTGTAAAAACCTGTCTGGGATTGTTCACATCCGAGTTCGAGTAGATGATAAAATGACCAAAAAGCTTTGTATGGATGTGAAACATCTCTTTCATTTCACACTGTCCTTAAAACCCTTTGTGTCCTGAACGCGTTTTGGTGTTTTAGCTATTGAAAAATAGCAGATCAACAAGCTCATGTCGCGCCACCGAGTGGCGCGACATGAGCTTGTTGTTCTGCTATTTTTGAAAAAATGTGAAAATGTGCTGCAAATCTCTGAATGTGTTATTTTGGAAGCAAACATTTTTAACTCAAATTTTTGCATCTGGGGGATCCCTAGAACAACATGTTTTCAGATGGGGGTCTGCAGCCAAATATGGATAATTCTGGTGGTCCTTGGCATGAAATATGTTAACATCACCGACACAGGAACACGAAATAGAAATAGAATAGAGTGTCAAAAACTATAGAATTGTGTCAAAAACGCGATTCTAGGGTCAGAAACTAGATTCTAGTGTCAAAAAGTAGATCCTAGCATCAGAAACTATAATTTAGTGTCAATAACTTGAATCTTATGTCGGAAACTACAGTAGAATCTAGCGTCAAAAGCTAGAATGTTGCTGCAGCTATAATCTGGTTTGAGGAACTACTGTATAATCTGGTGTCAGGACGCAATGGGTTAATCCTGCCCCGTCGTTCCCCCCCTGCCTTGTCGTTCCCACAGCTCCTGGTGCGCTCTCAGGAGGCCATGCAGGGAGGTGCAGAACCAGGGGGGCCGGCGGGGTGTACGGGGGAAGGTAACCCGGGCCTGGCCCACCTCCTCCTCAACTCCTACCAGGAGAGGCTGATCCAGAACCGGCTGCAGGACGAGCAGGACAGGGAGGAGGCGGCGAGGGAGGAAGATGAAGACGATGACGACGACGATGATGACGACGGTGAGAGCAGAACTCACTGCTAGAGCTGTCGGGATCTTTTGCGGAGGCACAGAGATGCTTTTTTGTCATTTGAAGTTTAGTGCAAAATTTGACTAATTGCAAATTTGACTAATTTGACTAATTTAACTAATTGCAAATAAAACAAAACTCAGCTGATTTTGTATCTTCAATATGTCCTAAATAGCAGAAAAATACTTGCCTGAGGGGAAACGTTTTAACGTAGCAAGTGACATATCAAACTAGGAGGTTGTTATGACCTGAATTTCAAGCATCATTTTTGTGCACACACAAAAGCACGCGTGTGCGTGTGTGTGCGCGCGCGCGCACGCACACACACACGCACACACACACACACACACACACACACAAACCCTCCTTGGACTAAAAACAGTCCAACATTTTTGACAAATGTGACAAGCGAAGCATAATAAAAATAATAATAAAATAAAATATTTGCCTAATATACTGTAGAAGTGTCACTGGTGGATGTACATTTTGTAAAGGCGTTTTTCAAACTTTTCCCCTTAGACAATTTCAGGCAACGTTTTATGTTGAAAATCCAAAATCAGCATTTTTTTTGTCCATTTAGTTTGGAGGTAGTGCCTGTATTTTCCATAGAGTGCTACTCTTGTACTGAGTAGTCAGATGGCATGTTGAACAGCAGCGCTTTCTCCCCCCGTCTTCTCAATATGTACCTGTGTTTTTGCTTTCTCCTCCCTCGATCTGTCTCACTTATAGCCAGTGCCTCTTCTCTTTCCATCAGTAAGAGCATAGATCATCATCCTCTGTGACCTCAGATGATGATCGATCGTGTGCCCAAACGCGTGTTCCCTTTCTTCTCTCCCTTCTAACACACACCCACACACACTCTTCACTCCTCTTCCATTCAATCAGTCAGGGGCAGTGTTGGGCAGCAACGAATTTTAGATTACACATTACTGTAATATTATTACTTTTGCTCCAAAAAGTAAAGTAACGAGATTACTCTGCAAAAATGGGTAATAAGTAATGCATTACTTTGCAAGTAACGCCAAGTTACTTGTTTAAAATGAGCTTGTTGTTGCATGCAAAAATAGAACAGATTTACAAGCTATTACAAGCTATGATCCTAGGATCCATACACTGCATCCTGCTCACAGTTATGTACACTACAAATCGCTTGCTGCTCTATTTTGTATTTTATTTTTAAATACAAGACCTCAGCTGTCTTTGAAAACAATTGTGAAAAAGTTTCGAATTTCAAATTTGGTTTTGTTAGTTGCAGGTCTGTTCGTTGGCTTTGTTTTCAGGTGCAGTTTGTCGGATTGGAGACTATTATTCCAATTAATTAGATTCAGATCTAAAAAGAGCTCGCTAAACACATTATGTTGTACACCTCTATATTTCCAAAGGTGGAAGTTGAGAACTTGGGAAAGTAATAACGTAATATGTAATATATTACTCTTCGATTCCAGTAATAAGTAAAGTAATGATATTACTTTGTCTAAGGAGTAACGAGTAAAGTAAAGAGTAATATTGATCAACACTGGTCAGGGGATAACGTCCGTTTTGTTCCCAGACGACGTTTCGGGTAAAGACGATTGGGAGCCGACCGCCCAGGAGAAGGCCATGCTCAGGGAAGAGTTTGTCAGTCAGATGCACCAGCGTTTCCTGGACGGCAAAGACAAGGACTTCAACTACAGGTTTACACCGATCGCCAGACATCTACGCACCTAATACTTCAAAGCAAAGGGGTTGCTCTGTGGATTAGTGCGTGTGTGTGTGTGTGTGTGTGTGTGTGTGTGTGTGGGGGGGGGGGGGGTAATAATAAACACTAGTACACACATCCTTCGCTTGAAGAAAACAATCATGTATATAAGGGTTAGATGTTTTCAATACATGAGCATTGATTGCTAGGGGTGTAACTATACATTTTAACAGCGATTCGATGCATATTACAATACATGGTTGACGATACCATACCTCGACGATATTATGTCATTCTGGAAAAGTGGAAATCAATATAGTAACTATTTAAAATGCATTGGCATCGTCTTAAAGTAATTAAACCACTTTTTTCTTTTAAAAAGTGCTACATTTTATATGGTGTTAATGCAATACTTCATCAAATTAAGTAATTAAACTACGTATGTTAAATTCGATGTAGTATTAATGAAACTGATTATCTGCAAATAAAACGATTTAATACTGATTACTTGCATTGCAAAACGATACGATAGTCAATGTTGTTGTTTTCATTTTAATATATTTTGATTCTTCAAGGTTCAAGGTTAGCTTTATTAGTCTCCCGTGGGAGAGATTTGTCTTGGGGTCAGAGACTGGAGCTGCATACAGTTACAAACAGACAGATAACAGTAGACATGGGACAATACAGTTACACACATAGACACATACACCCTAGTGTGTACCCTAGCAGGCTAGCATGGTAGGGGCTAAATGGTCTCACCGTTGAGGAGCTTAATAGAGAGAGGTACAAAAGAGCGTCTATACCTGTTATACTTTATCAACGGTGGGGCTCTATATCTCCTGCCTGTTCGCATTGAATTCTTGAAATTATGTTTTCATGGTTACTATACTGTTACACCCCTAATCTGAAATAAAAAAAAGCACCATCTCAAATAAGGCAAAGCAAAGATTCGCATGACAATAACCGCCACACATTTTCGCAAGAATCCTTCATTTGCACTGTCAAATAGTTTGAGATGTTAGACCTGACTGCCTGCTCTTGGTTAAGTGGTTGTTTTTGTACTAAGTGTTTTTCGAACGATATGTTTTTCTTTTGCGTGCCTGTCTCTGGGTGTCTGTGTGCATGTATACCGCAGTGAGGTGGATGAGAACCCTGATTATGACAACTTGGACATAGTGAGCAGAGACGCCGAGGAGAAGTACTTTGATGATGACGATGACGAGGAGGAGGAAGAGGAGGAGGAAGAAGAAGATGACAACAAAGAGCAAAATGAACAGAAAGAAGATGAAGATAATAAAATGGATGAATAATGTTGTCACACGCCACACACCTGTGACTTAACTGTAAATACCACTGTCTACACAATAAAGGATGTGTGTTTTTCTATTTTAGCCTTTGTCCTGCGTGCGTGTGTGAATATATATCACATTTAATGAGTGGAATGTTTTAGGTCTACTTAGAAATGATTAATGGTATTTGCAGACAGTTAAGATATGCAGTAAGTCTACACTAGTTTCTGAGTGCCAGATTTACTCGAAAGTTGTCCAGCAGATGGTGCTGTTTAGTCCCATTAGTACACCTTATCCATTATGTTCAAGTGGAGATATAGAGCTGCGCAGTGACGTCACCGCCCCTGTTCCGGAAGTCTTTTCCCAATTCATTTTTCTCATAGACTTTTCGAAAACGAATCATGATGACACACAAACTTTTGGGACAATAAAATCATTTCTAAGATGAAAAACGAAACAAAAAGTCTTGTATCATGCCGTTTTCTACTTCTTCCCAATTATATATTATATGACGATATTGTGTTTGTTGTCATGATTTGTCACGACCTGAGTTGGCTTTGGCCGCGGCGTAATCGTCTTGATATAAATTATTTTCGAAAAGTCTATGAGAAAAATGAATGGGGAAAAGACTTCCGGAACAGGGGCGGTGACGTCACTGCGCAGCTCTATAGGACAATTACTAAACAAAAACAAACTGTTAATTCCAGAAATGCCAAATGGATCTTAAACTAGATTATAGAATAGCTGGCCCACAATCGCACCTTAATTAGTGTAATATCGGCCACTCTAGGGCTACCAACAGCATGATTCTGGTTTATTATTTATCCAACATATATTGTGGTGATGTTAAACTCTAGTTCTTTATTCAGCTCAACCTCAAAACCATATAATTTAAAACACTTGCTTATTTAAACAAAACCTAGTCAATGTGTAGGCATATAGCCTATTACTCAAAGACTTTAAAGGGGTGTTACACTTTCAAAAAAACTTTTGGTCATTTTATGGTCTACTCAGTCTCATGTGAACACACCAGACAGTTTATAAGTTACTCCTTTCAGTATTTAGATATTTGATGTTTATTTTAGCGCCTCCAGCTCCTTCCCATAGAAACCCATTATAACTTAAAACTCCATTTTAACCATGACAGATTATTCGAAAACAACCAATCTTTTTTCTGGTGACTCATATTGTCCTCGGAATACGTGAGAGGACCGTGGAATTTCATTTACAGTTTTTATTTATTTTTTAAATATTGTTTTGGAAAATGTAGCCGCCTCCATATTTGGGAAGGCCTACCCAAATGAATAAAACAATATTTTAAAAATCAATAAAAACTGTAAATGAAATTCCACGGCCCTCTCACGTATTCCGAGGACAATATCAGTCACCAGAAAAAAAAAATTGGTTGTTTTCGAATAATCTGTCATGGTTAAAATGGAGTTTTAAGTTATAATGGGTTTCTATGGGAAGGAGCTGGAGGCGCTAAAATGAACATCAAATATCTAAATACTGAAAGGAGTAACTTATAAACTGTCTGGTGTGTTCACATGAGGCTGAGTAGACCATAAATTGACCAAACGTTTTTTTGAAAGTGTAACACCCCTTTAACTAGACACAATGTTCTTATTCTATTCATTATACAAAATTGCTAAATGTCCTTCTCCAGTCCTTTTGTAGGCCTACTATACAGGTATATCCGTGTGTTTCCACCAGCCAGCCAGCAGCATGGTGAGGAACCCTGCTCATCAGCTGTTGGCTGTTGCCGGGACAACCAGGTAACCAATCACAACACGTAGGGGCGGATGTAACATTTCCAAAGGGGGGGGGGGGGGGGCAGGATGAAGCCGCACCCAAGTAAAGCATCAATAATAACACCAGTTGTTGTTGAAGTTGCAACAGACACACAGCGGTCACCAGAGAAGTCGGCCCGCCGCGAAGTCGGACCCTGAGTATAGACAGAGTTACGCTGTTGCAAACCCTGATCACTAAATGGGATCATTCCAATGGCGGCTCTCCTACATAGACTTCATATTATCTTTATTTTAGATTGTTTCGTAATACTTTAGGATATAGTAAAAACATCAGGCAATAGCCTGATGTTCATAAATCCCTTTATTTTACGTCATTTACTACAGCATACACATTAACAACCCAGCTTTGGTCGGCTAGGTGGTGTGGAGAAGTCGCCCAGGGGGTGTGGAGAAGTCGGCTAGGTGGTGTGGAGAAGTCGCCCAGGGGGTGTGGAGAAGTCGGCCCATTAGACATGCATAGGCACCTTTATCACTGCATATCATAGACATGCATAGGCACCATTATCCATTATCAAGTCATGACAATAGACATGTATAGGCACCATTACTCTTTACCAGAGTAGAATAAATACATATTTCACTCTTTAATCAAGTCATGACAATAGACATGTCTTTAATCAAGTCATGACAATAGACATGTATAGGCACCATTATCACTGCATGTCAACCATTATCAAGACATATGCATGTCAATAATACTGGTTTACTCTCAACTAGAGTTGCATAATTACATGTTTTACTCTTTACCAGAGTTGAATAAATACATATTTCACTCTTTACCAGAGTTAAAGAAATTAGACAATAACACATATTTAAAACAGTTTGTGTTCTTCCAAACTGCAGCAGGTATAATGTTACATTATACTTAAACATTTACCAGAGTTGCATAAATACATATTTCACTCTTTACCAGAGTTAAAGAAATTAGACAATAACACATATTTAAAACATGGGGGGGGGGGGTCGTTAGCTGTCTCATATGATGGCCATTCATATATGGTAAAATGGGTGGAGCAAAGCGTAGGCCCACCTTTAAAAGGACAGCTTGCAGAGTCCACTATTCAGAATTACTTCTGTACTGTCACTAGTACATTGAAGATGCCAAGGAAAGTCAGGCAAGTCAGGCTACCTGCGCACCTTGCCAAGGACTTCATCCTCCATGGAGGTACAAAGAGAGACACTTTGCAAAAAGCTCCTCCAAAGAAACGACGGCTACAACCAGCAGATGAAGCTGAGATACAGCCAGCTGTTGTCATGGGCAACCTTTCAGCAGCTGACAGCACACCAGCAGCAGCAGCAGCAGCGGCTGAACCTGACTTTCAGCCTGCTGTTGTAGACGCTGTTGTGATGGACAACGTTCCAGGAGCAGCTGACAACACACCAGCAGCAGCAGCTGCAGCAGCGGCTGAACCTGACTTTCAGCCTGCTGTTGAAGAAGCAGCAGCACCACCAGCTATTGAGCCTCTGCAGTACACACTGCTAGAGCACGGATCGCAACGTGGCAAAAAGCTCTTAGTTGATAGTCTCGGCTTCAGCTATTGCATCAAGAGGGAAGGCGTAAAACAGACCACGTGGCGTTGTAGTGTACGGACACGTACGCTTACCTGCCCAGCAATACTGGGGCAGATTGGTGATGTCTACTCACCTGGACCACATGACCACAACCATAGTGGACAGCCTGGATATGAGAACAAGGTATGATGCTGCTAATGCATAATCTTTTTAATATTATATTTTATTGTTTGTGCAGTATTTATGGGTGGTTAGCATGATATAAGATCCTAATTCTTTCATGTCTTTATTTTGTAGGTCAAGATCTACAAAAAGACCATCCAACTCTCTCAGGAGAATGTGTTCACATCGGCGGAGAGCATAGCAGAGGCAGTGGTGAGAGAGCACAACCCCAACCCTGCAGAGCCTACCTGTGTTGTCAGCCTGAACAACCTTACCAGGGCCGCCAATTTTCACAGGCAGAAAATTCGGCCCGCAGAGCCAGATCAGTACAACTTTCACCTGGAAGTTCAGCATCTACCAGAGGGCTTCCTGCAGAAGGATATCTGCATGCCATCTGCGCGGCAGGTGGGCAGTGGTGCACGCCATCTGATATTTGCCACAGAGAAACAAGTGGCCCTGCTCCAGACTGTAAAACAGGTCTTCATGGATGGCACCTTCAAAGTTTGTCGCAAACCATTCAAACAGCTTTTCAGCTTGCATGGATTTCTTGCAGACGATGAAGGCAACAATGTCAAGCAAGTGCCACTGGTATTTGTGCTGATGACATCGAGGAGGGCACGTGACTACAAAAAGGTGTTCAAAGCCATAAAGAACCTGGCTCCCAATTTGGACACAGTTGGCATGGTCACTGACTTTGAGCGTGCCATTTGGAATGCCGCAAACGAGGTTTTTCCTGGAGCTACAGTACACGGATGCAGTTTCCACTGGGGCCAAGCCGTGTTTAGAAAAGTTCAAGAATTGGGCTTGGCAGTTGCCTATTGTTCCAATCCAGATGTCAAGAAATACATCAGATCGCTGCTCTCCCTTCAGTTCATTCCCGCTGAGGACATTGAGCAGCAGTTCAATCTCCTTGCAGAACGTGCCACAGAGCAGCTGCGGCCCCTAGTTGACTACATGGAGCGCACTTGGATCAGAGGAGTTTGGGAGCCATCACAGTGGTGCATGTACAGATGTGCGATCAGGACGAACAATGACGTGGAAGGTTGGCATTACCGCCTGAATCGCAAAGCACAGCGTGCAAGCATCCCAACCTATATACTGGTGTCCTTGCTGCACAAGGAAGCTCTCCTGATCGATTATCAACTACATATGATCACAGAGCACCACTTGCGCCGCCACCAGCGACAGAAGAATACGCACACAGCGGCCAAGCTGAACCAGATGTGGCATCTCTTTGAAAGTGGCGGCCTAACTGTTGAACAGCTGCTTTCCAGGGCTGCTCGCCTGCATGACCCACTGTTCAGAGCCCCACTTGACACAGATGTGCAGGGACCTTGAAACGGGCCTCCAAATTGTGGCACCGAACTGTTGACTGCATTTTTTTTTACCACTTTTTGGCCACTTTTAAACTTTTTTAACAACAGAATTGTTGTATTGTTTATTTTTACTTTTGTTCTACATATTTCTTTACTTGTATTTTTGACTCAACCTCAAATAAATGGTTACATTTCTGCAATTAATCTGTTGTTGTTGTTGTTGTTGTTGTTGTTTTTACACCTGAGCTGTGGAGGTACAATTTGATCAATAGACACAGCCATTAGCAAGCAATTTCACCCTCAGCAATTATCAGTCAATCACATCACTTTTGTTGGACCAGGGAAACAAAGCAGTCAAAACATTCACTAGATCAACATGACAATTAATCTTCTACATTCTGTTGTAGCCTTAAAAAGTGCACAATAATAAGGATAATGATATACAAGGGCCTAAAACAGCTGACACTAGCTCACTAAGTAACTAACTATTCCACAGACATGGGCCGACCTCTCCACTCCCCCGGCCCGAGCTCTCCACAGCCGCGGCCCGACCTCTCCACAGCCGCGGCCCGACCTCTCCACAGCCGCGGCCCGAGCTCTCCACACGATTCGGGCCGACTCTCGTGCGACCGTTTTATTTTACAATGTTTTATAGCCTACTACTACTAGTAGGCCTACAGCCTAGACATTAGAGACTTTAGTTGTCACTGTGCAATGCTTTATAACAGATGTTTACATAGCTCTTATTTGCACCGCCATCGTTGAAAACAATGTATTTCGAACTCCAGTTTGTCCCTCTTTCAGGCTGAACAGCCTTCCTGCGCACAGTTTCTGACCCCTCAATGTCGCAACATTTCGGTTGGTCCGACTTCGCGGCGGGCCGACTTCTCCGGTCCCCCACACAGCATGCATAAGGCTAAAGGTCTGACTCAGAGAGTTTTCTGTTTTCAATGATGAAATGCTGTTGGTTTAGTGGTGACACAGCTGTAGTTAGTAGTAGTAGTGGTGTTTCAAATCATTTTAAATATAAGCACTTTCATTTGAAATATCTTGGGTTGTTTTGCATGCCATCATGTTTGGTGGGGCAGTCTGGGCATTTAGGCGGCATTGCCCCCCCCCTTACCCATGCCTAGATCAGCCCCTGGCATGCGGGCTGAATCTCGCCCCGGCCCCTTTGGTGTGTGCACGTCCTCGCACGAGCGCCTGTCCTACCAGGATGGAACGCACGTCGATGCCATCATCAGTGCGTGTAGATCTATTTTAGGAGTCTGGGCGACTGTCTGCAACAACTTCCCAGCCGTGACCGGTTTAATGAACACAAAGGGAAGAATATATACAACTATGCCCCGCACGACTTTTTAAAGTAATTCAGCCTGACAGTCGTCATGGACAGTAACAAACACTCCTAAAAGTTCATCGGCTGCACAGTGAGGAGGCGTGACTGCTGTCGAAAGGAAACATCATACAGTCAAGATTATTTTACATCTTATTTTACACAGTGCGTCAAGATGACAATGATGGGCATCAAGATAATTCCAAGGTATGTCTTTTTGTATTATAACAATAACTTCCTACTTTGGTGTGCATGCGAGTGCAATAACGTGCTTTTGTTGTGTTTGCGAGAGCCATAGAGTAAAACAGAGTTGCGCAAACTCCGTTCACGTTTGCGGGCCAGTCCAATGGCGGCTCCTCTACATGGACTTCTATTGAGTATGGGGACAACAAATAGGGACAAGTCGTGGACTGGGTAGTACGCAGGCAGAAACTATACGGCAGCATTATTTTAGAATTTAGAACGTTGCTGCTGTACAATACTTTAAAACAGTTGGCATGCCTAAAATGGCTCTTATTTGCGCCGCCCTCGTTGAAAACAAAGCATGTCCAACTCCTGTTTGTTCCTTTTCAGTCTGACCCCTCAATGTCGCAATTCTGAACCAAGATGGCTCTGGCGTTTGCTAACCAGTGGTAGTGAGTGCAAGTGCAAGGGACAGTATACAGGTCCTTCTAAAAAAAAAAAAAAAAAAAAAAAAGCGTGTAAAAGTTAATTTTCTTCCACAATATACTACAAAATGTGAATGTTTCATATATTCTCCATCAAATATGCATTAAGTGAAGTATTTAAAAAAAAAAAAAAAACGTTTTATTGTTTTAATCCTGATGATTATGGCGTAGGCCTACAGCTCATGAAAAACCCCAATCCTATCTCAATGAATTAGTATATTTTTTTACGAGACCACTAAAAATATGTTTTAAACAAGAAATGGCGACTATCTTAAAAGTATAACAATGTATGCAGTTAATACATGGTTTGGACTACTTTTGAACAAGGAGTTATGGAAGCCCAGTTTTGCTTTGATAACATGCAGCCGTAAATGAATTTGTATTGTTCAGTCTTCCTTGACAATACAACCCAGATTCTCTGTTGGGTTAAAGTCAGGACAGTTGGCTTGGTCAGTCAGTACAGCAGTTACTAGGCTAGTAGTAGTTTTGGCTCTGTGGGCAGGTGCCAAATCTAGCTGGAAAGGAAAATTAGCATCTCCATGAAGCTTGTCAACATACTGATATGATTCTTTCCACACTTTTGGAAAAAATCTAATTCCAATTCATTCCACCCATTTTCATAATTTCATTATCTCATACCTTACAGTCGTGTGGACATAATAAAAAAAAGTCCCCCCGTTCTGTGTTTCCTAGAACTGGAAGTATGGAAACAATGATGGTGAAGGGGAATATTAATGACATCGTCGAGAGAAGATGTAGGCTACTTCTTTCCATACCTCCAGTTTCTGGAGTTCTTGGAGCTCGGCGTTTTCACACGTATCTATGTTTTCAATTGGTGTGAATAAGGCTAGACACTACCCCTACACTACTACAGTGATAAAGGCAGGATGGGCAACTATAGGCTACTGTGTTTCTAGGAAGAGAAAGGAGAGAGAGACAACAGCGTGAGCCAAGGGCATGATCAGCTCATGTTGGCGAACACATACTGGATGATGTTTAACTTTAACTTCATGTACCGTACATTCACTATGTCCTTGAGAGGCACCGGGCATTGTTAATTAGCCTCTCTGTCTCAAGGCGTGAAAAGAAAAGCCTATATATACCGTATATATATAGTCTATTATATAACTATCTTCATGCTGTGTAACATGGATGTTTCCCCCCTGGAATTTGAAGACAGGCAGACACATTTGCGATTAGACCAGTACGTGTGGGTTTTCATAATGTTTTCCTCCAACTTCAGGAGTTTAACTGATAATCTGGCCCCTCAGTTGGAAAAGTGAGAAAAATCTTATTTTAATGTAGACAGAATTATAAGCGGATTAGACTGAATGGATGGGCAAAGGAGATCGAGGCAAAGGGGCTGAATGTGTAGACTATGTTGTACGTTGTTATGCCTAATGATTTTGGTTTCTGTATTCACTCTCCTGTGGATGCCACCACAGTGAAACACGTGCCGTAGAGGCTTGTGATTGGGAGGAGGACACGGGTTTGAATCGCTGTACCCAGAATGGAAACTCCAGGTTGCCAAAGTGAAAGAGAAGCGATCGTCCTCTGACTTCAGTAATCAATCATCGTCACTCTGTCAGAGCCTGTTCCCCACACTGTTCGTCTCTGGGAAGACAGGAATAGGTTTAGACAATAAGTAGCGGTGGGAAAAAAGTATAATATTGTGCAAAACGTCCCATTTTCTTAAATGTGTGTGTGTGTGCGTGTGCGTGTGCGTGTGTGTGCGTGTGCGTGTGCGTATTGAAAATAGGCGATCTACAAGCACACACAGGGTTGCATTGCGACACATTGTTAGCCTTTAGAATCAACTATTTTCAAATGGCTGAAATCTATAGAGGGTCGAAGCGGTTAATGTGTGTTTTGTAATAGCAATCAAAATGCACAAAGTAACTCACAACTGATGTTTCCAAATGTTTGTCGCGGTCGTGTAAAAGTACAATCTTTGTCTCTGAGTTCTAGGAAAGTGGAAATACCCGAGAATACTCTTCTGTACCGAGTTACTTTACACCACTGGAAACAAGTTGCTACAGTGCATTGCATTCTGAGAGACGCTAATATGGCGAGTAAGAACTTTCCCCTTCTTGGGGCCGAGTTGCCATGACAATGACCGAGCCTGCGTGGGCCTCATCCTGTGGGTCAGAGGCACCGCAGTTAGCAGGTAGTGTCTGTTACCTCCGTTATGTCTTTGCCTGTTAACTACAGGCTCACATGACAAGCCACGGGTCATTCAAGACGGAGCCAGATGCAGGGAGAGATAGCAGGGCAGTAGGACGGATGTGTGTGTGTAACTGTACAGGGATTGTGTTTTATTGTTCGGTGTAAGAGGGGATGGTACAGTAGATGGATGAGGACACTGTACACTTTCACTATTTCATAAAACATTTCATGAGAATTTATCTTGGGGGAACCTTCCTCCTTTCAGCTCATGTAGTCACTATGTTGTCTGTCCTGTAATAGATAGCATTCCTAGATATACTCATTTTAACAACCTTTCTAATACATGTATTGTATATTTGTCTGAGCCTGTATCCCAACCATTTTTTCAAGATAAAAGATCAATAATTGGAGGCAACCATCAATTTGAAGTAGAACGTATCAGGAATGGCATTGCTTGCTATACTGTATGTGTGTTTGCATGGGTTTTGCGGGCAATGTGTCTTGTAAATGTTGTTGGGAAACAAATTGCCGCAAAACAAATAAGATGACGAGTCAAGTACATTGAAAAAGTAAAAGTTTGGAAAAATCAGGCAGAGTGGCACAGGGCCCGACAGGGGTAGTGCTGTCGCCTCACAGCTAGAAAGTCCTGGGTTCGATTCCCACTAGGGACGCCGCTGTGGGCGCTGGCGGCGTGTCTGCTCCTCCACGTTGGTGAAAGGTCCTGTCTGTGTGGAGTTTGCAATGTTCCCTCTGTGTCCCCTAGGGTAGGTGTTCTCACAAAAACATGCAGTAATCCTGGTCTCTAGACTGCTTCCCCCTGGTCAGCCGGGGCGCCTGATGGAGGGGCAGGAACTGGTTGGAATAACGTGTTCCTTACCCCTGTCAGGTGAAAAGAAGGCAGCTTGGACTCCTCATGCATTGATGGAAGGAATGAGGCCAGTCCGCTGCCTTCCAAGGTTGATGGAGGGTGTGTAGAGCCCAGGATCACATTAGGTAATTGGCACTGAGGTGAAAAAAATGTGTTACAAAATTGTGGGATAAAAAAAAAAGTTTGAAGTAACAGTATGTTTGTTTGTGTCCGTAGGTCTGTCCATTAGTGTCACTCTCCCTCTGCCCCCTAACCATGGAGACCCAATCAGGGGACGGGTCAGGATCCGATGACTCCGCCCCCAGCCCTCAGAGTGAGGCCGTGGCCAATGAGCTGCAAGAGCTGTCCCTGCAGCCGGCTGCCCCCAACCTGCTGCCAATCATAGAGAGGAAGAATGGTGAGTGACCCTCACTCACTACTACTCATCCATCTGCCCCTTCAGTTCAGTGGGATCACCACCCCTCAGCACCCTCCAGACAAATCAGGCCTTGTGACCTTATGATTATGTGCACACATGCTAAATCTATGTCATTTAGACATAGACTATATACTAGTGCAGGGGTTTTCAACCTTTTTGACACCAGGGACCGCCATTCATTCAGCATTTGACCCACGGACCACCTTTTGATGACATTTCAGCCCAAAGACCTACAACTAAAGAATTATTTTTGGTTTTGTTGACAATTCCAGGCTGGATTTTGCAAACAAAACAGTGTAGACTTCTTAACAGTTTTCGTGCCGTGGAAATGAATCTACGTCACCCGTTATCATTATGATTTACAGTAACAACTGATGCCGCTGACGTTAACGCTACTTGACGTGACGTTACTTACCGGCGCCGGTTTAATACGATCCCCATGCTAACAGCAGCTAGCAGCGACCGCAGCGACCATTGCTAGACCATAACAAGGGACGGAGCAACCCGGAACCAAAAGTGTGTGTCCGTCAACTAACTTGTCCGTCGGGAAACATGGACCGAAATATGAAATATGACTTTTAGATGAAAATCGCTGGCACTGGCGACCTCCAAAAATATGAAAAAGGGCTGGCACTGAGAGAGTTAATTAAATGGTCCTAATTCAGAGGATGTATATTTTAACTCTTGAGAGTGTGAAAATGAAACCAAATGGACCCGCAAGGGTCCATTTGGTTTCATTTTTACATTCTCAAGAGTTACATCTGGTTAACCAACTTTCCATCATTTTGCCTGGGGACCACCTGGAACCCTCTCAAGGACCACTGGTGGTCCCCGGACCACCTGTTGAAAACCCCTGTACTAGTGTATTCTACAGATGTTAGGTTCTTAGCTTGCTTATGATTCAATGGTTTCTATTAGCGATGTCTCGATACTTTATCGGTATTGGAATAAGTATGGCATCGGCCCTTTTTTGGTCATATCGGTATTGGCAAATACTGTATGGGTATCGTAAAAGTATCGATAGGTATCAACACTTAATTTATCATTTTCGGGTCATATTGGTATTGGCAAATATGGCAGTCCAACTGCAGGTCTGACACAGGGGTAAGGGGTTAACACTATGGTAGTTAAGTGAAATGTTGGGGCATCTGGAGTTTGCTTTAGAGTTGCTCAAATGCAAATTTCAGTAAGGAGTCTGCTATTCCCAGTTGGTTGACATGTTTTCTTTTATATTATTGTATCTTCTCTGGTATCGCTATTAGGTATCGGCTAACTCAGAAATTGTGGTATCGGGATCGGAAATGAAAAAAGTGGCTTTGGCACCTTCCTGGTTTCTATGTCAAGTGGTTGAAATGAGTTCAGAAGCATAACTTTTGAAATTATGTTCTTCCCCTTAATACTACCAATTTGTATTGTATCTTATATCGTATTAACAATGGATTAGTCACCTTTACTAGAAGGTATGGCACGTATAGATTGGACATTCCTGGATTGAGTAACACTGATAGACGTGTGCGTTGCACCCCCCAAAACTTTGTTTTGCATAACCTGTGTCAATGTGATGAACAGCGTGGCGCTGGAGATGAGTTCAATCTGGATGAACATATACCGTAGGAGTGCTTGTCAGGGGTCATTGGCATGTCCATACAAGGACAAATGTGTTTTGTGGCAAAGACTTGGGGCTTCATTTTCGTTACATGCTAAACCCCTTTTATCCCAAACCCCTTATTCCTATTTTACTATTTTGAAAAACATTTTGGAATAGTTCAACATGCCAATTTATTAACGCGTTGTTAGCTTGTAGACTGGCCTCTTGAACTATTGAAAAATGTTTGTTTTTTGAAATGGTAGTAAAAGGCAAAGAAGTTAAGGGATAAGGGGTTTAGCGGTGACAAAAATCTAGGCCTTGGTCTTGTCTGTGACAAAAGGTTAGACTTGTCTTCACATTTTATGAGCTATAAGTCTACAATTAGTGATCAGTTCAGTATGGTACCATGTGGAGGTGTACAGGTCTATCAGCAAAGCTTCTTTGAACAATGAATGTTCAATACATATTCAGTCACAGATTTGCAGCTGACGCGCAGTTGGTGCTATCTATTCAGACCCACAAAAGCAAGCAATACTTCCATTATCACCCATGAGTGTGTTTTTAAAGATTTGCCAACAATCTTTCCACAGCATATTGGCTTATGAGCCAATACGCTTTGCAGAGTTTGCTCAGGCAGAGATGTGTGTTTTTTTCCCTCCATTTCTTTGGGCATTTCAATCGCACAATACTGCATCGCTTTGCAATACGACGACATTTCAGCACAACAACTTTTGGAAATTTAGCAGATTGAAATTAAGTTTCAATCCGCTTGTTTCAGCTGTGCTGATCAGACTCACTTTGTACGTTCCATTAAACATCAAGTGCACTCAGCTCTGTTCAGCTGTTTCAACACATTTCGGTTCAAGCAAATACTGTGTATGATTGAAGTTGCCTAGTCGACCACAGCCTGCACAACAACCTACAAATATATGAAGCAGAAAGAAAGCTTTCAAAGCATTTTGAGTGAGGAGGATATATGCGCCTTCAGTATTCCAGCACAAGCGCTTCAAATCATCAGTAGAGTAAAACCTCTGCACATTTCCTATTAGTGGGTGCAAAATCCAACGCTTGGTGAATTATTTTTCACAATCATACTAAGGCCTGATTTACACTGGCAGCCTGATCTGACCTTGGAACCTGATTTCTTAAAATGAGTCATGTGAACCGTTAGACCAATCAGATTTGTATCTCGAAGTGACTCGGATCCGATTCAGCCTTAAGAGCCGACATTGAAGGATCGCTTTGAATGCAAAATGCTTTAATATTACTAAAACATATCCTTTCCAGCTTTCAAGATTCATATGAAAGTTAAACAGACCAGCCAGTTTTGTGTGACTTTTTTTCAGCTGAAACAAATCATATACATCAGGTCACAGGCCACAGCGAATCACTAAAACCAAACACACGCAGATGAGAGGGCTTTAAAATATATGAAAACAGCAAATATTGGCCTTGCCTGTTAGACCATTCACACACCAATGCCCCTGTTTCAAAATATGGAGCTGAGCCCACCTAAATTCAGCGTATGCACTGCGCATCGCTCCCTCTTTCCTGATTTCTGATCGCCTGCCCAAGACCTTATTATATTGACGCACACACGTATGTCCACACACCCCCCCTCTGAGTGTTATTAATTAGTGTCATGAATCGCAGGTTTGGTTCTCCTGGCAGATCCTGCCAGCAGCTCCCTCTGCGAGAAATAAAAAAAAACAGTGTTGTGAAGAGACATTAGAGAGAGAGATGAAGTAGCGATAGGGGCTGCATGTTAACGAAGAGATATTACACAAGAGTGGCGATCTTTATCGTCATTAACGCAGGCCTGCAGTGCTGTAGGAAAACACACGTTAACACGATTAGATCATAAGCCTTTGGTGGAAGGATGATGAGGCTAGATAGATGGCTGAGTGGATGAATAACTGCAAGGATGCAGATAGGCCTCGGATTCTCTCTCCCAAAAAGACATGAGAGACAGTGAGTGTGAAAGATAGGAAGGCACTTGTTCTGTGTGCGTGTCAACCTATTCCCTTGTGCTCTCTGAAGTAGCTGTAGTCTATAGACGGGGTCATCTGTAACACAGTCGAGTGAGTAAGAAATGGAGCGGCTGAGAGGGAGAGTGTTGACTTTTCTCGCAGTATTTTGTGAAACACTAAGTCCGTGACTCCGTGGCGCTGCTTGCCGGGAGTGTTTACATAGCTGACATGTCGGGGCTGCCCCTCGCGTTACCTCATTCTCAATGGTGTCGGCTCTCTCCTACACACACACACACACACACACTCACTGTACAAGGCAAGCTGAAGGGAATGCACTTACGCACTCACACTCGATTCACTCAGAGTATTGTACTCTCGAAAACCTGACCCTCGGCTTGACTCAGACACTTTATCACAGACACCAAGGGTCAAGTGTGTGTGTGTGTGTGTGTGTGTGCGTGCCTGTGTGTGTGTGTGTGTGTGGATACTGCATTAGCAGAGCTGAGGCGTTGATATCATTGGACTTTACAGTAGAGCCCGACCGATACCATATTTTTGGAACCGATACCGATGTTTGGAAAAACCCACACCGATGTTACCGATGTTTTGGCCGATGTTTTGTAATCAAAAAATTAACAAAAATAAATTTTAAATACTTCTAAACTCAAACATGTATTGTTTTTCAAGTTGACAATATAATATTACACAACAAAAATGATGTAAAGTACTCCAGTATTTATTTTTTTGAACTTGCAGTATGTCTGCATTCTGCACTGCACTCTGCAATATGCTTGTGTTCTCAATCTGGAAAGAAGCCTAAACAAAATCTTGTCAGCAGCATGTCTACAATATGCATGTTTTGCACAATTGAAGTAAACAAACCCCTGCTATTTATTTAAATAGCATAAATCACGGTTTTCCAAAGCTGCATTTAAATTAAATAAATTTCAATTTTTAAGAAAAGGAAAAAAAAACATTGCCCTTCTGCAAGTAGTGCTGGATGTGTGTGTGTGTGTGTGTGTGGGGGGGGGGGGGGGGTGAGGTAAGAGAGTCACTGGGGCATTCATAAAGTGTCATAGTAATAAAGAATACTCAAAGAACATCTGTAATCTCAAGTATCAATGTATGCAGAAAACAACTGCTATTTGAAACTAAACAAAACCCTGCTATTTACTTAGCAGTATGCCAGCTGGGGCATAATAAAGGAACACAGTTCTCAGTTTCTCCAAAGCTGCATGTAAATAAAGTAAGAATTTCAATTTACAAGAAAAAAAAAAGCCCTTTTCCAAGCGTGTGTGTGTGTGTGTGTGTGTGTGTGTGTGTGTGTGTGTGTGTGTGTGTGTGTGTGTGTGTGTGTGTGCGTGTGCGTGTGCGTGCGTGCGTGTGTGTGGAGAGAGTCACTGAGGGCATTCATAAAGTGTCATAGTAAAAGAATACTCAAACAGCATCTGTAAACAACATCTGTAAACTCACATCTGTAAACTTTCTCAATTGACAATATTTGCTAACAAAAAACAACAAAGAACTGCTATTAGCAGTCTGCCAGCAGAGGCAGTTTCACAGTCTCCAAAGTCCAAACTTAAAGCAGCATTTCAAGAAATGGAAATAATAAATATAAAATAATATAAAAAAATATAAAATAAACTACAGCTGAGGTGGGTCAACTAACTGATCTCTGGTTAGTGAACTAGTATTCCCAATTAAGCAGTCGCAGATTGTAGTACAGGAAACACAGCTTTTCTGCGTTCTGACCCTGAAGTGAGTGCCTTTTGTTATCGTAAATCTCTCCAATTGTGCTAAACACTCTCTCACTGGGAACTGTTGAGGGTGGAGCACAGAGGTAGCACCTGGCCAACTTTGACAGTTTTTTGTAGCGTGCACAGTTCTCTCTCCACCAGTCAAGGGGGTTGCCAGTTTTCCAGTCAATGACACGCTCTTTGACGTATTTTTCAATTTCCTCATCAATGTCGCCTGTCACGGATGGTTCTGGTGGAGACAGTATACTGGTGTAAAGATCTTCGAGACCGTCTTCTACTCTTGGTCGTTTTGGGCTTCCAGCTGTATCGTCGTCTCCCGTGGAATGTTCTGCCTCTGTGGGGTTTTCTTTTTCCCACTCCTCTTTGAGCCACTCTTTCGCTTGGATGCGCACTGCATTGTCCGAGAAGGGACGGTCTTTGTAACGTGGGTCAAAGAAGCATGCCAACACCACTTCTTTGGTTTTCTCTGTTTTGTCAAAGCGCCATGTTAGGCTCTTTAGCATGGTGCTCCTTAAGGTCTGAATCCCCTTGGTGTTTTCACCCTCTTGTTGAAGCTGAAGCTTCAGCACTGCCAGATGAGGAAGGATGCATGAAGCAGAGGCATCACTTTGGCTCAGTTTCTTGGTGATCTCTTCAAATGGAGCCAAGGTGGCAATCAGCTTGGATACAATGTCCCACTCTGCAGCAGTTGGACAGCTGAAGTGCGCAAAATCAGCTGCATACAGAGTGAGTGCACGCCTTTGCTCATGCATCCTTTGCATCATGTAGAGGACAGAATTCCAACGAGTTTGTACCGCTTGCAGTATGGTGTTGGTCTCAATTCCAAGCCCCTCTTGAATGTCATGAAGCCTCTGCTTGGCCAGCACCGAATGACTGAAGTGTGTTGCAATCTGTTTCAGCTTTGCAATAATATCTCCAACTACTCTCTGTGCTGCAAGGCCGTCATTGACAACAAGCTGAAGAGTGTGAGCACAGCAGCTCCAATCAGGGAGTTCGATAAGTCTCATGCCTTTGATCATGTTGGCCCCACTGTCCCGCAGCACCAGTAGCACACGGTCTGTCTCTATGCCCCAGAACTCCAACATTTGCAGGAATGTGTTGCCAATGTATTCTCCGGTGTGGGAACCTGACATTGCTTTAGTGTTTAGAACAACTAGCTTTCTTTCCCAATTCTTGTCGATGAAGTGTGCAGTCAAGCTCATCATGGATTCTGTGGATCCTGACCAGCAGTCAGTCGTGAAGGATATTTTGTCTCCTGCATTTTCCCTTGCGATGAGTTGTTTTATTTTCTCTTGAACCTGTCTGTAAACATCATCAAGCTCTTTAGTTCTGTAGTACTTTTCAGTCTTGAATGTGTAGCGTGGTTCTGCCACAGCCATTAACCTCTGTAATCCAATGTGTGTGGTGACTGCAAATGGCTGACAATCAGTGGCAATCATTTCAAGGACAAGTTTATCGTAGACTTTTGACCTTTTATTGTCTGGTCCCCATTTGGTCACTTTATCAAGCACCACATGTAAACTGGGCTGGCTTTGCTTGCTTTGTGTGGTCGTCAGGGTGGAAGTCTCTTCCTCAAGCCTTTCTTCATGGGCCTCCTTGTATTCTTCTTTGTGATGTGCCTGCAGGTGGCCCCATAAATTGCTGGTGTTTTTCGTTGAAGCTTTTGAGGAACCCTGGCCCACTGTCTTTTCGCAGAGTTTACATTCGACTTCAGAGTCCACTTTTGTGAAATAATTCCACACCTTGCTTTTCTTTCGCTCTTTTCCTTTCCCAGGCATCTATAACAAGATAAATATAGAAAATATTGAAACCAATACAGGCTATATATAATAATTATATATTATATTATATTATAATATAACAATATAAATACATTATTTTATTCCATCTACAATTCTACATCATAGTCTATGTATCAAGCTTCCCTGTGGAAGGCTGTGGATTAAATAATTTTTCCTTTTTTTTTTTTTTTTTTTTTTTTTTTTTTTCTGGGGACCCCCCTAAAAATAAATTTGGGACCCTCCGAGAGGTCGCACGATAAATTAATAGGGCCTATTGCATTTGCCTGGGCCACTATATACTAGGACCACCACTGCCAACTGAACGCACAAGTTTGACTCCAGTAAGTTTGGCACAGCAACTGCGATGATTCTACATTAGTTTATGCCTGTTGCTAAACAACAATACTTGGATTAAACTATACTGTCAAAGGAACAGGACATGAACGTTAAAGTAATTGGATCATTACATTTTCTTCTCGTCCGTCGGAAGAATGAGATCATCATCATCACCGTTTTTATGTATTTGAGAGCTACAAGCACATAGACCCGCGATCGCATGTGCGTCCTTTTCTGCCGTATGCCACGGCTAAAGGCAAAAAAAACCCTTATTTTGAAGCGCCAAATCTCCTAAACAGCATGTGCGATGACGTTTTGCTGTTTATACCTATGGTTTATACTTGGTCCTGGGACGATCTAAGCAAAAAGCTCCGGGTCAAAAGTCAGGAAGTGACGTCTAGCCCTAGTTGGTTTACCCATACGCAAACGACATTCAGGCACAGAGTCACAGAAGAGGCGTATGCGTTGCATTGGATTTAATGGGACAAAAAAACAGGTTGTCGCGAGTCGCGACAATACTGTTGAAAGTCAGCAAACGGTTTCTTTTTTAGACGATGCGCTGGGACTAATAGTTGGATTAAAGAATGAAATCTACATGTCGTCGTTTTCTGTGCCTTCGTCGTTACCGGCGGACGGGGCCGCGCACAACGCGCACGACGAGCGCGGGATCGCCGGGCCAGGAGCTTAGTAAACTGTATACGCAGTAGCTGAGGATGACATTTTTTGTTTCCCAACTAGGTCTACTAGCAGAAGATTTGCGACATAGAGGGGGCAAAACGGGGCGCTCAAGCTGGCGCACTGTTCATGCAGCCTGAATAGAGACGTACATCCATCCATCCGTCTATCTATTACAGGGGTTTTCAACCTTTTTCATCCCAGGGCCCACCATTTATTCAGCATTTGAGCCACGGACCACCATTTGAGGACATTTTAGCCCCAGAGACCCCCCCAAACTAAAGATTTCCTTTGCTTCTGTTCATGACCATTAATCTTCTAGCTGTGTAGATTGGGACTAATTCCAGATGATGGATATTTTAACTCTTGACAAAGTAAAAATGAAACCAAATGGACCCGCCATTTGCCCACGTCCCCTTCTGTCTGTCGGTCTCTCTGAATTGCGTCCTTTGCAAGCAGTAGTGTACGTAGTTCATGTTGTAGTTGTACTATTACTGCAAAACGATCAAGAATTAAAGATAAGGGATTTTGAGCTGTGGCAGCAGATTTATTTTAGATTGGACCGGCCCATGAAGGTAATAATAGAGTTTACTTAACTGCCCGACTCCACACAGGACAGGTCTAAGATAGACGGGTACTGGCTATTTGCTGAAATCGTTTACTTTTAATTCACACATACTGTACCTCAAAAGTCAGAACACAGCGTATGAATATCTCATGCACAAGCTTTGTTAACCTCCTCCTCAGTCAGTAAGAGGTTGAGAAAACATTTGTGGATTATAAATATACACACCTTTTGGTTTTACCGCAGAAAGTCATGCGAAGTTGCAGTTGCAAGGGCAGTCAGTCAGTTCAGAGTTCAACACCATCGATGGACAAAAGAAACATACCACTGAATGTAGGCCTGTTGTTAGCCTATATCGCCCTCTGCTGGATGGTTTGTGTAACTGCATGCAATGTAACATACAGCAACCAACCGAATCTAAACATGACAATTTGACAAGCCGGGAACATCGGGACATCGGTGACATTTCACCGATGTCCGACGCGATATATCGGCGCCAAAAAATGGCCGATATATCGGCGCGACCGATACATCGGTCGGCCTCTACTTTACAGCGTTCTATCTCTGTTACCATTTGCATAGCAAGTAACCTACCTGTATGTGGTTGCATGTACGGTATAACTTAAGGAGTCCAATACAGTAATACTGTAAAGGTTCTGGCAGAAATACTATGTTAGAAAAGAACGCCATGCATCACCACTACACTTAGTTTGATCCTTTAGGGTTTCTTGTTTATTCAGTACATTCATAAGCCTCGGCAGTAGTTCTTATACCACAGAAGTTTTTCCCCACATGCAGGCGTGAAATATACGTGTGTGTGTGTGTGTGTGTGTGTGTGTGTGTGTGTGTGTGTGTGTGTGTGTGTGTGTGTGTGTGTGTGTGTGTGTGTGTGTGTGTGTGTGTGTGTGTGTGTGTGTGTGTGTGTGTGTGTGTGTGACTGTAAGTGTTTGTGCCTGTTTCTGTATGAACCTGAGCTGACAACATATAATTCAAGTGACACTGAACTCTTAAGAACCTACTGAATCCTCAGTGCAAAACATACTAAGTCTTGTCTTCTCTTACATGACATATGCTCCCACCTTCTGGTCAAAGTGAGCACTACACCCAGCCTTGTTTATAATGATGTCACTCAAATAACTATGCTTGAATCTTTTTTTTTTTTTTTATTATTTCATACCAATGAATAAGCTGTATATTAAATACATATTTCAGGAATGGTTGGCCTCAAACTACCGTTGTTTTTGCCGCTCAAGGCTGGGTGAACCTTTTTGCTTCCCTTCGAGCTTCAAATTTCAGTTCCCTTCCATAATGTGAAATAATGCACTGTTTCTTTGCAGCGGTTCACTTCACATTTCCCCTACAAAGTGCCAGTCGTATAAAATAGTTTAGAAGAGAGTGGAGACGTCAGGGAACAGACTACTGTTGGAAGACATGAACGCAGACTAATCTTCCTTGTCAGGTTATGATGTATATAGTAACTAGCTGTGTGTGCGTGTGCACTATCTGGCTGGCTTGCGTGCCTGGTCTGTTGGTAACCCTATCAGCAGTGTGCACAGGTGAAGCGTGTCTGGATATAGCACTGCTGCGGGCCCAGCTGCCCCTGCTATTTAAACCAATGACGGGGTACCGGGGTTAAGTTGAGGAGTGTGGGGGAGTTTGCGATAATGGAGGAGGGAGACTGCCTGTCAGCATCTTGGTTCGGCCCAAAAAGATTAAATACATGACTGGCAACAGAAAGTAAGTAAGTAAGTAAGTAGCCTTGCCAGGCCATGATGTCAGGAGGCCCAGCTGAGCCATTGAGGCCCATATAGGTCAGGAGCCTATCTCCTGTTTCTGTAGCGTGAGGCAGCTTGATGTACAAGTACACCCCCTGGACATGACGCTAGTATATCGCAGGGACTTACCCCCAATCCAACCCTTGATGCTGAGTGCCAAGCAGGGAGGCATTGGGTCCCATTTTTAGAGTCTTTGGTATGACCCGGCCGGGAATCGAACCCCGACCTCCCAGTCTCAGGGCGGACACTCTAACCACAAGGCCACTGAGCTGGCAACAGAAAGGCTCGGTCCAAATAATACTCTGCCCTGAGTAGACAGGAGTTTGCTGTCATCATGTTAATGATTTTTATTATAGGACCCTTTTTTCTGAGGGTGTACAAATGGAACCGTATGGACCCGCTGGGGTCCATTTGGTTCACATTGTTGCAACATTTAGCCTGGAGTAGTATTTGGGTCGAGCCTTCATGTATTCACATAAATGCTGGCTAAGGAAAATGGATGGCCACGTAGGCAGGATCAGCTACAACCACGAATCAGGGGTGAGGGGAAATAATATAGTGCAAAAGAGGGTTATTTTGTCAAAATTAAAAAAGAAAACATGGTTGAGTGCAGACGGGGGACATTTAAAGGGAGGGTCGTAGTGTAGAAGATGGGTAACACTAACACAATGCATGGTGGGGAATTTTTCAAAATAAATGTCGCTAGAGTGCCGGCAGATTATGGCGGATTTTACTCTGAAAGGCATTATAATGTTCCATTCTTACCTCGCGATGGTCACGCTAAATTCTGTCTAGAAGAGGTGTTCATATTCCAAAACAAGAGCCTGGCTGAAGTCAGAAATGAAGACATTAGTCTGCTCAAAACCACAGAGAGTTCTCTAGATTTGGAGGTACGAGGCATTCTTTCTGAGCCGTAAACAAGCGAACAGCGTTTTTGGTTTGACATTAATCCAAAAAAACAATATGTTGTATGTACACGTATTTGTAATGACGTTGCCAAAGTGTGTGTCCAAGAAGTTGTAGTATGGTTACATCTAGGTAAGGGTTTAGTGAGGTTAAGGTTAGCTTTAGGATCAAGGGCGGGCAGGCATTGAACGAGAACATGACAGGAATGAAAGTCAGCACCCAATCCCATCTAGCCATATGGCCAAGAAACATGCTATTCTTACATGGAGGAAGTTCAAGGTCAAGGTGTGACGGCTTGCATCGTGTCCTGTGGAGCCAGTAGCCACTGTCAGCATGTAGCTTGGCTAGTTTCCTCCAATTCTCCCTTTTCCTTTCCTTCTGCGCAGCACCCTACGTCGTATGAGTTTTCTGTTTTCTATCAACAACCCACTAGGGCTGTATACCGAAGCTCGGGATTCGAACCATTCGCTCGCTAAGGTCGCCACGCGAACGAATATTAATGATCCCGAACCATTCGCATTTATTTATTTATTTAACTTTTCCCCCCATCTAGTAGATGTGCGACATCGAGGGGTCAGAAACTCGCTGTGAAACGCGCTGTTACTGCAGTTGGAAATGCATTGTTTTCACTGAAGGTGTCCCATTCTCAATATAAGTCTATGTAGGCGATCCGCCATTAGACTAGCTCTAGGAAGTGAACGGAGTTTGCGCAACTCCGTCTGTACTCTATAGAGCTGCACGCTGACTTTGGGGTTGGTTTTATGGTTATGGTATGGTATTTACCTAGCCAGCAGCAGGCTAGCCAGCAGGCAGTTTAGACTAGGCTGACCATACGTCCGTATTTCCCAGGACATGTCTGTATTTCACATCCTGTCCTGGGTGTCCTGGTTTATTTTTAGAAAATGAGGAAATGTCCCGGTTTTTGTAAAATGACTTTCATTCAGTTCCTTTCCGACACGTCTTTGCTTACATCGGACCAGTAAATCGACAGGCACTAGGACACTGCACACGATGACCTCAGCCCTGAGCAGGGTCAGTGCAGGCAGCCTTCGTCAATCAGTTAGTAGACACTAGACAGCGTGGTTGTCAGTCTCCACTACCATGACCAAGCGCAAGTGCACGTTTACAGACGAGTTACAGAAAAAATTCCCTGTATTCAGACCGGGGCGAGACAAAAGTGAAGCACTGTGCACTGTTTGCAAAGCAGGCACATATGTCTCGCTCTGCAATGGTGGTGCAAGGGACCTAAAATCCCACATTGACACAGAAAAACACAAAAAAGCTGTTCGAGGCGATAGTAGCGCCTGTTCGATATCTGAATATTTCGCCCCCGCCCCCCCGCTAAGGTGTCCTGATTTTCACCTTTGAGAATATGGTCACCCTAGTTTAGACTAGCTTACAATAGACACGTAGTCGTTCACAGCAAACAAATAATTAAACAAGCCTTTGGTTGGTTTTGGTTTTATGGTTAGCTGTCCAGCAGAAGCAGGCAGTTTAGACTATAGCCTACAATAGACACGTAGGCGTTCACAGGAAACAAATAATTAAACGAGCCGACGGACGGCATGTTTTGGCAATCAGAACAGCGTGTTACCCGTGGCTGTGTCGGATCAGTCTCATCAGAAAGGAGAGAAAGGAGAGCGGTGTCATGACTGGTGTATTCACTGATGTCAATCACATCTCAGGGCAGTAGAAAACTTATCTACCGATGGCAACATCCACGATTTTAAGAGTTAGTAGACGCGTGCGGGGGGGGGGGGGGGGGGGGGGGGGGGGGGGGGGTCGCAGCATCTTTTTTTTTTTTTTTTTTTTAGCGAAGGTTCGAAGCTCGGCCTGAAATTGCTGTCCGAGGCTCGAATGGCAATTTCAGGCGACTATACAGCACTACAACCCACCCATAATTAAATAAAACATCCATGAATTTAACCCTCCTTGGGGTGAGTAATTTATGGGGAATTCCATCCACTTTCAAAATTTTCCTGAGAGGATACAAATGTGAACCAAATGGACCCTAGCGGGTCCATTTGGCTCCATTTCTACCCTCTCAGGAAAAAGGGGTCTGAAAGAAAAATGGTGAAATACATGTTGATTATGTCATCAGATGTATTTCACCATGTTAATGATTTTTTCAGACCTCCATTTTTAGGAAATACACAATTGGGAACTTTTTCATCATGTCCACATGACATCTCTAAGGTATATTAATGAGTATTAATAAGGTATGCAAATTAGTTCCCCTTTAAAGGTAGGGGAAGTGATTTCACTTTTGTCAGATATCACCCAAAAAATATTTTTTTTTTCTGTTAAAATGCTCTATTATAAGGTGTGGAAACCACATATGGAGTTTCCCCTCCCCCATGTTAGCAGAGGAGCTAATAAAAGTTCCCAGGTCACCACAATTCTCCTCCAATCAGGAGAGAGCAGCAGGTTCACATAGTGTAGCTACTTTTGGGGGCCCCTAGTGCACCAGGCTGGTACTACACCATGAATTTCAAATCACTTCCCTAACTTTAATAGAAAAAATACATTTTGGGCATGTTAACCATACCTTTTTATAGGTTATTAGTTCAGAGTTTTGAGCTTATACTGCAGCTATATAGGAAACTGCTGCCATTACAGTAGTTGTAAATTGCTTGTGTCCAGTGTCACTACGGCAGCAGCAGCACAACAACATAGATCCATGTTGACACAGAGGTGTCAAAGTTAAAATAGATCAACAATACAAAGGATACTAGTTGGACTTTGTCCATTTGGGGTGAAAAAAAAAATGGGTTACAAATTTGTGGGATAAAAATGAAAAAGACTTGTCCATTTTGATTGTTATTGCAAACCGCACATTAAACATTTCTTTTCTGTATATGCAAAAAAAAAAATACAATGCAGCTTATCCACAAGCTCACAATGCTTATGGCTCTGCTGCTTTCAAAATATGTGTAATACATTTTGAAATCTTTAACTGGCACATTCTGCATAGTGAGTACTTTTACGTTTGATACTGCGGGTATGTTTTGATGCCAAATTGCCAGTACCTTTGTACTTTTACTCAAGAACATTTACATTCCTTTTACTTGTAAAATCATCCCTGGTTAAATAGATTGGTAGGTTCAGAAACATTAGCATGCCCTTCGCATTACAAGTATAGATGCAATGACACAACATCACCTTCGTGGTCACTTTTTAAAGAGAGGAACAACTGTGTGTTGTTTTATATGCTGGAGCTATAACTGCAACTTCCTGTTGAACACACACACACACACACACACACACACACACACACACACACACACACACACACACACACACACACACACACACACACAGGCATACACACTTAAAAGTCTTCTCTTACGGCAGTGGTTTTCAACCTTTTTCATACCAGGGCCCACTATTTATTCAGCATTTGAGCCACAGACATTCATCATTTGATGACATTTACCCCCACAGACCCCAAAACTAAAGATTTTTTTTGCTTTTCATGTCTACAATTCCAGGCTGGATTTCAGAGAAAACAAAACAATCACACCTACAGATCAAAATGACCATCAATCTTCTACATTCTCTAGTTGTGTAGATTTATATATGATGAATAATTTAACTCTTGAGAGCGTAAACATAAAACCAAATGGACCTGCAAGGGTCCATTTGGTTTCATTTTTACGCTCTCAAGGAGTTACATTTGGTTAACCAACTTTCCATCATTTAGCCTGGGGACCACCTGGCATCCTCTCAGGGACCACTGGTGGTCCCCGGACCACCTGTTGAAAACCCCTGTCTTGTCTTTTCTAAAGGGGGTCCACGGGCTAACGAGTCAATTTGGGCGGGGATCCTTTACATGAAAATGTCAGTTGTATGTACACAGCAGCTGCTTTTTGACGGCCACCTTTGACCTTCTCATTATCTTGCAATTCCCTTCGGTCGGCATCACAGTCATTCCCTTTGGACAGAATCCTCAAGTACCTCCTTGTCGTCTTCCATAGACCAAAATGTGACAGGTCACGCATGTGACATGGACTGGGAGGAGGACCCAGTGAACGAGGAGACTAGGAAATGTACACACACACACGTGTACTTACTGTAGCTAAAGACTGCAGCGCTATTAGCACGTTTTCCGTTTTTTTTATGACGAGTTCATAAACCCTCCGGCGCCAGTGATATAATTGAATGTAATTTAATAAAATAATGAAACGAGAGCCTGTCCGGTATACATTTGTATACTAGGCCGTCATATCTGCCCCCGATATAACCAGAAAAGGCCATGTCGTATGAGTGAAAATGTCTCTGAGATGAAAAGTGTGACTGGGCAGTCAAAGACTCTCCAGTCACTGACAGTCAAATTGAGTCACTTTGACAGTACTGACTCACTCTGACTGTACTGTCAGAGTGGGTCACTTTGACTGTATGAGTGAGTCAGTACTGTCAAACTGACACTTTGACAGTAACACTTTGAGTGTGTCAAAGTGACACTTTGACAGTACTGACTCACTTTGACTGTACAGTCAAAGTGAGTCAGTACAGTCAAAGTGTATAGTCAAAGTCTACTATACACTTTGACTGCACAGTCAAAGTGACTCACTTTGACAGTACTGAGTACTGACTCACTTTGACTGCACAGTCAAAGTGACTCACTTTGACAGTACTGACTCACTTTGCCTGTACAGTCAAAGGCATACATCCTTCCAATGATAAGTCTTTAAGTCTTAACCACAGAGTGTAAGTTGAGCTGGCCCTGACTGAAAATCTTTCACGGCAGGAGGAAACTTCACTGATCCTCTCCCGGCCTAGAATGAGATAAAACCCACCGACTAGAGAGTCTGTTGCGCCCGTGCTGTGTGCATGTGTACCGTATGGAGATTTAACAAATGTTTCATTAAACCCTTAGTGTCCCTTAACAGCATGGGCTGACATAAGCCCCTGCCACTTTTACAGTAAATTCCTATACATGCATATACAGTACATCCATGTTGCACACACAACACAACACAAGTACGCACAAACTCACACATGCACAAGAAGAAGGCGGGATTATCCTCTCTAGCACATGGTTGGAGGAGTTGGGGGGGACATTATCTAATCTTGGCCACAGTTGGATTTCAAAACTCGCGTTCGCAATTTGCTCATCTCGGCACAGCGAGTGCCGCTTTGCCTCGAGACGTTCCGTGTTTACCGTGTATTTTCCGGCAAACTCTAATTTCTTTCTTTGCTCCAAATGTATACAGCATCTGGTCCAATTGAAAACTTGCAAATACAAAACGTACAACTAAAACATAATAAACACACACAAAAAAAACTTCACAACTGGAGCTTTCTATTGGTCCAAACGTGACATGGGCTGTACATGGATGTCAGGGCCAAGATAATAGCCACTGTGACTCCATACAGCCCAGGCTCTTTGATACTTTGAGCAGTTTTCGAGAGACAGCTAAATCATTTTGCAACGGACGGTCGATAGTAACCGTTCGCGGCCGGTGGTATATCAGTCGGCAAACCCAGCAACCGCTTTACAATCTGTTGGTCATTCTCCGATAGCTATTGGTCACGGCCGTTCTTCACCAGTCACTACTAACCCTAACCCTCACCCTTAACACTGAACATGACCTTAGTAAAGGAGAATTCCACACCAAAACACATTGGGCATCCATCTACCTGGATTCCTGTGACATGATGTATAATGCCCTTAATTTTTGTCATAGCTGCCCCATTTTCTACAATACATTTCACCCTGTGGCCCCCCTCCCTTCAATGCAGTTTGCATTGCCACAGGTTGTCTTTATTCTAATGTGGGTATTTTGGTAGCTCCAAACTTTTTTTTTTTTTCACATATCACGTCAAACCACACACTACAAGATAATTGGGCCACTACATGGTTTTAAAAACACAGGTGGAACCCGTGCGGCAGGAGTTTCAACCTGAGTGCTTGGCAGAAGAGAGGGGAGGAGAGGAGGAGGAATAGACTACCTCTGGGTTTACATGTAAAAGTCGAGTGACGTAAAACACATGCATGAGTATCAGTATACCATTAAAAAAATTATGTTTGTGTGTGTGTGCACCAATGTAAACTGTTGAAACTGACGGGGACCTCAAGGGGGAAATGTAGAAAAAGGGGCAATATCTATGACAAAAAGTGTATAATGTCACAGCGGTCAAAGGTGGATGCCAATGGTGTGTTCTGGTGTGGAATTCTCCTTTAAACCTAACCTTAACCCCCGAACACTAGGACACTTGCTGACTAGCCTCGACACCCAGGCTTTCATTTTCGTTCGCCTTGCGCGAAAACGGAAAGCCTGGACTAACGCACGTTGGAAAGTGGCCTTCAAGTGGGAGTGAACCTTCCGGGGTGGGCGTCGCTCTAAATAATGTGACGTAGAACAGCAGTGGACGGGCGCGGGAGGGGCCGGAGATGACGACACGTTAGTGAGATCAAATCAGAGCGCAGCACTTCCGCCGTGTGGATCCCACGACACCCCCGCCCCCCAAGGCCAAAATCATTGAGGGCTAGACCAGGCTACTTGCTGACTGATAACCAGCGGTCGCGACTGTTACTATCGGACTCATCAATACTTGTACTACTTCAATACTTCTTCTGTACATCTTCCTTCCCTAAGCGATGACGAAGATGATAGAGGCCGCCTGTCCGTTTCTAACGCTACCTGACAAGATGAGAACAGGCCGCTTACCGCTTTCACCTTGGAAGGCTTCCTCTCCGCCGCCCTGTTAATGCCATGTCATATTATCTGATGTCCCCTGGTAGAAACCCTTTTAGTAACGGCGATGAATGAAACTGTCAACAAAAGCAGGAGCTCGGGGTGTATTTTATGCTGACAAGCCGGCAAGACGGATGAGGAGGAGGGGAACAGACCGGACGCATCATTCGCCAGACAATTGGAGGGAGGAGGGACAACTGGGCAGAGGGTATAGGCGTTACAAAGAGGGCAGAGAGAGACGGACAGGTGCCACGTACAGTATACCGGCCAGATGGACAGAGGGACTGCTGTCCCACAGGCAAAGACGAAGTGCGATACAAGGTGAACTTGTAGAAAGCCCAGGGGAGGATCTAGGCATGGGCATGGGCAATGCCCCCCCAAATATCCAGACTGCCCCACCAAACACAATGGCATGCAAAACAACAACAAAGATATTCAAATTAAAGTGCTCATATTTAAAATTATTTGAAACAATACTACTGCCTGGTACTAACTAACTACAGCTGTGTCACCACTAAACCAACAGCATTTCATCATTGAAAACAGAAAACTCTTTGAGTCAGACCTTTAGCTTTATGCATGCTTCGTGTCTGTTGCAACTTCAACAACAACTGATGTTATTATTGATGCTGCACTTGACTAATAAAAGTCCTGTAACTGAAAATGGTATGGGTGCGGCTTCATCGCCCGTGGCGCGAAGCGACACTTTCCTGTTAGTCTTTGTGTGTGTGATATGTGGTTTTAGGTCTATAAGGTTTTATCAGTGAGCCCAGTGCTTCTGATGTCATTGACACGTCTACAAGCTCACACCTGTCGATCTGCACGTTGAACGTGATGGTGTTTTTTTTTCCAAAATAGTAAAATGGCAAATACGTTTGGGGGGGAAGGGGGAAGTCTGCACCCCAAGATAGAGCCGTGCTCCATTTTCGTCACACACCAAAGTTTGTTTACGGATTAAACAAACTTTTAGCTTTTGTAGACCTGCCGTTTTAGCTCTTTAATTTATTTATTTATTTATTTCAAAAATAGTTAGGGGAAACAAGACAGGTATAATTGGTTTAACATTGCCTACAGAGCCTAATGTGTTTGTTTGAATGTTTTCCTTGTTCGCATAAATGTCATTGCATCACATGTTGCGAGTTTGGATTCCCTGTCTTTGAGCTACACGTTTTTAACTTCACAGACCATAATGTCGACCTTGACTTTGATCATGGAGGAAGGCAGTGAGGCTCTCTGTGACAGGCAGACCCGGCTAAACAAATGGGTTGTCCGCTGACAGACCCTTTGACAGAACGATGGTCAAATGGACTGGACTGTGACAGACAGACAAATGTGGAGTCCACAATACTGTTTTGACAGAAGACGCACAGATGAAATGGTTGTCAGCCAGACGGACTGAAACATTGTCAAAGTACGTTGTAAATGGTTGCTTAAACAAAACTACTGTATACCTAAACCTAAACATGATTATTGAGACTCTTCTTCAACAAAGATGGTGACCACAAAAACTGCACCTATCTAATCACATGTAACAAATGTACTGTAATCTACAATATCTCGGGGAAACCAGAAACACAATAGCAGACAGACTGTACTGTAAATAATGCGAACGAAATAACACTAATCATACAGCATTTTATAGTACATTAGTGCAATGGAAGTGTGTTGACTAGAATGCAACCAGCCAGATGTGGACGGAGGGGGAAAGGAAGTTTGAAGAAAAAATAATGGCTTCTAAAGGCCTATTCAGAGATGGATTTTCGGTGCCCACCGCGACCACCGTTTCCTACAATATGACGTCATACCACCGCAACCACCGCACCTCCCAGCCCTCCTCTCGGATTTTACTAACCACCGCACCGCACCGCGGTGGTTGCTTGTTTTTAACGGCTGGTTAAAAAAAAGAAAACACACAACAAACCACAGCGCGGTGCGGTGCTGACAGTGGACTATATAATAGCGCGCGGTGCGGTGCTCTGAGCGGTGGTCGCGGTGGCCACCGAAATTTCAGACTCTGAAAGAGCCTTAAGACTTATTACAACATTTCCACAGGGTTTAAACCAATATGAAAGATAAGTACGATCAATTCTCCCAGATATATGAAATTTTGGGGTCATCAGCTGGTTCTGGTTTTCAGAATGTCTTTGTTTTTGGGTTTTTATGGTATCTAATAGGTGTTGACGCCTATATGGGCACTCTGCTGTAGGGGACTCTTCTTCAACAATGATGATGAATGCAAACATTCTTTGTATGGTATCCAGTCAGTGACAGTCAAATTGAGTCACGCTGGCAGTACTGACTCACTTTGACTGTACAGTCAAAGACATACATCCTTCCAATGATAAGTCTTTTAGTCTTATCCACAGAGTGTAAGTTGGTAGGATACAAAAACACTGAAGTCGTTAAACCAGAACTTAACCTCAGTAAAACGATTCCTAAACCTAACCTTAACCTTGGGTGAACATAGACCAGAGGAAATGCATGGACATGACCCCACAAGGACGACTGGACGATGCAGTGTGTATGCCTGTGTTTGTGTGCGCGTGCGTGCGTGCGCGTGGCCACATGCGCCAAAGCATGTTAACTTGTGTGATTCCAGCCGTCCAGGCCTCCGCGGACTCACACAGGTGCTCCGACAACAACGTCGTTGACACCACTGATCTGGGATCAGAGGTGCAAAGTGAAAGGAATTCAGTTTGAAGGGACTAAGGGAGAAAAAAGGCCGGACGTATCACCGGGCCGCTGGCCTCCAGTGAGCCAGCATGTGTGTGTGTGCGAGTGACCGGCACACGTGTGTGTGTGCGCGCGCTAGTACTACGACAAGCGCTGGCGTGCGCGTTTTTTATGTGCGCCTGCCCTCGTCTGTCAACGGCAGGGTGACGGAGTTGAGCAACAGCTGTGACAAGACTGCCTGATCACGGTTTCACAGACATCTAGCACACACACACACACACACACACACACACACACACACACCTCCAACGTGCATACGTACACGCGCACACACCTGCTGCTCGACTCCGTCTAACCCTGCTTGCAGCAGATACTGTCACAGCTCTTTTGAAAGTGTAACCTACTCTATACTACTCTATATATTATAGCTACTTCTTTCCGCCTTCAAATTTAGGGGTTTACTAGTTTTTCTGGCCAGTTTTGGCCTTTATTTCACGAGGGAACTCCTATTTTTAATGCATTTTTTTGTTACGTATTTGTTTGATTTGTATTAAAGAAGAAATTCCAAGCGGAAGAGGCCACAACTCGTGTGTTTTGGTGCTCTGAGAGCTGCTGCAGTTTTGGGCCCTGCACAAAAGGCAACTTCCTCCATTCCTGAGCTACTGTATATTCAGTATTCAGCCTCTTTTCCGTTCCTTTTTTGTCTTGCTTTCTTCTCTTTGTGACTGGAAATTTACGTGACTTTTTGTAAAATTTGCCTTAAAGTCACACCGAGTTTTCCACCGGAGCGCAGCCCTGTAGCATAACCTCGCCGCTTTTGGGCGCTATACGCGTCATTCGTCGCAGGTCGCGGCACGTTTATTTTTTTCTTCCCGGATCGAAGCCTCCGCCGCGGCTCACAGTGAAGAGTTGATTTCTCGTGGTCCCGAAACTCTGTGGGGAGGTCGCCATGTTGGACCACATGGACGCCACCCTTTTCAGACCTCAGCCAATCAGGAGAACCATGGATAAGAAAGCCATCCGCTTTGAGCTGGAGCGCCAGGCCTGTCAGAGCCTGAGGCAAGGTGGGAGATACCTGTGTGTGTGCGTGTGTGTGTGTGTGTCGTACCTCCCACGCACATGGTGCAAGGTGTTCTCACTGTTGCTCTTAAATGTTAGTTCACATGAATTGCTTTGGTGTTTACTGTATTTAGTGGCCCACAGTAGCCTATATGTTTGGCTGACCTCTCACCAACATGGCAACTGTACCAGCCGCAGAGCCGCTTGAGTTGTCCTCTTTCTGTGCTAGTTTTCATAAAGATCCACTGCAGATACACGCTATTATGAGCTACTTTCTGCCCTTGAAGGTGATCCTTTTGTGTGTTGCAGTCGCCTGTTAGACATCACTCGACAGCCCGTGTGCACCACCTGTTTTGAACATTTGCACATATTTGTATGGGAGGCAGCAGGAGGTTGCTTTACTGAAAACAAATGAGTGCTTCCAAACTTTGATGGCAGGATGGTTCTGAAAATGGTCAATTTGTTTTAATGATGAATGCACAGTGATCGGAGCACTGTTTTAAGTTTTATTGAAAAATAGCAGATGTACACGCCTCATGCAGGTGTACACGTCTCATAGTGTGCCACTCTGTGGCACACTATGAGGCGTGTGCACCTGCTATTTTCGGGGAAACCATGAAAACGCAGTGCAAATCTTTGAATATTATACTATTCTTTCAGAATAGTAGTGCAAAAAAAACACTGTCAGGTGTGTGGGTGTGTGTGTGGGTGTGGGTGGGTGTGTGTGTGTGTGTGTGTGTGTGTGTGTGTTAGTGTTGTAGTCGAGACCACTTAAATCGAGACCAAGACAAGACCAAGACAACCACGGACTTGATCGAGACGAGATCGAGACGAGACTAGCACCTAGAGGGGTCAAGACCAAGACGAGACCAAGACACCCACGGACTTGATCGAGACGAGATCGAGACGAGACTAGCACCTAGAGGGTCGAGATCAAGACAAGACCAAGACCTAGTCTGTCTACTTTCTTTTCAATATTTACAGAAGAAAAAAGTATATTGCTATTTGTGCCTGCAGCTGTCTTTATGAATGGGTCCTCGTGCCACACAATGAATAGAACTTTGCATTGTCTTGTCTCGAGAGGTCTTGTTGGCGATCAAGACCCGAGACAATGGCTCCAAGGTCGAGACAAGACCATGACAAAATTATACGAGAACAAGACGAGACCACAAGACAAATGAAGTAGAGAGCCACAAGGTCGAGACAAGACCAAGACAAAACAAAGCGAGACAAAAACAAGACCAAGACAATGAAATTTTGTCTTGAGACTGGTCTCGAGACGAGACAATGTCTCGAGAACTACAACACTAGTGTGTGTGTGTGTGTGCGCGCGTGCGTGCGTGCGTCATATGATGACATTGTTTTGGTGTAGGAAAAGCCACACAGGGCATTGATGCTGATGATGCCATGTATCAGTGATGTTTGTAAATGTTTACGTACGTCCACGCAGACATGCCACGGTACATAATAGCATCTGGGAAAAGCATAGCTGGTTCGTCACCCTATGAAAGAAAACACCCACTAGGCTAATTTAGAGAAATGGCAAAGTGTGCCCCGGCCATTCCTCGGTTTCAGATGCCACAGGACGTACCAGGGAATGCGTGGGGTGGGAAAAAATAGCGTTTCCGCGAACTAGAGTCTATGGTTCAACTTCACGTGTCAAGTTCATCTGGTGGGGTTTTTGGCTGGGTATGTCGGCTATTACTTTCAACTGCATGTCGTTGTGGTTCTGCATTGTCTATACCCTTCCATATGTCATGCAAATTCAGCAGGACAACCGTGGCTCAGGAGGTAGAGTCGGTCGTCCGATGATCTGTGGGTTGGCGGTTTGAATCCTGCCGCCTCCCATCTACACGTCGACGTGTCCTTGGGACACTTTTAAATTCCATAAGTCCCACCCTCTCCCCAGTGTCCACCCAAGGGTAGGACACTTTCCATCCGGGCTCATTCATTCCAATGTAAATATCATGGACTTTGCACAATAAATACTGGCTCATTTTTGGAACCAGACCTTCAAAATCTCTTCCAAATCCACCAACAAGGCATGCCCTATAAAGTGGGACATTTATTATTTTTTAAAACAATGTTTTATCATATAGGAAAGCTATCGGTGCAGAGGTTTGTCTATCACATGTTATGTTTAGCTGTGATTGGACCAGAGCAGTTTGGGGAGGGGCTTACTGAAAGGTCTATTGGTGTTTGAATGTGTGTGTGTAAATGGTTGTATGTAAAAGTCCCTAAGATATATAAAGGCACCATTTAGTGTAGTTTGTTCATGGTGTTGAACATATCGGTAATATAATTTTATATTACATACAGTGCATAGTTATTGAACTACATTCTGAAAGCAGATGGTCCCCAAGCAAGCAAAGCACTTGCAGATGACGGAGGTGGTAGAAAGAAGTGATCTATATAAGTGTTGATTCCGGTGCTAATCTCGCACAAACGCAAGTGCACACCCACACACACGCACGTCTGGCGCCTGACGTGTAGTGCGTTTGTGTCTCCCGCAGAGAAACGCATGTTCACATGTCCCAGCACTGCTCCTAGAGCCTGGATGCTTTGTGGGCTGCAGATCTGCGTGTTGTCAGCTGTGTGTAAAGTCATGCGGTTGATGCCCAATTCCGGGAAGAAAAACGGGTCACAGAGCTAAAATGTTAAAGAGGAACTCCACCCATTTTCAACATTTTAATGTGTCAGTAATATACCCTAGAAATGTTGTGTGGACATGATGAAAAAGTTCCCCCAATTCTGTATTTCCTAAAAATGGAGGTCTGAAAAAAATCGTTAACATGGTGAAATACATCTGATGACATCATCAAGATGTATTTCACCATGTTAATGATTTTTCTTTCATTTAAAGGGGTGGAATTCCCCTTTAAATGACTTCTATAGCTGCTTCATTCCCAAAAAACAAACAGACATGCATTATATTGATATATCGCAGTATATCAATATCGTGATATATTCATTTTCATTCACAATTGCCTGATATCGCCACCTATATCATATTTTTAGTACCCAACCCTAATATACAGTACATGTTCCTGAGGACTAGTGCATCACAGATTCTGTTCTAGAGAGCTCAGTATTGATGTATCTCTCACTTTCTGTGTGTGTGTGTGTGTGTGTGTGTGTGTGTGTGTGGGGGGGGGGGGGGGGGGGGGGGGGGGGGGGGGTGGATCCGGTGCATGCATACGTATGTGTGTGTAGCCCGAGAAATTGTTTTAAATTTCAAGCGTTAGCAAAAGACGTCAGCGCAGAGACGACATCAATGCGTTCACCCGTCGGAGCGGCGGTCCAGCTATAGGCTGGGTGCGATCCAGGTCTATTTTCTGGGTGGAGGTGTTAAGTGGATATATCTCTCTGTTATGTGGGCCTGAGCTACAGCAGGAGCTGAGCCAGCACAGACATAGCACAGCACAGCGCGAGGACGTGAACCCAGGAACCTGCTGCTGGCAGGGAGAGAGAGAGAGAGAGTCTTGAACCAGAGATCCCACAGAGAGTTCATTACCACAGGGAGGGACACCTTATAGCAGTCGTGTCAAAGTCATTTGGGGTGGGGGCCGCATTGGACTTAATGTGACTTCATGGGGGCCGGAGTGCCGCGGTGCAACCAGTCGCAGACCGCAAGCATGCACGGCACGCGCATGTTTACGTACACAGCCATTACTTCTATACAGTATATCACACAAGTCATATTTATTATTAAGAATAGCTATTAATATATATTAATGACTTTTCATTATTGGTTTTATACTTGTAGCCTAGACATTTGCTATGAAAGATGCTATTTTTATTTACAGAGCATCAATAAACCATACGAAAATAGCATTTAAATTTCAAATACTAAATTTAAGTAAGTATGTATAGTTAACTAAGTATGGTTCTCGGTTAGACACCCTTGTACTGCTGAAGTATAGTTCTCACTTTGCAGCGCCAGCAGCCTAGCCTGGTAAAACGACTCCCCCTGCTGGACAACATGCATTACATGCCGTTCAGAAGAGAGCTCAAAAGCATTTCTTTAAACGATCATAACTTTTGATAGGAACGTGCTAGAGACTTACTTTTTTTTTAATAGACTCAGACATTTTTGCTCTACAAGCCTGGGGCCGGATTAAATCATCTCGTGGGCCGGATCTGGCCCGCGGGCCTTGACTTTGACACATGTGCCTTATAGGAATGGGTGACGGGTTTTTTTTTTTTTTTTTCACCCTGAGACCAGATTCTACATTATGGGCTCCATTTTCGTCACACGCCAAACCCCTTATCCCTTTTTTACTATTGGCATGTTGAACTATTCCAAAAAGCTTTGCACTTTTTGGAATAGTTCAACGTGCCAATCTACTGTATTGACACGTTGTGAGCTTGTAAACTGACCATTTGAACTATTGAAAAATATTTTTTTAATAGTTTAAAAAGGCATAGAAGTTAAGGGATAAGAGTGGCGAAAATCTAGGCCTATGTCTTTTAAATCATGACAGTTTTTTGAAAACCCCGTTTCTGTCAGTTGTATGACATTGACCGCCGAGCCTTTTTTTTTTTTTTTTGTATTGGCATGCATTGTTGGGTATGGCCACATAATGACAATGGATGTGGTCTGAAATTGTGAAAAACGTATTTTTCAATTCACTGCGCCTTTAATACAGGACTCACTATATAGAATAAAGGTTTTGTTGTTGTCGTCTCTGGTTGGTGAAAGGCTGAAGGCTGAATTCCTGTCTCTGTAACAGTGAACCTCTATACAGTTGGTTTGTTGGGATAGGTTTGAGATGTGTGGAACAGGTGCACTCCACGGTGCACACTGTAGGCCTGAATGTTTACTAGGGCATCCCGTGTGTCACCCACAGTACACAGTCACCCACAGTTTTTTTTTCTTCCAAATGCCCAGAAAGCTGTGGGCATAAATAGCACTGTGCCAAATTCAGGACACGTGGAGATAGTAGTAGTCCAGGAGGCTTCATACACACAGGGTGCCTCTACACTGCCTGTGTTTTCAGCAGAGCTGTGACTGACACACCCTAATAAATTTCAGATGGTTTCAACTTGAAAACGCAGGTTCTGCTGCTGCGAAGGATATCCAGGTTAAGACAACCTCACTGTTCACTTTGTTTCAACTGAGATATTCAAGTTGATAAAGTTGACACAACTACAGTACTCTAGTTGACTCAACCTTGTTTTGTAAGTTATCAAAATTGACTAAACTTGTCAACTACAGTTAAGAAAACCTCACTGTTCACTTTGTTTCAACTCGGATATTCAAGTTGATAAAGTTGACACAACAACAGTACTCTAGTTGACTCAACCTTGTTTTGTAAGTTATCAAAATTGACTGAACTTGTATGAACTAGTCTTCTCAAATTTGTTTTGTAAGTTGATTGAACTTGTAATAACTTGTTGTTTCACCTTAAAACCTTGAGTTATATCAAAGCATTATTTTACTTAATCAATGTAATATAACTTTCCTTTCTTAGTTGAACAAACATTTCTGCATTATTATAACTAACGGCTTCAGGTTATCCTTGTACACAACTTGCCGTTTCAAATCTAACAATAAATCACTTAATTATTGCATTTTGCTCAAATATATAGTTTATTTGTACGACCTGAAAAATATTAAATAAAAAAATAATAATTAAAATCTAATAACTAATATCTAAACAATATTGAGCCAATACATAAAAAGTACACTCATTTTTTTTTATATAAATAGTAGTAATACAATTGAAGTTAAACCAAGCACAATTTCACATGGTTTATTACCTCTGAATTTCTGGGGATTCAAATGACAAAGGTAGGCAACAGCCATAAACAGTTGGAAAACCAACTATAGGAAAACAAACAACTATTTTGTCATTATTAGCAACCACTTTGAAGTGGTCCTTTAACAGACAAAAAGATAGCAAGTGACAATCCACAGACCATGGTCTGATTACCATGGTATATAAAAAAAATCCTGAGTTGCCAAGAACTGAGACACAAAGGGCTCAATTTTCGTTACCATCTAAACCCATCTTTTTTTCTTTTCTTTTTTTTACTATTTTGAAAAACTTTTGGGGACAGTTCAACGTGCCAATCTATTGACACATTGTGAGCTTGTAGACTGGCCATTAACTATTGAGAAATGTTTTTTTAATAGTTTAAAAAGGCAAAGAAGTTAAGGGGTAAGGGGTTTAGCGGTGACGAAAATAGAGCCCTAAATATACATTTAACATTAAAACATTGCAACATGTAAACTCTTATCCATTTGGATAAGCAAAATTCACCATTTTACCTCAACACTATGTATATGAAATATGAACATTTAAATGATTTAACCATTTCGACAAGTAAAGGCATAATTCACCATTTTAAGTTGACACTGTACGTCTATGAAATATAAAGCAGCATTTATATCCAAGTGCAAGCAGTATCGAAGTGCAAATGGAGATACAGCTGACTTGTCAACTTTGGGGGAGGATCAGAACTTTGCATGTCTTTTATCATCCGGCTCAAACAGCCTGGCGGTGCTGCAGGTTTGACTCCCAATCCAGATGGGGATGCCACGTGTCTTACCCAGTCTCTCCCCTCTGTCAGTCTACTTTCAACCCATCAATGAAGGCAGGAAAAGAAAAAAGAAAGCAAAACGACAGACTGCCTTGGAAAAATTGCCAGGACTTAGGCTGTATCCATAGCTTCATCTTGAGATTCAGGACCTTTTGGGTTAGCTTGCCAGAATCCAACTCCAAGGAGAGTTTCTGGATAAATCTGAACGTGTACCTTAACTCCTTCAGGTAACTGAGGTTGAGTGCATAGCATAAGCCGACGAGGACACAGCAGGCCCTGGCTATTGTTCCAAGGCCTTTGATCACTTCCACTCCCTCCAGAACAACGGCGACGTCTGAGCTGGAACTGGTCGTAGAAGTACATACAGTGATTGCAACTGTGAGCCGCTCCCGTATCTCCTCCAAGTTGTCAGTGTCCTGCAACATGAAATTGTCATAATTTAATATGCAGACAGTCATGCCACGACAACGTTAACAGTGTGATGCCACAGTGATGTCACCAAGCATAAAAGGCATACCCTGAGGATTGAGAACCAGAGAGAGAGTAATTCCAGACACATCATCAAGAGCTGGTAGCATTGAGCAATAAGACGTTCTCAATCACAAGGTTATAGACAAACTTGGCTTACAGAGTCTACTACCAAAAAGGCAGGTAGGGCATTTGACATTTTGGGGTAAAACTTTCCATTATCTATATACTGTAAGCTATAACTGCCTCTGTTTCAGTTCCAGCACAGTTGTTTGGGTAGGAACGAACAATGTCATTAAAAAGACAATGCAGCCAATCAGCATAGCATTCCATGGCTGAGATGTTGGCTTGTGGCATTGTGTTTGGTTGCCTAGAGATGAGGCAGCCAATCGTTTGGCTGCCCAGCTTGCTTTTCAAGCAGCTGGTAGAAAGAATGGATGCTGCTATACTGTACCTGTATATCTACCATTTCTGCAAACACATTTGGTCTGAGTAAGGTTCAAGTGGTGAATCCAATATATTAATACCAAAAGATAACGTGTAAACAAACCACATCATTTAAACATCAATTTATACTGACAGTGGTGAAGTCTGGGTTTCATCGCTCTCCAAGCTCACAGGATTTCTTGGCTAAGGTAACGTCCAGGCAACTTATGAAAATGTGTGTCAAGAAGTACGGGTGCTCTAAACGGTTTACACTGTGATGGAAATGAAAAGCAACAAGTGCACCACCATGCAGGACAATACAGATGCTCACCTCCCATCACAATTAAGTCTTGGATTTTCTCTCTGACGGCAGACGGCAGCATCATCAGTCCAGCCCTGAAGTCGATTTCTGACGGTTTTTCAAATGGACTCTAAGGGGTCCATTTGGTTCCATTTGTATGCCCTCAGAAAAAAGGCCCCAAAAGAAAAATCATTAACAAACAAGCACAAGTTCAATCAACATTTTAAAGCAATTTTAAACAATATAGATAACAAAAGTTCAATCATACACATCAATGCAGCCTGATAACATCAGCCAGTCTTTCTGACATGAACACATTAATGAATAGGCCTACATAAATACCAAAATCGATTTTGAACCTGGTGATTCGATATTGATATCATGGAATTAAGAATTTTTGTCCAGCGCCAAAATCAGATGTGCAGAATGCAGCAAATCAGGCAGGAACCAGGCTATGTCTAAACGAAATTCAAGTGTACAGTGTTGTTAATGCTGTCAGTACCTGGTAGATCATCAGCCAAGGTGTCTTGTGGCATTGAAGATTTCAGCATGGGATTTTCCTGCATGTTTTAGAACGTCTGGCAAAATGCCAGCAAAGCCCTCTGAAGCGATCTGCCCGACTGCTTGTGGCTGGATGGATTTGGTCGACCTCATCAGCAAACTGTAGAAAAAACACAAGTGTGATTAGCATTCCGAATCTGCCAACTAATAATATACTGTAGTCAATCTCACAATAATCTAGAATTTTACAAGCGGGTCTGGGAGGTTCCCATGAGTTACATGAGGTATTGTTTTGTTTCTATACCGCTGACCTCAATTTAAATCATATCAGTTTGATATTTTACATAGGCACTAATCTAAATGTTTTGTGATGGGGAGGGGGAAAAATGCAGAAAAGAGCAGATCTACAAGCTCACATTGTGTTGCTGTGATACACTGTAACGTGCATCACAACATGATTTTTTAACCAAATAAGGTTAATGAACAATTTCAGTCACAGACCACCATTTGAGGACAATTTAGCCCCACAGACCAAAAACTAAAGAATTATTTTTTGCTTTTGTCCACAATTCTAGCCTGGATTTGGGAAACAAAACAGTCAAACATACAGATCATATTTTAACTCTTATAGAGTGTAAACATGAAACAAAATGGACCTACATGTGGTTAAGCAACTTTCCATCATTTAGGGTTAGGGTTAGCCTGGGGACCACCTGGATCCCTCTCAAGGACCACTGGTGGTCCCCGAGCCACCGGTTGAAACCCCTGGGCTACTACAACTACAGTCTCGAATGAACATTGTACAGTAGTAATCAGACACCGATTAATATACCCCAATTAATATTACTTGGGGGTCCATAGACTAATATACCGGTATGTCAAAATGGGGGTCCTTGGCATAATTAACATTAAAAACAGCACTGTGCCCCACGATCATTCTAACAGATCTACAAGATAACACAGGTGTGATCCCCCCTTCTTCTTGCTAATGATCAATGATCAAGCTTGTTATATGTGTTTTCTTGTTATATTGTAGCTATTTCTTGTTGTTCTGTTCTTGCTTCGACAATGTAAATGTATTTGAACTGAATTGTAATTGTAATTGAATTGAACTGAATAATGATCAGTGATCAAGCAACACGGATAGGCTGCAGTTGCAGTCTCCTTCATGTGTAAGTCAGTCGCATGTTTTGCCATGCATCATGGCATTTTTAGTGAGCTTTTAATTTTTTCCTCGTACAATCTGAACCCACGGGTTACCGGCATTTTGCGACAGCGTTGATTTGGCACAATAGCGGGAGCGATCCGAGCGATATTTGTTGTCATTTGATTTCAAGTTCCTGCGCGTGAAACCAGAATCAATGCAAAAGATGCCGCCCTTCGCTTCCCTCGTTCATTCACATTCATACATAGAAACGTCATGTTGCAGAATGAACGCAGCATCTCACACAAAAAATAAATAAAGGAGAGAAGAGCCGAGGAGTCAGTCGGTGGACACACCGTCACCGACGCAGACATGCATAAATGCAACCTTAGGTGGTCCTCCTCACAATGCTCGTCGGGGCCAGGCAGTTATTTTTTACCTTAACAAGACGTATGTCTTGCTAGATCCAGCAAAACTGCTGGAAATAAATACCCTTGTAAAGCCTCAACATGTAGGAGAGCTCCGATTCTCCGAAGTTACTTTTTGTAAGAGTTGGGACAGCTCGTGCTCATGTTCATTCAGCCTGGAACTGTGACAAACGAGTCAATAGTTAGCCTACCTATACGGTGATGTGATATGACGACCCCGTTCAAAAGACTTAAATTAGCATTTCTATGACGAGGGTCGTAGCGTAGGCCTATTGTTCTTTTCGCACCTCGGAACAATGTAATGAATAGGTACATTCCCGCTGTTGGTTTCGTGGTGCCCGCTATTGGTTTTGTGGTAGTGCTAAGGATTTTTTTGCCCAATTCTCACGGCACACTTCTGCTTATCCCAAGTCACACTAAAGTGACGCGGCACGGTCGTTGGGAATGACTGATCCACGGCGTCTCCGTTTACCTCAGCTGTCTCAATACCAGCCTCTAATGAGTTGGTGGCGGGCGATCCACGGGCGATCCACGGGCGATCTACACCATATCGGACAGAAGCATGCGTCCCGTGCGGTAGCCTAATGCGAAACGAAGAACAAGACGGTCACTGTAACACGGTGTTGGTTGGAGGTGTTGGTTGATAAAGTTCTTTATTCCTCTGACACTGTTTGCTGTTCGATCTGATCCGTGTATGTACGTAATAGAATGGAGAGGAGAGGGGAGGGGAGGAATACGTTTACAATGGAGAGGAGAGGATAAACTAAAATGGGATGAGACAGCAGGCTTAGCTGTGTGAAACGTCGAAATAAAGAATTGCGAAATGACGCTCTAAATATTATAAATGAATGCTAACGCAGGCAGCAGCCAGAAACAACCCACAGTAGCAAAAATACCCTAAAAAGAATAGAAAGTTTGGCGCGAATCCGCCATTTGGCCATCCCTTCTCCCCGGCTTACTGTATATGTAAGTTAGTACAATAACCTAGTAACATAAAATATATACTTTAAATATTACTTACCAATAAACTTTTTGCCTCGTCTTCTGAGACGTGAATGCTGGCTTTCTGTATGAGTTCCTCTTGTTGTTAAAACTGGACAGTTTAACAACTCACTGCTGTCGCCATATTCCAGATGTTTAGTGTTCGTCCGTCCATTCGTGCTCCACCCACATGTAGGTCTACCGACCAAAACTGCTGGTTATGTATCCAAGTTTATTTAAATAACACAAGCGGCGACGCAGCTCGCTTAGTTCCCAAACTATCAGCTAAACAGGCAGCGTGAATCCAGTCGTCCACCGAGCTAACTGCCGACATAAAACACAATTTAAATTCTCCGCGTATAATGGTGCCTCGTGCCTGTCTCTGCGAAGCTGCTGCTGCTGAGTAGAAGAAGGACGGTGATTGGTCAGTACAGCCGATAGCTGATTTGCATACAGCCAATCGCTTGGCGTTTTGCTTCAAAGGCGGGCTATGTGTACCAAGTTCAGTCAACATGACAATAGTCAAAACAATGAATTAAAGCAAGTTTAACTTTTGAAAACCCATGAATGCAAGTTGAACATCTTCAACTTAGCAGAGCTCATTGAGTTAAAGAGAAGAAGTCAATTGACTTAACCTTTTAAAGACTGTGAACTCATTAATGTAAGTTGAGATTTCTAAACTTATCAGAGCTCATTGGGCTAACGAGAATAAGCTCGTTAGGTTAATTTATAGAGACTCCCATTTTTAACAGTGCACCACCTCCTAATTTTTTTGAATGGGCGCTTCCGGCATTTTTCGGCCGCGGACAGCTTGCGGGAAAAGCCTTCCATTGACCTAAAATAGGAGCCCGGATGTGTCATTGACACCCATTTAAAAAAAAACAGGATGTGACGTCATAGTTAGACTAAAACACGGGCAGTACACAAGCAAGGTCTGTAGAGTAGTGGGTGACAGAACAACCCAATTTGTGTACTTCCAGTCCGTTTGGCAACTGCCTTCACAGCTGTTAATGATGATACTAATTAAGACTCTTGTCCATTTAGTGTGTAGAGTTCTTGAACTCTATTCATTTCAAAGACCCCCATAACTCTTGAGTGTGTACAAATGGACAGTTGTTACGGGTCCATTTGGTTCTATTTACACTCTCAGAGTTACACAATCTACTGTACACAGGGCCATTTGGAACCCACTCAAGGACAGTTTAATATGACCAGAATGGAACAGAGCCTTCATTAGTATCATTAACACTGACTCTGTTATGACCAGAATGGAACAGAGCCTTCATTAGTATCATTAACACTGACTCTGTTATGACCAGAATGGAACAGAGCCTTCATTAGTATCATTAACACTGACTCTGTTATGACCAGAATGGAACAGAGCCTTCATTAGTATCATTAACACTGACTCTGTTATGACCAGAATGGAACAGAGCCTTCATTAGTATCATTAACACTGACTCTGTTATGACCAGAATGGAACAGAGCCTTCATTAGTATCATTAACACTGACTCTGTTATGACCTGAATGGAACAGAGCCTTCATTAGTATCATTGGTCATAGCACCTGTGAAGGAAGTATCGTGAAGGGGAGTTCTTGCCAAAGTGGCGTACATGCACGCATACCCCACTATATGTCGTGACACCGCGATATAAGTTCAACCGTGAAGATTCGGATGATAAGATTTGAGGGTGTTAACCTGGGAGGGACGCGAATGGAGATTTAAATCCGAGATAGGAGAAACGGGTCGTGTGGTTATCCCCGAGACGTATTTTTAGACCTTTTGAGAGTCTCGACTATACTATACACTGACACGTACGCACTCACAGATCCGTTCCGGCTGCTTACAGTATCCCTGTCTCTGTTTCTCCTAATTCCCAAACAACACTTCATCTGTCAGCTTTTCTTTCTCTCTCCCTCTCTCTCGACTCACCAGACGCACGTCTCCTCGCGCAAATCCTCATCCAAAACCCTAGTTCCATGCATATTCCAGATCCTCCAGGCCCAACCTGTGTGGGTGTTATTTAACCGATTATTTAACCCATTCATTGATTAATCAGATTATGACTATTATTTAATTATCAATTAAAAACGGGGATTTCACCCCTTTTCTATTTTTTTCTGAGTGTGCAAATGTGAACCAAATGGACCCTGGCGGGTCCATTTGGTTCCATTTGTACACTCAGAAAAAAAGGTCCTAAAAGAAAAATCCTTAACGCGGTGAAACGCAACTTGATGATGCCGGTCATCAAGCTGTGATTTTTTTTTTTCAGACCTCCATTTCTAGGAAACAAAATTGGGAAACTTTTTTTTCACGTCCACACAACAGATCTAACCTATATTAATGACAGTGAAATGTTGAAAATGGGTGGGAGTGGGTAAAAAGGGGTAAAAACTTCAGCATTTAGTCGACGAACCGATTAATCGATTACTAAAATAGTCAACAACTAACTGAATAATGGATTCGATTGCGATTAACCGATGAGTTGTCGATGAGTTGTCGCAGCCCTAGTGTGCGTGCATGTGTGCACGTTGTATGAGGGAGTAGTGCAGGTGTGTGTGTGTTAGTGATTTACAGTACCGTTTCCCATACCTCAACAGTCTGTCATGAGGTATTGGGTTCCACACTGTTGCAGCGTGGACCACAAATAGAACACTGGACTGCCCAGAGTCTAGAGAGTACAGAGAGAGCACTGCAGAATCTGAATTGGAGTGATTTTTTTTTTGTTATTGCCAGGATACAGTATTTTTGCACATACTGTATAGGAACTTTTGTCTTAAGGGCTGTTGAACGGTGTTCTGGGGTCGCGGGTGCATTGTTATGGGGTCCCCTTAGTTTTGGTTTCGTACATTTTTTGACAGAATATAATATTTCAAAATACTTATTTCCTCAATAAATATCTGGAGGAAAAGTATTTTCTTCTCATTCTGTACCAAAAACCACTTAGCAGGTGTTGCAAGCTATGAGGCGTTGTGTAGAATCTATAGTTTCAGGTCAAAATGCAAATATTTAAGGATTATTGACAATAGCAGACCTACATGTTCACAACGTGACACAAATCGGCCCGTTACAGGTGTTGACACTAACACCTACCCACCTGCCCGGGGCAGGTTAATATAATAGGTAGGGCAGGTGACCATTTTTGTTGTGGATCCACACACAGCTAATCTACAAGCTGACAACATCACCAGGGTGCAAACCTCATGGGCTTAAGCAAGCTGTTTTTTGTGATTGTGAATGCACCTGGAATTTAATCTGTGCAACTTGCAAAAGTGTGTTTGGGAGCAACCTTTGTGGATGTCCATAATATCTGTGTGGTGCATATGCAGGGGTGGACTGGGAGCTCAAAACGTACCGGGCAATTTTGTCTCAGAGCGGCCCTCTGAAGACCCTTATAATTAGCGTTGCAATCTTTGTGGGGCTCCGGGGCCTGAGCCCCATGAGAATTTAAGACATAAGGGGCTCTGGGGCTCGGGCTAACTAAAATTAGTTAGTTAGTTTTAGTTAACTATAAAAACCCTGCAATAGGCAGTCTCATTTGAAGAGGACAGAGGGCCGCCAGCACTGATTCGTGGGCCGGTTTTGTGCAGATTTTTTTTTTGATTCATTATTATTTTTTTTAATTAAAACACGACATTAACGGCCCCGGGGGGGGTCGGCCCACGGGAAAATGCCCTGTATGCCAGACTGTCAGTCCACCCCTGTGCATATGTCAAACTGGGGGTCTTTGAAATGATCTTATCTTTTCATAATGTTGGAGCCCTGGCTATGTGCCTTAAGGCCTAAGTGCCTTAACAAGTGCCTCTGAGACTTTAGTGTCAAGTGTCAAGTAGTGGTGGACATATCTAGTAATCTCACGATAGATATGTATCGATATTTATTAAAAAATAATGTCCGGGTTTGCAAAAAAATATAATAAAACTAAGGCTAAGGCTCACAGAGACCCATAGCTAAAATAAAATATCTAAACATTCTATCAAGTGTTCTGGGAAGGGAATGTATTAGAACTTTGCTGGGGGGGTCTTGATAACATTAAACAGGGGTGCGATTGTCATTGTATTATCGCCATATCGATATAGCAGCCTCTCAATCAATATAGCCATCGTCCAGGTGTTCGATTGATACATTGAATACACCCTAGTGTCAACCCCTGCGTTGTGAGCTTGTAGAACTTCTTTCTCTACTAGTTTGGGTCCCTGCCGAATATCATCTCTGTTTTGGGTCACGGGCTGAGAAGTTTGGGAACCGACAAATTAAACAATGTAAAATCGCACATTTAGCACCACTTCAGCTGGCGAGAAGCACAGCCGATACGCCCAAATATGGGAAACGCGAGTAAAACTCACACTACCATTTCAACCACTTTCGCGGCATTAACATGCTCTTTTATTAGGTTCGGACGTCAACTTGACAGATCTCTAACAATAACACTGAAAAGCCACTCACAGTAATTCACAGACTAATGTATACATTAAGCCATCCACCCTGCTTCTCTCCCCAGAAGCACCAGTCATGAGCGACCTGTGTGTGCCCAGCCATGCGCGCATTACACATTTTGACGGCGGGAATTAAACTCAAAGTGGTGTAATGACTTTTCTCGCACAATGAATTTCAATCCATAGCAAATTACACTGCCTACTGCCCTAATATCCTGTAACCAGGAAGCTTCCAGAGCAGAAAAAAAGCGTTTTAATTTATTTATTTTTTCCTTTTGCTTGGTGTCAGCAGTTATCGCCAGTTCAAAAAGTATAAAACATCCTCAGTTGTACAGTATAAAATCCAACTAGAACAAACATGAGGAGGACATGGTGGCACAGTGGTAATTGTTGTCGCCTTACAGCTAGAAGGTCCTGGGTTCGATTCCGGCTCGGGGATGCTGTGACTGCTGGCAGCGCATCTCCTCCTCCACGTCACCCGCGCCCATACCCGAGTCTTGGGTACCCTAACAAAAACATGCAGTGATCCTGGGCTCTAGACTGCCTCCACCTGGCCAGGGGAAAGGAACTGGCTGAAATAATGTGTTCCTTCCTCAAACGCTACGTCCAACCAGGGAAACTTCCCCGTGTCAGGTGAAAAGAAGGCAACTTGGACTCCTCATGCATTGAAGGAAGCATGAGGCCAGTCAGCCGCCTCCCCGGGTTGGCAGCTAGTGTGTAGAGTCCAGGATCACAATAGGAATTGTTCTTAAAAAGAACAAACATGAGCTTCTAGTACAAGACGCCCACATTGCCTGTGTGTAGGACTGTGGACAGCAACACTGTTTGCAATTTAAAATAGACGTGGGATATTCACTTAACAAATGTTGAGTTTGGGTCCTGCATGCCGTCAAGTGGCCGTGCATGTATTCAGGACAATGCTGTTCCACCACTCATCGGTACACATGCAGATGAGATTTGCCTTGCAGGCCAGCTCGTTCTTGTGCCCACGTCTCTACTGTGATCTCATTTAGGGGACTAATTAGGTTTCATTGGGGTTTCCATTCAGCCTAATTGTTTTTTTATTATTATTATTCTTTTTCTTTTTTTGTGGGCGAATACTTGCATCCGCTTTGTCGTGTTAGGGTCAGGAGCAGGCCACCAAAGTGTGCATAGTTGCAGTGGTTTGCAAAATAAATCAGCACACTTATTATAAACGTGATTCATATTGCAACTCAGATATTTAACCAAAGCTCTTCCTAATGACATCTCTCTCCATGTACATTTGTGATGTTAATGCTATGCACTGAAGGGTGTGTGTGTGTGTGTGTGTGTGTGTGTGTGTGTGTGTGTGTGTGTGTGTGTGTGTGTGTGTGTGTGTGTGTGTGTGTGTGTGTGTGTGCGTGTGCGTGCATGTGTGCGCGTGCATGTGTTCTTTGGCAAACCCGTGCTTTTGTGTGGCTGTTTGATTCAGACTGAATTTAACGTGATGTACAACATCCACGGTATAACCATAATGTTATCATTTAGTTGTATCCACATGCATTCGTGATATGAGGCTTTGTTTAATGAGCATAACTGGTCAGGAGACCTTGTTTGACTTCAACATTGTTTGCATTGTTATTTGGCCTCAGCTGTGGAGAGATTGTACACAGACTAGCTCACAGGAAAGCTATGAAAGGGAGTGCACTAGCTTTGAAACGGTACATTAGGATCATGAATGTCACAGGACCACACTGTTCAAAGAAACTGTCGAAAAAGCTGCCCTTCTCATATAATAGTGCAGTATACCGTACATGTTCAGTGTAAGCTGCAACAAGAGTCAGTTCTCTAAATGGTTTTAAATGGCCATTAGTTGCAAAACAAATCTTTTTGTGCAAAAGAAATGCTTGGAATATATTCTGAATCAAAAACTCTAGTTTGACAGATTCGGCGTGAGGATGCTGCTTAGGGTCCCTCATATATTTTTTGTTTTCCCCGATTGTGTGGCTCTATACAACTCTGCAAATGGTGTTTTACCATTTTTCCTAAAAAAACAACAAAACAAAAAAACAAACAAACAAAAACACGGTCATATTTTTATAATATTTTTCTTTTCCTGATACCGAAATTAAATTTTAAAGCCTTTACCAGCCGGTAATATCGAGATGGGCGATATATCGGCCCATCTCTAATTTTAACCATAGCACTCCTAGTGAATACAAATACAAATGCATTTCATCAGTAAGATTACTGCAGAAGTTTCCATTCTGTATTCACTTCTGGCTGCTGTCAGGCGAGGTCTCGCCGAGGGTAGGGGATCTGATCTGCAAGAAGAGCCGCCCTGTGCTCTGCCTCGAGGGGTGAAATTCCACTTGAGATGTCAGCTAGGCGAATAAGATACAGTATTCTCCTTAGCTCGAGTGTCAGAGAAGGGGGAAGAGAAGTGGGACTGCCATCAAGATACAGTACACTGGGCCTAAGAGCTGGAGGAAGTATTGGCAGAGCTTAGAGAGCTTAATAGAGATGTATATTGAGATCTATATTGCTCATAGCAAATAATACAAATATGCTGCCAATTCTCTTCTTTTGCTTTCCTTTTTGCTGTCTGGTTGCCGCTATGATTCAGAATGGTGCCGTCATGGAGTACTTTGTGACTGATACTAGTTTACGATAACCAAGAAACAGGAAGTGGTGTGTATGTGTGTGTTTCCCCTTCACATAGTGTCTGTTGTGTGACTTTCACTACATGAATATCCACATATCTGTTAAGAGGAACCTTCAGAGATGACAGACACAGACATTTCTCCTCTAGTGCATTTCAGGCTGGCTAACATACAGTAGCTTTACAAAGATCATCCTTCGTTCCTTTGGGTTCTAGCGCGCAAACAGCCTTGCCGTCGTAGTGTGCGAAACATGAAAAACAAGGGCTTATCTACGAGTGAGTCGACGTCGTCTCTGACTGTTGGGAGTGTGTTGGTTTGAGCTCTATCCTGCTGCTTTGAAGTGGATCTCTAGACCCCTGACCTACTACACTGAGGGTTTACATAGTCATGCGTTCTAAGCAGAAAGGGAAAACGGGACAGGAAACACGACAGCATTTACGTGTTTGACGTTGCCGTCAGATGACGTGTCTTGTCTTGTTCGGTGGGTACTGATGTCTCTCTCTGTCTGTCCTTCTCTTTCTCTCTGTGATGTCCTGTGAAGTTCTCCAGCTGAAGCTGCAGCAGAGGAGGACCAGAGAAGAGCTGGTCAGCCAGGGCATCATGCCACGTAAGTACATGTCTGCGTTCGACTGTACAGTATGCTGTAGTGTGGTTAGTATGTTGGTGCAATGTTCCACGATGCAGAGGGTCACTGTTATGCCCTCACTCAACTCCAGAATGACCTCCTACTGTAAGAGAAATAGCCGATCCACAAGCTCAACACGCATCGCATATACCTGTAGACAGAAATGCATGCACACATGCTGAAAGCGCACACACACACACACACACACACACACACACACACACACACACACACACACACACACACACACACACCACACACACACACACACTTTCTCACTCATTCATTTTAGTGGCTGGCCGTTCATTCCCACTTTCAGTTTCGCTCTCTCTGTCACACAACATACTCTTGCTCTCTCTCTCCCTCTCCCTCTCTCTCTCTCTCTCTCTCTCTCTCTCTCTCTCTCTCTCTCTCTCTCTCTCTCTCTCTCCTACGGCCATCTTACAGAGGCTAACTCTAGCTGGCATCTGCGTATTAAAGGCTAGCGTAGGTTTGTTAATGCTAAATGTGTAGAGAGTTGTGCTAAGTTGGTCGCCGGTCGCTCGCCCAGGCTATTTGTCATTTCATTCGGTCCAGAGCTGGAGGCTAGCACCTGTCACATGGTGTTAGCCCAGTGTGCTATCCTTTATGTGCTCCAAGCACAAATAATAAGCTTATAACGCAGTTCGCCAGGGTGTTGTTAAATCACAATGCTGGACCAGATGCCTGTACTCTGGGTTGGTTGTAAAGCCTTCTAGCATACCCTCCATCCATCCATCCATCCATCACCACTAACCAGCCTGGTCTAGTTCTACAAACAGCCAGTGTTGCCAACTGCCAAAATCCAAAATGCACTAGTGGCACTTCCAAAATGCACTAGAATGCGCTAGATGCTCGCCTGGAACATACAGATCAAAATGACCATTACTCTTCTACATTCCGAAACCGAAAATGAAACCGAATGGACCCGCAAGGGTCCATTCGGTTTCCACTAGATTTTTACGCTCTCAAAGAGTTACATCTGGTTAACCAGCTGTCCACCTTTTAGCCTGGGGACCACTGGTCATATAAGGAAAAATGTTGAAAAATGAGGGTTTTATCTCTGGCACCTGTCAATCAATTTCGCCCCAACTCGCCAGTAAAAAAAAAAGCACTAGATTTTCCGCAAGGGGTTTTTCCACTAATTTTGGCGCTGGGGGGGAAAAATGGGGCAAGTTGGCAACACTGCAAACAGCATCTGAGCTGATCAGTGGCATGAGAACATCTCTGTGACATTAGCTCCCAGCTAGCTGTTGAAAGAAAAAAAAAGCTGTTGAAAAAATGAATGCACATGTTATAGTAAGTTATGCTACAGTACAGGGAAAAGGCAAACAAAGCCTCAGGTGGGTTTCTGATTGTTGGCGGCGTAATGCCAATATCAAGTTCACGATCTAATCTTTGATCTTGTTGATTCTGCATAGATATTAGTCTGGAACGTCTGCATTGACGTTTTACACACAGCAAAAAAAAAACACTCACTTTGAATAGTGGGCTCTGATTGGTCAATCTCAATTCTGGGGCGAGGGATATACAATTCAAACTGAGGAGTGCCAGCCAGACCCAACCAGGGACTATTTATTTTTTTCTGTGGCAGTTTGGGCTGGTGGCCGCCAGGCTAGCACCATCAAGTCATCTTCTCTGATGAAGCCTATTGCATCGTCCTCAAACTTTATCACTAAGTGACTTTCAGTCATTGTGTAGTGTTGTGGCTATATGGAATACAGTAGTGTAGGTACTGTGTATGGATCTGTTTTGCCAGTTGGGAAGCGTGTGTGTGTGTGTGCGTGTGTGTGTGTGTGTGTGTGTGTGTGTGTGTATGTGTGCGTGTGTGTGCGTGTGTGTGTGTGCGTGTGCGCGTGTACGTGTGTTGCACACAGGGAACCTTCCCCGTCTCTTCACTAGTAAGATCCACAATAATAACAAAGGTTTGCCGGCCACAGGAATGGCACTCTGGACCTCAAGGGGGCGCTACAGGCAGGCAAAATGGCTACCAAGGAGTTAATAAGTAAATTGATTGAAACTATAGTACCCTATACAGCATGAACTCATTGCAATCAAGACAAATAATAATAATAATGCCACCCCATGGCAAGCTACTTTTTGCCTGTGTGTTTTGTGGCCTAGAAGAGTTCAGTAATGCAATTGCATGTTAAGTTGATCAATAAATTATTCTGAAAAAATAAAAAAGTGAAAAGAAAATCACACCTGTGTGAAGAAGGCGGTCACTTTGCATTATCTAGCCTAACATTTGGATAGTTGGTGTCAAGGTGACATGCTCACTATAGGTTTATGTATTTACTCAGAACGAAAACAAATAACAAACAGGTTACATTATAGCAGTAAAAAGAAGGGGGGGGGGCGCCAAAAATTTCGCCCCGGACCAACATCAGCACCCCCAATTTTCTAGAGGTGGCGACGCCCCTACCATCACCCCATTGCTCTTCAACTTCCACTGAAGCCCCAGATGCATTTAATCCAAGGTCATGGTCTTCACATTCCCCATCCATCCATCCATACCACCTAATAATCCACGCTACTGGTCAGACCTTGTAGGTCTGTCTCTCTCCCCTCCCGGGGCTCTTATATTCTTCACAGAGAGCGCTTTTTTTTTTTCATTGCACTTTTGCGTGGGATAACTTTTAAGTGGTATTTTCCGGCATACGGTTCTTTAAACTTGAAACCTGATACGGTAACTAGAAATAGTGCACTGGAGCCTTTTATATAGCCTGTAAAAGTCAATAGCGTGCAGTTCCTACCAATCCCGTAGAGAATCCAGTCCCTACTTTATTTGTGGTGTGTCGTGTGGTGTACAGAGGGTGTCAGTTGAGGCTGTCACATTTCAATGTACAATTTTACAACTTGGACTTTTAGCAGAACGCTCCCTATCGACTTCTACTTCCTCTGGCACGACGTTGTACAACCTGTAGCTTGCTGGGCAGCCTGAGGCGAGGCATCCAGGCAGGTTAAATCGTGTATAATAGGATTTCACTTTGTCCTGTGAGGGAAGTTTGGTAAACAAATCAAGATTGGAGCCACTCCTCCCACAATTAGGCCACCGTGGCTAACAAATGAGTCCAGGCTTTCCCTTTTGGCGCAACGCGGACAAAAATGAAAGCCTGTGTGTCGAGGCTATCTTTCACAGATATATATATATTTTTTTTGTAATCTGTTTATTAGAGTTTTAATTTTTCATACACAAATGAACAGTGATTTTCATGCAAGTAATTCAGAAAAAAAAAACACATAACAAAGACAAACAAACAAGACAGACAAGAACAAGACAGACCTAGACAAAACGTGACAAGACAGGACAAGACAAGACAGGCTGATGACCATACCGCACTCCGTACAGGACAAACAACACCACCATTATTACAACAAAACATGCATCACAATTTTAACCCAGTGAACAAAACATATTTGCACACTTGATAATACATACATAAAGTCCCAAATATACAGTACATATGCACATACATGTCAATATTACAATATCTTAACTAAGTGACAATAGGGGTAGAATAGTAATTACAGTCTCTGTAGTCCAAGTAACTCGATAATGGGGGCCCAATTTTTTTGAAATAATGGTTCCCTCTTTGACAATGTGAACCTAATTCTCTCCAAATGCAGCACTCCCCCCAGCTCCCTTAGCCACATGTCTATTGTAGGTGGTTTTTCAGACTTCCACGCTTGAAGAATTAGTTTCCTAGATAGTAGTGTTGAGAGTGAGATGGCCTGGATTTCGTATTTATTTTGGACCAGTCCCGGTTCCATTACACCAAAGAGCGTAGTCAGTGGTGTAGGAGGGAAATCTCTCTTATATGCTTTAACTAAGAAATCAAAAATTTCGCTCCAAAAGCTTTGCAGTTTATGACATTGAAGAAATTGGTGCGACAGAGTTCCTTCTTCTATCAGACACTTTCCACATAAGGGAGAAGAATTTTTAAATATTTTGTTTAATTTAGATGGGGAATAATGCAGTCTGTGTATCTTTCACAGATTTAATTAAAAAAAAAAAAAAAAAAAACAGCATGCCGTACTAAAGGGTAACCCCATCTGTCTTCTCCAAACACCCCAGAACGGCAGAATGGCTTGGCCAAAATTGAAGCGCTCGAGCTGGGCAGTGACGGAACAACCGCCCCCCCCCCCCCCCGCCCCCCCCATGAGTTTCCACGCTTTTATCACAAAATCTTTTGCCAGTTTTCCCAGCCTCGAACACAGTACAGTACGGTTTCCTCGAAGGCCCTGCCCCCCAGGGCCCCGCTGGCCCAAGCGGCTAATTTGGCCCTGGACTGCATGCAGGCAGGACCGTGCATTTAGTACGAGGAAACCCTGTGCAGTGTAACATTGTGTGTGTCCAGTGTGTGTGTGTGTGAGCATGGCCTCAGTAGCCTCTGCCGCGGTGTGACACACGGCTGCTATAATAAACCTGCCGTGGTGACACCCTAACCTCACGCGTTATTTATAACCCTCTCTGAGAGGCATTTACTGAAGTATAACTGCTGCTTTATATCATCATACTACCCCCCACCCCCCCCCCACCCTCCCATACACATGCAGCAGGTGTGTCTGGCTGTAACGACTGTGTGTGTGTGTTTATGTTTATCTCTTAGAGAGGGAGAGAGAATGAGAGAGGAAAGAGGTAGTCGGAGATGGAGCCGGCCGGAAGCCTTGGTTGTAGTGCAGTGGTTTTCAACTACTTTTTTTTTTATACCAGGGCCCGCTATTTATTCAGAAATTGAGCCGCGGACCACCATTTGAGGACATTTTAGCCCCACAGATTCCAAAACTAAAGCTTTCTTTTGGTTTTGTCCACAATTTCAGGCTGGATTTCGGAGAAAACAAAACAGTCAAACATACAGATCAAAATGACCATTAATCTTCTACATTCTCTTTGTAAATTCAGAGGGCTAATATTTTAACTTGAGAGAGTGTAAACATGAAACCAAATGGAGCCGCAAGGGTCCATTTGGTTTCATGTTTACGCTCTCAAAGATTTACATCTGGTTAACTAACTTTCCATCATTTAGCCTGCGGACCACCTGAAATCCTTCCACGGACCACTGGTGGTCCCTGGACCACCTGTTGAAAACCCCTGTTGTAGTGTATCAGGTGAATGCTTTTTGCGATCTAAGCCTGTGATAGAGGCGGTTATTCCTGTCCACAAATACTGTACAGGGGTTACCCCCCCCCCCCCCCCCCCCCCCCCCCCCCCACACACACACACACACACACACACACACACACACACACACACACACACACACACACACACACACACACACACACACACACACACACGTGTGATGTCATGACAGGCACAGTAAAATGGCGCCTCCCAAGGGATAAAAATATGAACTATTTTCAAACTGAAGAACATATTATGTGTTTTAAATGTTCAATTCCACTTAGAGGATAAGTATAATGTATTTATCCATATGAGGCTTATTAGCCTGGGATCCTTTTTAAAGCATGTCTGGTGATTGCCCCGATGCCCCCGGACTTGACAACAACAACAACAACAACAACAACAACAAGGACGTGTAAACATGGCCAACAGTGTCAAAGGCTCAGGCTATCTGCATGACAGAGACCCTTCATTCTGCAGCCTCTCGGCACGCAGATAAAAAAAGAGGGGTCTTGTCTCTCTAACAACCAAATTGTCCTGAAAATGCATGTTTTGCCCTATGCCGCCGAATATTTTCTTGCGGACGATGTAGTAGAGGCCTATGTACATGCATGGCCAATCTCTGTCTCTCTGTCTCTCTCTCCCTCTCTCTCCCCATTAATTTCCTTTGCCTTCCTGATACTGTTAATCTCTCCCTCTTTTTTGTTGGCCATCTATCCATCCATCCCCTCATTTCCCCCCTCTGGCTGAGGGCCAGAGGAAGGGTCACAGCCTCAGAAGGACACACGTGACCCCCCCACCCCCACCACCCACCCTTATCAACTATGGGTGACAGGTCAAAGAGGAGACACAGTTCCTGGGGCGTGCTGGGCAGGGTGGGGAGGGGATGGGGTACACAGTAACACACATTAACATCTACAGGTTGTGTGCATGGCCCTGTGTGTATTATTAATCCTCATGTATATAGTATGTTTACGTGTGTGTGTGCGCGTGTGTGTGCGTGCGTGCGTGCGTGTGAGATAGAGAGAGAGATGTGACAGTGCTCAGTGGTGTGAACTGAGGCTTGAGCCAGCACCAGTAGTCTTGCCAGAGGGCAAATGACTGACCCATTGGGGTCACGGCATGGGCACACTGTGTGTGTGTGTGTGTGTGTGTGTGTGTGTGTGTGTGTGTGTGTGTGTGTGTGTGTGTGTGTGTGTGTGTGTGTGTGTGTGTGTGTGTGTGTGTGTGTGTGTGTGTATAGTCACTTGGAAAATCTGTGCTTCATAATTAAGTACCTCGATACCTAGGAGCAAACTGGATGCTAATAATACAGTAAAGTATCTATAATACATGAATGTTTTCCACCTAGTTTCGTAGTAGTATACGCTTCCCTTTTTCATTGGTTCTATAGAGCTGCGCAGCCACGCCCCTTTCATGATGTCGCCCGTGTCCCAGAAACGGAATCCTCATTCATTTTCCTCATAGACTTTTTGAAAATGGTTAATAAAAACACGATTGCGCCGCAGACAAAACCAACTCGGGTCGTGACAAATCATGACGACAAACACAATATTATTATGTAATATCTAATTAGCAAGCAGTAGAAAATGGCAGGAAACAACACTTTTTGCTTCGTTTTTCATCTTAGAAATTATTTGACTGCCCCAAAAGATTGTGTCATCATGATTTGTCACGACCCGAGTTGGCCTCGTCCACGGCATAATCGTCTTTCTATGAATCATTTTCGAAAAGTCTATGAGAAAAAGGAATGGGGAATCCTTTTCTGGAACAGGGGCGGTGACGTCACTGCGTTTGACTGTTTGTAGAATTACGATTGAGCCGCACGGTGGAATGTCCCCGATATAATGTGTGTGTTTATCCCTCCCTGTATGAAAGGCCCCTTCAGCATTTCTATTTTACAATAGGGTCCACCATTTTCATTTCATCAAGACATTTCGAAACAAATCTATGTGCTTCTACTGTATATAGCCAAAAGCAGAGATCATGGAGGAGGTAAAAAGAGAAAGAAAAATGGTTACAAACAGCTGTATATTTTTGATTACCACCCACTTTTTTCATTTGAATTACACCAGTGGTTCCCAAAAAAAGTCTCTTTTTGCCACTCAGTATGGCGTTCCAGCGTAAATTCCAGGTATGATGACAGTGACGTCACGCGCATACACCCACTACACGCTGTTGTCTTTTGGCTTTGTGCAGCATGCGGTGCTTACGCACAGTTTTTGAGCCATTTAGTGTGAAATTCTTATAGAGGGTGAATGCTGAAATTTCTTTTTTTTCGGCATTTCATTCCAACCGACAGCCGAGAAGAAATGTCCCCTCATCTTGGACGGAGTTGAACATGTTCTTTTGGATGTGGTATAGCCGTGGAGGATGGTGATCCATTCCTCGCTGGCAGGGAAAGCTCCATCTGCATCTAATCTCTCCCCGGCAGCAGCAGCAGCAACAACATTCTCACCAGATTAAATATGCTGGCAGCGTTTTTTAAAGTTCTCCACCAGACAACGTTTTCAAGTATTTACCGGTAGATGTTCCTGCTGTAATATTTTGTTCAATGAGAACAAAAAAAGGCACTGGAAAGCACATCTTTCTTCGTCACTGAGCAATTCTGGATCGATGTGACTGTTATGTTAATTATTTTAATTCAGTCCATGCCAAAATGACAAGAAAACGTTCACTCTGAAAGGATATCCAGGGCTCAACATCAGGCTATGGTTAGAATGGAGTTTTAAGTTATAGTGGGTTTGTATAGGAAGGGGGCGGGGCAGCTAAAATGAAGATCATATACCGTATCTAACTATGGTGTTCACATCAGTGTGAGTAGACCATAAAATGCCCACATTTTTTTTTTTGTTTTGTTTTATTTGTTTTTTTTTAGTCTACATCGAAGATCTTCATCAGGCCCATATATAGATCCACACATGATACATCACTTTAACACTAGAAAGACTGAGTGGCCAGAATTAGCATTTGCTTAAATTCATATTTAGAATTTTTTTCAGACGACCAACCCTAAACAACTTTAAAATATCCAAAAAACAGTCATAGGGGGCTTACAGACGGCGAGGAATAAATCACCCACTCTAATTCATTCTCAATGGGGACAGCGTTTTTTTAGCACAAAAGTTCAAAAATCGACCCGCGTTCAAGAAAGCGTTTATCGTCGGTCGTTTTCCGCCCGGCGTCACTGATTTTTAGTTCAATTCGAGTTCAATTCCAGTGAACTTTTTGTAAAACGCTTGGCGATTTATAGCAAACATACAACATAATGAGGACGATGAGGACCCACTCTACCAGTAGACCTGCACAGTGACTTCACCGTTTCTGTTCCGGGAGTGGATTCCCTAATCATTTAAGGCTCTGGCGCAGCCGAGCCAGGGCAGGATCTAGCCAGCCCTACTAGGGTGGGCTGGAAGAATGGCGGGTGGGCAACTCCAAAGTTTTTCATAAGAAGCAGTGCTTTTGAACATTTTTTTTTATACCAGGGCCCACTATTTATTCGGCTTTTGTGGACCACTATAGTGGTCCACAAAAGCCGAATAAATAGTGGGCCCTGGTATAAAGTATGAAGTTAGATTCCAGTTTCTGACACTAGATTCTAGTCCATGACACTAAATTCTAGTTTGTGACACTAAATTCTAGTCCCTGGCACGAGATTCTAGTTTTTCCGGGAGTGGATTCCCTAATCATTTAAGGCTCTGGCGCAGCCGAGCCAGGGCAGGATCTAGCCAGCCCTACTAGGGTGGGCTGGAAGAATGGCGGGTGGGCAACTCCAAAGTTTTTCATAAGAAGCAGTGCTTTTGAACATTTTTTTATACCAGGGCCCACTATTTATTCGGCTTTTGTGGACCACTATAGTGGTCCACAAAAGCCGAATAAATAGTGGGCCCTGGTATAAAGTATGAAGTTAGATTCCAATTTCTGACACTAGATTCTAGTCCATGACACTAAATTCTAGTTTGTGACACTAAATTCTAGTTCCTGTCACGAGATTCTAGTTTTTCTGTGTCAGTGATGCTTAACATATTTCATAGGAAGGACCCCCAGAAATATCTATTATTTAGCTGCAGAACCTCATCTAAAAACATGTTGTTCTAGGGATCCCCCAGAAGTAAAGATTTGACTATAGTGGTCCACTGGTTTTCAACCAGTGGACCACTATAGTGGTCCACTGGTTGAAAACCACTGATATTACCTTTCATTGGGTGGGCAGGATGCACGTTTGGGTGAGCTGTGCCCACCCCTGCCCCCCCTCTATATCCGACCCTGAGCCGAGCCACGACGTGAGTTGTGTGCAATTCTGCTCTAACGTTCTATTTACAACGCATTATTGCGCGACGTGTTGTGAGTTTGTGTCACGGTCACGCTATGACGAAGCATGTTGGTTACATGCTTTTAGCCAGCAGAGTTTATTATACAACATATTTAAACCGTGATGGATGCTGCCGATTTTATTTTAACCTACGCAACTTGGAATAACTATAGTCTACGTTCAAATGTCAACCTCTACGGCTGCAGGCATCATTATTGGTGACTGGTGAGTCATTAATTCATTGTAAATGAATTGTAAATTCAGCGTGATCATGATCAGGTAGCGCTTGACTGGAAGTTGTCTGGGAAGTTGGTAGTCTGTTGGTTTGGTTGGCTTCTGAGCCACGCATTTCGTCCGCCCCCCTCCCCTCCCCACCCGGCATAAAACGCGTTGCGTTTATCGACGGGCGATTTTCTTATTTCGGCACTGCCGGCATAAAAAAACTCGCCCGTCGATAACGCCGGCGTTTATCGTTGCCGTCTGGAAGCCCCTATAGAGAGATCTTTCTCGTGTTAATCAGTTCCCCTCTGATTGCCCCCCCCCCCCCCCCCCACACACACACACACACACACTCACTCACTCACTCACTCATTTTCACGTTTTTTTCTTTTCCCAAAACTCTACAGTAGATGCTTGTAGCCTGGCACTCAGTGAGCTTGTAGATTTGCTATTTTTCCGCAGCTGAGGAATAACATGACACTTAAAGCATCAAAAGCGGTTCCTTCCCGTCTGAAAGAGCTACTATCAGGCCTTGTGAAAGACAGCCCAAAGTGGGTTCAGGTTTGATGAATTGACTATGTGCCCGTTGGACCATGAGCACACAGTGTCTAGCGATGTGACGACGGCAGAGTGTTAAATAACGGACAATTTTTGTCCATTATTTCTCCGGTAACAACTATCCTCATCCTGAAGTCCTCTTCTACTTCCACAGCTTATCGGCAGTCATATCAGCGGTCTGACACCACCGTCGCTTTCAATTATGGATGTTACCCAGGCCCAATGTCAAAAAGTGACTTTCTCTTTAGCAGTGTAATAAGCACCTTCCTCCTCGTCCACTTTAACTTCTTTCTTTTTTAATGGATTGAAATATGAACGCTCACTGCCCATACAAATGTAAAATCTCTGTCTATCTCTCTCTCTCTCTCTCTGTCTCTACCTCTCTCTCTACCTCCAGCGTTGAAAAGTTCTGCAAACTTCCACGAACAGAGACGGAGTTTGGAGCGGGCACGGGTCAGTATCCACCCTCCTCTTATTATTACTAATGTGAAGGTATCAATATGGCAGTGTAGAACTACAGCGTTAAATGTACTTGAGTAAAAAGGTAATTGCATTAAAATGGACTCAAAGTACCAAAAAGTAAAACGTTCTCACAATGCCAGAGAGGTCCTGATCTAGGCATGTCCAGACGGCCCCACCAAACACGATGGCATACAAAAAAAAGCAAATTTCAAAGATATTTCAGATTAAAGTGCTAAAATGATTTGAAACACTACTACTGTTACTAACAAACTACAGTTGTGACACCACTAAACCAACAGCATTTCATCATTCAAAACAGAAAAGTCACTGAGTCAGACCTTTAGCTTTATGCATGCTGCATGTCTGTTGCAACTTCTGATGTTATTATTGATACTTGTCTAATACAAGTCCTGTACAAGATATAAATCTTGTGGGTCACAGAAATAAAGAATTTAAATGAAAATGGTATGGGGGCGGCTTCATCACCATTGGCGCGAAGCGACATGGGGGAAAAAAACAACAACAACCATGTGATTGGTTGTGCTTTTTTTTAATACAAAAACAAAAGTGTGATCTTTCTGACAAAATGTTCGTAGGTTGGAGACAATATGAACAGCCCTTTAGTCTACTTACCGTGTTTCTTTCATGTACTGTACTTTATCTCAATTGCCATCTCTCTCTCTCTCTCTCTCTCTCTCTCTCTCTCTCTCTCTCTCTCTCTCTCTCTCTCTCTCTCTCTCTCTCTCTCTCTCTCTCTCTCTCTCTCTCTCTCTCTCTCTCTCTCTCTCTCTCAGACGGAGGATTATCTGAAGAGGAAGATCAAAGCTCGGCCGCAGCGTGCAGAGCTGATCAGGATGCACATCCTCGAAGGTGTGCTTCTTTTGGTTGTTGTTTTTAACCCATTTAGGCTGATTGTAATACATACCTGTATTATACATGAAGGAATCCCTCTCCGTGCCACCACAGGGAGAGCATCGGAATGATGTTTCCTTCGATGCATGAGGAGTCCTCGCAGCTTCTTTTTCCTGACATTAGGGGTAGTGTCCCTGGTTGGACACCGCCCGTGGAAGGAACACGTTATTCCGCCCAGTTCCTTTGTTTGTGAGGGTACATATTAGGGATATTAATCAGGGGTGAAAGTGAGGCGGGTCCCACCAGGTCTGAGACCCGGCAAAAGATTTCACGCCGGGTCCCGCCGGGTCTCATAAAATATTACGTTAAATAACCTGTCACCGCACGGAGAGAAGTCTCCTCTTGTCGGTTAGCAGCACAGCCAGAGCCACAGAGACAGAGTATAGACAGAGTTACGCAAACTCCGTCTATAGCCTACACCCTACAGTATAGATAGAGTTATGCAAACTCTGTTCACTTCATGGGGTCATGGAGGCTCTTCTACATAGACTTCTATTTAGAATAGCAACAGCAAATAGGGACAAGTCCTGAAGCTGACATAGAAAGAAATGCTGTGGACTCGGGCAACAGCCCGGCTACTGGTGTTATTCTTTCTCAACCAATTTTAGATCGTTTTCAGTTCACACACAAATCACAACATAAACAATGTATTTCCAACTCCACGTTGTCCCTATTCAGGCTGCATGAACAGCGCTCAAGCGCTCAGTTTCTTACCCCGCAATGTCGCAAAAGACACTGATTACCTTGCAAATCCCGACGACGCGGCCAAAGGGATAATGGTGTCTATTTACTGCTCATTGCTGAGATCCTGTTTAAAGCCCGCCTACTAGTTTTGCCATTTGCACAGAATAGGACAGGAAACGGATCTGCAGCATGGACCCTCCTCCCTCCATGCAGTTGAGCGAGATCCTGTCATGGCGTCCGCCGCTCTTTGTTTACAACACACGTAGGGAAAAGAAAACTTTGCCTTTTTACCAAGGACTGCGTTCGGTTTGATAAATAATGACAGCGGAGCCGTTTTCTAAAGCCCGATACGGGCGGATGCATGGATTATAAGGCAGCACGTCGAGCTGTGGTGAGCTGTGGCCTCAAATGAGCTGTTTGTTGTCCCCTTGGTCCATGAAGTGAGCGGTGTCTGCATTGCTCTGTCTATACTCCAGGCTTACATAGCTACTCTACCCAGGCTGCGCTGGGTAGAATCATGCCATCTAGTAGAGTTGCGACATTGGGGGGTCAGAAACCAACGTGCTGGATAGTATTTTCTGTTGCGCGACCACTGCAGACAGCATTGCCATCGAACCTGAGAGATCGCACAACGGGGCTATAGTTTTTATAGTTTATAGTCTCCAATTAGTGTGTTTTTTGAGCATGTGAGTGTGTGCTTAATATGCAACTTTGGTGGGGAACTATGAAAAATATTGCCCCCCCTGAAAACATGAATGCCCCACCACTGATAATTTCCTGGCTACGGCAGTGGTTAGTAGCCTAGTGCTTTCACTGTTTCACTGGGGGGGACGCCTCTTAAAGGGGAATTCCACCCATTTTATTTTTCTGAGAGTGTACAAATATTATATGTATTATATTATTATCCCTTTTCTAACTGTGTGTGGTTGAAATAATGCTGTTTTGCAGTAGTTTGTAACAAAATAAAATCTTAAATGAAACCTATTTCTTGTGTAGCGTAATGTACAAATACAAAACTGTTTAATCATGCTGAAATGGAGTATAGGTAACCTAATGCAGGTGTAAGGCAGACCTGCTGTGTTTTATATTATGTTCCAGGTTAGGTTAGGTTAGGTTACTGTGCCACAAAAAGGCATTTTCCTATGCATTTTAGGGACACTGTGGAGTTTGAACCTCCAAAAAATTTTTCGGCCGCGCCGCTTCGCGGCGCGGCCCGAACGCGTCGCTTCGCGGCGCGGCCTGAACGCGTCACACGATGCTGTTTCCTATAGACCCGGCAAAAACTTCACACCACTTTCACCCTGATATTAATACCGTAGTTAAGTGATTAATTACGTTAAGAAATTAGTTGGTTAAACTTAAGAGTTAAAACGAATCGAATTGATCGAAGGTCTGGGTTTACTTGTGATGTGGCAGACAAGACGGTGTACTTTTGATTATATTTCTCATATGAATATGTCGTCGTCTGGCCCTCTATTGCAAAGCACTCTTTTGATCAAGGGGTATAACATGCCATTCGTATTCTTTCTGCATATCAGCAAAGTGTAGACTGTTATGTTAGACATTGAGGGAATCAAACACGGCTCATCAATTAACCAATTAACGCTTAATCCATAAGCTTATCAACATGTATCAATTAACTAGTAATGCATGAATCGATAATTCCAATCCCTAGTACATACCCAAGGCCATGGATTCCCAAAGTGGGGTCCGGGGACCCCTAGGGGTACTTGAGGGAGTTCCAGACGGTTCCTAAATTATAAATGTTATGGGTCTATAACCCAGAGAGTGTAGAAATGGAAGCAAGAAAGTGTAGAAATGGAAGTGTTTCGGTGAAACATTAATTTCACTGACCCTCCAGATGAAATGGGAGAGTCGGTGAAGTTAATGTTTTGGAATCACTGCTAGATCCATAAAAACCATCTCTCATCAGGGTCACTGCGTTGCATGTTTTCAAATGGGGGACCACGGGCTAATAAATGAGGATTTGCGAGTCCTCGACATGAAAAAGATTGGTGTTGGCCCTAGAACATGCCGTCTCCAGCCATTCCTGAAGCTATTATCGGCAACTTTAGTGTGTATAAATTGAATCTAACCACTCCACTCTATTGGGTCATTATGAAGCTGCTGGAGACTGCTGCTGCTGCTGTGATTAGGCTAAAACGTCCGCCTCACCCCTCACACATCCCCCTCCTTCCAACACACTAGCACCACCTTGTCACGGGCCCTGACGAAAACAAGGATTTGTCGACAACAGCAAAAAATTCTGGACCGTCTACTCTGCAGGGCAAAGCAAGTGTCTGTCTGCAGGGAAACTGTTGCAGCATCAACAGCATCAATCCCCTTGTGTCTTTGTGCGTTTGGTGCAGAGACGTCGGCCGAGCCGTCCCTGCAGGCCAGGCAGCTGCAGCTGAAGAGAGCCCGCCTGACCGACGAGCTCAACGACAAGATCTCCCACCGCCCCGGCCCTATGGAGCTGATCCACAAGAACATCCTGGCCGTCCACTCCAGCCTCAAGCAGGCCATCATAGGTATCAATCGGCGTCCTCATTCTCCGATGATGAGGTGGAGGGGTGACGTGATGCTCACCACACCGTTCTGATGGCCAGTAGACTATAGCAGTGGGTTTTCAACCAGTGGTTCGGGGACCACGAGTGGTCCCTGAGAAGGTTCCAGGTGGTCCCCAGGCTAAATGATGGAGAGTCGGTATAACCAAATAGACCCTTATAGATTCGTAACTCTTGAGAGCGTAAAATGAAACCAAATGCACCCTTACGGGTGCTTCTTCTACATTAGAAAATGTAGAAGAATTGTTGTTTTGACCAACCTTTTGACAATTATCTTTCCTAAATTGTGGACAGGAACTTGAAAGATCCTTGTTTTTGGATCAAATGCTGAATAGATAGTGGGCCCTGGTAACAAAATTGTTGAAAACCACTGCGCTGTAGTATCGCCCTAAAACATGACTGCGATTAATAATCATGGCAGTCATGACTCAACTGAAGCTGGTTTTACGTTATGTTTGCGCTGTAATTGTGTATAAAAACATTACAAAGTAATTGCCATGTGTGCCATGGGTGTTAGACATTTGCTGGTACAGCGATTGTCATTAGTTTGTATTGGCAGTGCTGGCAGCGTACAAGGGAGTATAGTGGCCGGTAGAACAGGTGGATGGGTTATCCTGTGCCGTACAGTATGCCTGTTCAATCCATGGTTTCTTTATTCCTTATTCGGATGCCCATTTGCTTCCACAAGGTTGTCGCTATATTCTGTCTGGGGTCTACCATCCACATAAAAAAAATCTATACAATAAAAACAGATCTGATATTAAAAACAGTTACCAGCTAAAACAGTGAGCATCAACCGATGCAATGTTCCCACAAAAATAAAATTACAATAAGAATAAGGTACAGGAATAGAAAGAAAAAAAACAAGACAAGATCAAAGAAATAAGATCAAAACTCCCCAGAGATAAGCGCCGAATTGTCCTTGAGCCTCCCAGTGTGCATGTATAGTTTGTGTGAAGCACCTTTTGATAAAGACACTACTGTATATACAGTAAATGCACCATTTGCCAGTATACAGAAAAGTATACTGTACATACAATTTACTTATTGGCTGTGCCAGCACAGCAGGCACCCCACTATTGTTGATTCCAATATACTTCTATATTTGGCAAATGAACTGTACTTATTTGTCTAAACTAAATACCCATAATGCGACTATTTTTCTGAGTAAAGGTGTGGCTGTTACTTGCGCGACAGGCAACTAGTACTAACATTCAATACATTGCGACATAAACTCTCCCCACACAGGCTTTGTGTGTGAACACCTCGGTTCAATTCATTTTAATGTTCTTCCGCCAGACCTACACTATTTTTGTGAACGTTTTCGGTGTCCCTGCGATCGATTCTGGCCTGAAACGACTGTTGTTCGCTGTTGTTACCCAATTTGTCTGTTGTGTGGGTGAGTGAACCAGCCAAAGGTAGAAGTGTCAATTAGACGGTAACTGTTTGTAAGCATTGATCAACAGTACACAAACGGATTGATTCTCTGCACGCTGAACTGTGGGCGAGGTTGAGTGCGTAATCGGCCATAAAGAGAGCGTGTGACGCCGGTGTTATTGCGTGGCGTCCAGTGTTTATGGCGTGCATGCAATGTTTTTCAAAGCTCAGTCCAGTGAGCTTTTTTTCTCACTGCGCGATTGTCGCTGGGCGATTCACCAGCTGTAACGCAGCTAAGGCGATTTGCTCAGACGCTACGATGTAAAACTCTCTGCTCTTTGACAAGGTAAATTTAACGTTCTGCGTATGACAACGTTTGCCCTAATGGCTTGTTACAGGAGGGGCTAGCGCAGCCTATCTAAGTTTTGATACAGAATCTTATATTTCTAGGCTTCATGCCTTGGGGTCTGCAGCAGACAGCGTCAACCCAGGGATCTGAGGCGGTTTTGGAGAGTTATCTAAGAATAGAAGGCCTCTACTTACAGGGACAGGGGCTCAGGTGCTCAGCCCCGGCTGTGATACGTTCGCGGATATCGCGCGACAAGTGGAACGACGTCACCGCTGCGATCAAAGCCATTCCGCGTCTGACACGGCAAAGCAGTGTTGCCAACTGCCAAAATTCAAAATGTGGCACTTCCAAAATGCACTAGAATGCGCTAGATGCTTGCCTGGAAGAGAATATATATACATTTTCTGGTTGTGTAGACTTGGACTAATTCACATGATGAATATTCTAGCTCTTGCCAACAAAATGGACCATTGCGGGTCCATTTGGTTTAATTTTTACGCTCTCAAAGAGTTACATCTGGTTAACCAACTGTCCATCATTTAGCCTCAGGACCACTGGTTGAAAACCACTGTCAAAATGATGAAAAATTACGTTTTTTATCTCTGGTGCCTGTCCCCAACTCACCATCCCAAAAAGCACTAGATTTTCCACCAGGAGCTTTTCACTAATTTCTGCGCTTGGGGGGGGGGGGGGGGGGGCTGAAAAAAAGCTAAACATAGTGACAGATACGCCAATTTGGCAACACTGCGGCAAAGCTTCTCCTGCCTGCTACTGTTCATAATTCATCCCCGTTCGCATTCATACGCGGGTGCTTGCGCGTGCACACCCCGCACACGCACATACACAGTACGCGGTGCACACATCAGAGAGCACGGCACACACTCACATCTCATGCCTCGCTCACAGAAGGGTGATTTTTTTTTTTTACCCCCCTCTTCCTTCCTCCTGCTTCAAACGGCCATGCAGTGGGAGGGAATCAACTATAGGACGCGTTGCATCATGTATGCTGTCTCATCTGTGCGGGGGCAAGAAGCAACCTCACTCAGCTTCCATCTCAATCTCAAAGGATGCTGTGCTGTACTGTACTGTACTGTACTGTACTGTACTGTACTGTACTGTACTGTACTGTACTGTACTGTACTGTACTGTAAGTGTCGGGGAGGCTGCTTTTAAAAAGTAATCCCCGGCAAACCCGAGTAGTTGAAAGAGCCATTTTTGACCCCCAAAAAATGTAATTCAAAGTCTATCTGGATCCGCAAAGCAAATAGTAAGCCTATAGTGCTTGCGACCACACCGTACCAACTCCGTTCCAGGTTTTTACAATTACCGTAGAGAGCCACTGTAGAGAGCCCAAACTGCACTTCGGGATTTAGTTCAAAACCAAAAAGAAATAAGAAAGGCAGCATCCTGGCGCGCATGCGTAGCACGGGGCTACAGTCCGATCCGTGCTGGTTTAAAGTCCGCCACTTTATTCCATGGTATGGCGGACTGTACTGGCCGCTCAAGTCGCGCTACTAATGTATTGCGCCGTGGCATGGACCAGCTTTCATGCCGCACCACTCTCTCTGGCGCCTCCGTTCATATTAAAGCTCCATCTCTGATGTAATCCGCGCTACAACAGCCACGCACGTTACTGTAATTCAAATTGCACTTTTTAAAACGTACTTCAAGACATTACAGTTACTGTTTTTTTTTTTTTTTTTTTTTTTTTTGCAATCTGATTACATAATCAGTTGGCCGCCGTTGTGAATTGCGTATAACTCGGGTGCAGGTTTCATGACAGCTTCCACCCCTTCTATATTATGCCAAAGAAAGAGAGAGAGAGGGAGAGAGAGAGAGAGAGGAACCTACAGTATTTCACTGACACAATAACCAAGCCAACATATGCAATTTTCTGTTCACACACCCACACACACGCGCACAACTATATCGCTCCCTGTCACTCTGCCTACACCAGTTGTTTTTTGAGTCACAGCATACAGAACGGCTGGGGCTGATTGATGCGTGCGTGTGTGCGTGCGTGCATTGTGCAGCCACCAGGGCCCGGCGCACAGAGATGGAATCAGCTCAGCCAGTAGATTATCTGTCTCCAGAGGCAGAACGCAATAACATTCAGCAACAATCCCATTGCTGCCACCGCAAAGGTCCACGGTAGACCAAGGAATGACATGGTGGTGCAGCCATGAACAGGCATGCCTATGGGTGTGCACACACACACACACACACGCTCACGTGAACATACACACGCACCCATGCGAACACAGAGACACACAGGATTCAGGGAACAGATGTATGTACAGTCAGTGTATACAGTACATACTCAACAGGAATCTTTAACCCATTTTTTTTTTTGTCCTGACTAGATTCTAGTTTCTGACACTAGATTCTACTTTCTAGTTTCTGACACTAGATTCTACTTTCTAGTTTCTGACACTAGATTCTAGTTTCTGACACTAGATTCTAGTTTCTGACACTAGATTCTAGTTTCTGACACTAGATTCTACTTTCTAGTTTCTGACACTAGATTCTACTTTCTAGTTTCTGACACTAGATTCTAGTTTCTGACACTAGATTCTAGTTTCTGACACTAGATTCTAGTTTCTAGTTTCTGACACTAGATTCTAGTTTCTGACACTAGATTCTAGTTTCTAGTTTCTGACACTAGATTCTAGTTTCTGACACTAGATTCTAGTTTCTGACACTAGATTCTAGTTTCTGACACTAGATTCTAGTTTCTAGTTTCTGACACTAGATTCTAGTTTCTGACACTAGATTCTAGTTTCTAGTTTCTGACACTAGATTCTAGTTTCTGACACTAGATTCTAGTTTCTGACACTAGATTCTAGTTTCTGACACTAGATTCTAGTTTCTAGTTTCTGACACTAGATTCTAGTTTCTAGTTTCTGACACTAGATTCTAGTTTCTGACACTAGATTCTAGTTTCTGACACTAGATTCTAGTTTCTGGCGCTAGATTCTAGTTTCTGACACTAGATTCTAGTTTCTAGTTTCTGACACTAGATTCTAGTTTCTGACACTAGATTCTAGTTTCTGACACTAGATTCTAGTTTCTGACACTAGATTCTAGTTTCTAGTTTCTGACACTAGATTCTAGTTTCTAGTTTCTGACACTAGATTCTAGTTTCTGACACTAGATTCTAGTTTCTGGCGCTAGATTCTAGTTTCTGACACTAGATTCTAGTTTCTGGCACTAGATTCTAGTTTCTGACATTAGATTCTAGAAGCAAAGATTTGATTTAAAAACGTTTGCTTCGGAAATAACATACAGTATACTCAAAGATTTGCACCACGTTTTCACAATTTGGTATTTTCAAATCTGGTATTTTCAAAAATACCTACAAGCTCATAGCGCGCCACTCGGTGGCGCGCTATGAGCTTGTAGGTATTTTTGAGCTTGTAGATGTGCTTTTTTCAGTGGCTAAAACATACTGCTTAGAACACCAAAACGCATTCAGTACACTAACGGTTAAATGTAAACCATGCCTGCATGGTGAATTGAGATCCGTGTGGGAGGGTATAGGATGTTGTTTTCTTGTCTCCACCAACATGCATACACACTCCCTGGATGCCAGCGACGAACCTCTGCCGCTGTCCTTTGTAAAACACATTCCTCGTGCCAATTTCAGGGAAATGTTATACGCACATTCCCACTAGGCCAGTGGTTTTCAACTTTTTTGGTACCAGGGCCCACTATTTATTCAGCATTTGAGCCATGGACCACCATCAGAGGACATTTTAGCCCAGCAAAGACCCAAAAACTAAAGATTTATTTCACTTTTGTCCACAATTCCAGGCTGGATTTGGAAAACGAAACAGTCAATCATACAGATCAAAATGACCATTACTCTTATACATCTTCTACAGCCCCTTACCCTGGACCTGGGGTAAGGGGCTGATGGTACAGCAAAGTTGGGGGTATGTTGGAAATTGGAATCACACAACATCATATACAGACAGATTGTGTGTTTTTTTTTCCGGCAGGCAGGCAGGTATGTCTATGTTCCATCCCCGCATCAGCCACCCGGTCCCATCCATGGACATCACACACTCACAGTCAGCAGTTCACACATAGCCCCCCACACACACACACGGTGGTGGACATAACGATATGTTTCCTGATGCGTTAGGAAGAGGAAAGCAGTCACACTGGCAGGAGGCTAATTGGCTGCTAGCTGCGGCAGTGCAGATTAACTCCTACAGAGAGAGAAAGAGAGAGAGAGAGACGGCGTTGGCTTAATGATCGTCAGCATGGGCGATAAAGCTCACGGCATGATGTCACCCCCTCACACGCACACACACACACACACACACACACACACACACACACACACACACACACACACACACACACACACACACACACACACACACAGAGGTCAGTCACACTGTAAACAGTTTGGCATTGCGTTGTTATTGCGCGCGCACGTGACACACACTTGTTTCTGGTTCCATTTGTGGTATATACGGATTCGGAACAACTATTTTTATTCTATTTGCTGAATATGGATTTGTCTTTTTTTATGACTGGGACGTTCCTTTTGATTCTATATTCACGTCATGTATCCGTCATTATCCAGACCTTCTATTGAAATATCAAACTCATCTTATTCCCCTAAATCAGTGGTTTTCTTTCCATCCAGTGATCCGGGGACCACCTGTGGTCCTGGAGATCTTTGACACTTGAGAGCGTAAATGAAACCAAATGGACCCGTGCAGTTTCACACAATTACATAATTGTGTAGAATTGATATTTTTAACAATATGTGCCTGTTGTTTTTTTATAAATTATGGACAAACACAAGGACATGTGTATAGTTTTGGGTCTAAGAGAATAAACTCAAAATCAAATGGTGATCCGTGGCTTAAATTGGAGGAAAAAATATTGGTCCCTGCCCTGGTATCAAATCATTGATAGAGAGTTCTGTTTTCAATGATGAAATGGTGTTGGTTTAGTGGCGCTACAATTGTAGTTAGTTCGTAGCAGTAGTCTCAAATCAGTTTCAAATCATTTAAAATGTAAGCACTTTAAGATGGAATATCTTTGCAATTTGGGTTGTTTTGCACATGCCACCATGTTTGGTGGGGCACAGGTCATGGCGTTTAGGGGGGCATTACCGCCCTCATACCCATGGCTAGATCCGGCCCCGTCACGCGGTAGACCCATGTTCGAATACTGGGAATTACACGCAAGACAACCCCCCTAACACCCCTCTCTCTCTCTCCCTCCCACTCAGAGACAGACTTTCCCAAGGGTTCGGGCGACAACTGGTCGTTTGACGAGGACAGTAACGAGGACAGCTTGTCTCCGGAGCAGCCTGTAGGCCAGGACTCTCCCCTGCTGGACCTGCAGGGCTCTCTGCCCTCCCCCCTCGCAGACGACCCGCCACCGCCGCCAGACGGGACCACTGCCCCCTCCCCTACCCAGGTATGGGCAGGGCAAAAGGTGCTTAAAGTACCTAAAGTACCGTAATTTCCGGATTATAAACCGCACCTGAATGTAAGCCGCACCAGCTAAATTTGGGGCAAAATACAGATTCTTCCTTGTATACAGTAAGCCGCACCTGACTATAAGCCGCACCTGACTATAAGCCGCACCAGGCAATAAGCTTCATGTTAGAGCAGTGGTTTTCAACTTTTTTGATCCAAGGGCCCACTATTTATTCAGCATTTGAGCCAGAGACCACGATTTAACAACATCTTCACCCCACAGACCCCAAAACTAAAGATTTCTTTTGGTTTTGTTCACAATTCCAGGATGGATTTTCGCAAGCAAAAGAGGCAAAACATCAAAATGAGACCAAAATGACCATGACTTATTAATTAAGTGGTGCTAATTTAGATGGTGAATATCATAACTCTTGAGAGTGTAAACATGAAACCAAATGGACCCGCAAGGGTCCATTTGGTTTCATTTTTACGCTCTCAAAGAGTTACATCTGGTTAACCAACTTTTCATCATTTAGTCTGCGGAGTCCACCTGGAACCCTCTCAGGGACTACCCCTGTGTTAGCTGTAAAAATCCATAGATTGGCCGCACCGTTGTATAAGCCGCAGGGTCAAAAGCATGTGAAAAAAGTAGCGGCTTATAGTCCGGAAATTACGGTAGTAGTACTAGTCCCTTTTCAAAGTTCCCTTCGTTGTATCCTCAAACGGTCCGCCAAAACAGCTAACTCCACCGCCTTAGCAGGGTGTGCAGGGTGAGCCAGGTGTCTGCTGTCTGTGCTCTACATCACGAAAGAATCATATGTAAATTTAGTAATTTACCCAAATAAATACTGAATTATAGTACTTTAAACAGCTGGCAATTATGCAAGGACATTTTAAAGCCCTGTCTAACATGTGGTACTGCAGTTTCTACTAAGCATTAACAAAAAGCTACCGCTTTTAGTCTCCATAATTGAATATATACGTCAGAACTTTGACATTTCATTTGTCGATACTTCCCCATCCTTCCTCCTCTTCGGTGTCTCCCTTTTGACAGATACGTGTCTGTCCGTTCAAATTCTTGACAGGGCCTGCCCCAAAGTTATTGTTACAGCCGCAAATTAAGGCCAGGTGCTTATCAAACCCTATGCACTCATGCCTTGCCCCTTATATGGCCAGTACAGGACCAAAAAGTACAAAAAAGTTAATCTGCCTCCCATGCCTCCTAAGGTTGTCATTATGACACACAACCAGTTAACATTCGAGTGATGACCCAGGGTCCTCCTCAACTCAGTCTATTTGCATAATAACAATTGAATTAACCAATGGGGCATGAAATTGACTTGGAGTGAAAACAACAAATAATAATATTGACAATTAGTTTAACTTCCAGGGTAATTGGTCCTTCTCCAAACTTCTCAGTAAGATATAAAGCCGGGGGAGTGCCAGAGGACCACTGTTGTACAATCCTATTTTCTATTATCTCTCTCTCTTTCTCCCTCTCCCTCTCTCTCTCTCTCTCTCTGTCTGTCTGTCTGTCTGTCTGTCTGTCTGTCTGTCTGTCTGTCTGTCTGTCTGTCTGTCTGTCTGTCTGTCTGTCTGTCTGTCTGTCTGTCTGTCTCTGTCTGTCTCCTGTCTGTCTGTCTGTCTGTCTGTCTCTCTCTCTCTATCATCATCATCATCATTACTCACCGCAATTACGCTCTTTCCTCATTACCAGTTCCTCAATCAGGCACCGCCCCCGGCCCCTCCCCTCCCGGCCACGTCTGGCTCCTCCCCCTCCCAGAAGTTGACCAATGGGACGGCCGTGCCAGGCGGTCAGAGGAGTGCTTCTTCGGCGACAGCGAAGGTGAGTGACTGCCGTCAGCTGAAGCGCCTAAAAAAACAAAAACAAAATATAGCTGCAAGCAGCAATAAAACGTGAACAAGCAAGCAGCAATAAGGAGTCAGAACAATATGCAGAAGAAGGAACATATTTTTGGTGCTTTTGCCCCGGGTCCATACAATAGTGAATGAATAAATGAAATGTAAAATTCCTACAGTAGCCTACATGTCAACCTACAACAAAACTGATAAAAGCTTGGACAATTACAGTACAATTCAAGTACAACTAGAAGAAATTGTGAAATAAATGTGATTGGACACTAGTTAACAACAGTTGTTTAATGGCCACTTTGTTCAAGAAGTTAATCTAACATAATCTGGCACAATGTTTTAAACCACTACACTGTTACATGAAATGATCAAGGCTTGTACAATGCTTTGGGTAGGTTACTACTGGAAATCTAGAATGTCGGGGTATGACCTGGCCGGGAATCGAACCCCGGTCTCCCAGTCTCAGGGCAGACACTCTAACCACAAGGCCACTGAGTTGGTGCCATTACCATTACATTGAGTTTTATCATCTCAATCACAAAGTGACATTTCCGTGAATGTCACTTTCATGATATGCGAGTGTAACTCCGTGCTATTGAGAAGTAGGCAGAAATGCATTGGACTCAAAGTAAAAGCCCAGCTTGAATCCTTTTATGTTAGGTCTTTTTAAGTAATAGCAAATCATACACATTGCAGAGACTTTAATTGTTACTGTAAAATAATTCAAACCGGCTGTCATTTTACATCTCATCTTACTCACTTCAAACAATGTGTTTCAGACACTAGACTATGATTTTTCACCGTTAGGCTCACTGTGACCACTGATCACGTGACTAACCCAATGTAACGGTGTACCCCATCATTGGCGCAACTCCGTCTCTAAATGGCTCTGGTGCGTTGCATTAAAATTGGATTTTAGATCATGCAACAGCATGCAGCAGTGGATAAACAAAACACAAATCAGTTTATGAAGAAAACTGAAGCAATAGGACATGTGGGTGTGACAATCTGCCACATCCTGACGTGAAACTCTACATACAATATAAAAGTATACTGGTTTACAGCAGTATGTTTTTATGAAGTGTATCCTTTAAACAAACAACTACCCTTAATCAATGATTATCTATGATAAAAATGCTTCAAAACAAGAGCCTACACATGTTAACAATTAATGTGATTCATAAAATGACCAATGCCAGGCTGCATTATATATTTGATGGTCAAATGAATTATTTTCGAAGTAATTTAAACATTTCATTGATGAGCCATGCGAGTTCCATTGTAAAAGCAGTGAGGTGGCTAAAATGGAAACTCCAACATAAAAGAAGGACATCAAGAGAATGCAAGGTTTAAACGGTTTTTATTAACAACCACTCCCAAAAGTATTAGATTACATTTGTACAAGGCAGCATTGCTGGTTGAACTGGTAGGGATACTTAAGTAATCTAATTACTTGCAATGAATTATTTACATGATTACTTTACCAAACAAGGAGAACAAAGGAAGACCTGGAGATGCCGCAAACAGAAGGAGGGGGCCCAGGCCACCCCTAGGGACGTCAAAGCTGTTCCCACCCCTCCCCCTAACTTTACAAATGAATCCTAAACCGAGAACTAAAACATATAACGAAAACCAAGGCTGCCGGCCATCTCCAGGCCAAACAGACATAAACTAACTAAAGAGAACTGAAAACAAAGGCTACCAAGAGCAGAGCTGGGCTGCTGAGCTGTTGTCTGGTCTGTGTCTGCCATCAGACTGAAGGAGCTGGCTTTTATGCAGGAGGAGGAGCATGGCTGATTGGGGAACCTGCTGCAGGTGCCAGCTGGGTGTGTCACTCTGAGTGAGGGAGAGACAGAGGGAGTTAAGCACAGACACTGATTGACAGACAGTGTGTGTGACTGTGTGTGTGTGTCTGTGTGTGTGTGTGTGTGTGTGTGTGTGTGTGTGTGTGTGTGTGTGTGTGTGTGTGTGTGTGTGTGTGTGTGTGTGTGTGTGTGTGTGTGGTGTGTGTGTGTGTGTGTGTGTGTGTATGCCGTCATGGCCACACGCAACAGGTCTACCAACAGGTCAACCAGCCTGCATGTAGGCTACACCCGTCTACACTGGAAGTGTAACAAAAACCCATATGAGTACATAAATCACAATATATCATAAAACATTCAAACATGAACATTTAAAAATGGCCGATCTACAAGCTCCTTGCTTAAAGGTAGGAGAAGTGATTTCACTTTTGTCAGATATCACCCAAAAAATATTTTTTTTCTGTTAAAATGCTCTATTATAAGGTGTGGAAACCACATATGGAGTTCCCCCCCCCCCCCCCCCCCCCCCCCCCCCACCACGTTAGCAGAGGAGCTAATAAACGTTCCCCAGGTCACCACAATTCTCCTCCAATCAGGAGAGAGCAGCAGGTTCACATAGTGTAGCTACTTTTGGGGGCCCCTAGTGCACCAGGCTGGTACTACACCATGAATTTCAAATCACTTCCCCTACCTTTAAAACATACCTCTGGTTAAGTGCAAGAAAACAAACAAAAGAGGCTCTTGAGCAGTACTGAGGCTTATGCAGAGGTCACCTGAAGAATACTGAACCACAGTGTAAAATTATACAAATAGTAAAGTGTCAATTAGAAATGGCTGATCTACAAGCTCCTTGTGCATAAACATACCTCCAGTTAAGTGCAAACAACCCAACAGGAGCTTGTCCCTCAGCGCCCAGAACTAGGAGGAGAGCACCTGAGGAACAACAGGACCATTTACTACATACAATAATGTGAGTGATGGTTTAGCATAAAAAACACCTAATGCCTACCTTGCTCACTCAGTGCATGTTGACAGCAAAAGGAGGACTGAATGACTAAGTCCCTGGCTTTATAGTGGGGGAGGGGCTGTTCAGTGGCCACCTGCAAGTGGGTGAGTGTTTGGGGAGTGGCCACAGATCATTGTCTGCAGAGCCCTGGAAATAGACAGTTACGCCAACTCTGTTCACTTCATGGGGCCAGTCCGTCTACATAGACTTCTGTTGGATAGTGACATGAAGAGTGACAGCCGGAAGTTACTGAATGCATTGAAGCCTATGGGCTCGTGCGAGTATGAGAACCACGTGACCAGGCGGTTTTCTGACCCCTCAATGTCGCAACTCTTCTACTAGATGGCTCTGATTGTCTGGAGACAGGTCTCCCTGCAACACACACTTACATATATATATATATATTTCATCACATGATGGGAGCTTTTATGTCTTGGTACCAAGTATTCAAACTTTGCACATTGACATGCTCGTAACACATCATCACATCACAGATACATGCAAGACCACCAAACCGTGTGACAATATGCAAACAGCACTATATGCACAATAAGCCATATAAAAATGGAAAACTCACCTTGGAAATTGGAAGACCATATTTCACATGCTTCCCTAAGTTCCACATGCTTATTGCTCTCACACAATCTGGCACAATATACTTGCTCCAGTGTTGCCAGAGAGAAACAAGCAGAAGAAGACTTCACAAAGCAGCAATTTTGATTGGATTATAAAAACGTCATTTTTTGATGAAAACAAATTTGCTTCGGAACTTTTGTCCGGATGGGGCCAAAGTTCTCATGTAGCAGGTGTCATGCAAATTGATCAAAAATCCAGGCAGAAAATCAGGCATGAGCATTTTTCAAACTGCTTAAAATGGCAGACACTCTGGGGGTGGAGCTTACCGGTCAAAGTTACAGATGTGTTCCACATGAATCAAGGAACATGTAGAAACAAGTCCCATGATTTTTGGCCAAACAAGGCCCGAGTTATGGTTGTTCAAATGTTTCAGTTTCAAAGAATTGTTATAACGCCCCTGTAATATCCCAGACGGGATTTACATATAATACCCGGAAAATGAAATGATGGGCGGACAAAGGGTTAAGGAAAACTGAGGGTTACAATTTATTGAATTAAAGTAGTAAGGTTACTGAACAGAAAATACAAAAAGCTAAGGGAAGGGACTGGTGGTGCCAGAAAAAGTTACAATCAAAAACACACCTACCTAGAACCCCAACCCTCTAACCTACCGGGAATTACTCAAACAAACAATTCCTACTCTACCTTCAAAAAAAGGAAATTACAACATGTGGCACTCACCTCTAACCTGGTGTAAAAAACACGGGAGTTACCTACGTGTTGCAAAATGTACAGGGTACCCTGTCTTCCCCTGTCCCTTCCCTGAAGAACTTAACTCAAAATGGGAAGGCTGAACTTAAATACTAGAACTACAAACAAAAGAAAGTACTCTGATTATAAACAGTACAGTACGGTACTTTAACAGTACTTTTACTGTGAGACTGTGGCTAGAGTAGGAATAGCCTCGTTTTTAACAACAAAGAGTGGTTTTACAAAATGGCTGTGTTTAGGACAACTTCTAAGGACTACTATTTGACTTGTATTTGGACAAACTGGCAAAACTGGTATGCTTAGGACACTGAATGGTTTGGAGCTGCTGTCTGCTGGCAGGCTGGAAAGAGAGTGAGTGGAAGACAACAGGTGGCTTATATAGTCTGATGATGGAGGTGATTGGAGGAGACAGATGCGTGGTGGCCCAACCGGTGGTGAGAGGTGGAGGAGTGGGCTGGTACTGGAGATGAGTGGGCTGGACCTGTGAGTATGATTGACAGACTGGAGAGAAGGAGAGGAGAGCAGAATATAGAGGGGAGGAACACATGCTGCCTGCACTGTCTGTCTGTTCCCCCATAATAATACACGTAACAGCCCCCATTTGAGCAATTTGAGTAAGACTGGTTTTGCTGCTATTTGGCATCCCCCTCTACAAAACTGTAAAATATCAGAAGCATATTACGCTGCATGTGTAGATTAGGGGCATTAGAATCATTTTCACAAACGAGCAATTTTCATTGGCTCGTAAAAACATAATTTTTTCACTTAAAACAAAATCCACACCTATTTTCATATTCGTATGGCTCCAAAGTTCATGTGTAGGTCATTGTTATGCATTTTGATCAAAGATTGTAGGAGAAGAGACATTTTAACTGTTTTACATATAATTCAAGATGGCGGTTCATCTAAAGGTCAGAGGTCAAAAGTCAGAATACAAAAGTTGTTCGGCATAAGCAGACGCATAAGTGAATATAAGTTACATTTCTGAGAGTCAAGCAGTTCATAAGTTATAAGTGTTTAAAGTTTGCAATTTCAGTTGAGTGCTATAGCGCCACCATTTGACCAGTGGTCACAGGCTTCGCATCATCACCGTTTGGCATCACCCTCTACCAGATTACCAATTTTCGCGAAAACCGACTGCACGGTTCAGCCAGAACAGCTATTTTTGGCGGAAGGAGGAAAAAAGAGACAAAATCAAGAAGTGAACAAAGTCCACTTCGTGGACTGCTTGTTCACTTAAAAAAACAAAAACAAATGAGGGACGTCCTTCGAAACAATGGACACACAAAATAATCCTTTACCACTTCTGGGGCCACATCAGCTGCTAACTATTCCCATTTATTGATAAATTGTGACTTATCAATGTTCAGGTCTTATTTTGAATAGCCAAATTTCCGGTAATGATGACAGTAAGTAGTCATCTATGCGTGGTCACTTCCTGTTTACATTGTGTGGAATATACCTCGTTTTGACTAAAAAATCTGGGACAACCATTGGGAGATACAGGTGACTCAATCAAACAGTTTAAATGGCTGTTCATGTGCATGATGATAATGATGACATGATCCCGCATTATTGAGACGGCAACCTAACAAACCCTGATGCTGACTGTTAAACTGTAAACTGTTTGAACGTAACACTTTTAATTGACGGAGATCAACGGCAATGGCGCCCGGAGGGTTAAGGTGCGTTCAGACTCGGATGGTTTACTTTAAAGCGCCCGATAAACATATTCACGCAAAGACGACGTGTACAGTACACTGTACCGTGGCTTCACTGTCCCTCCTCTCCTCTCTTCTGTTCAGTCCCAGCCCAAGACGAACTCCGAGCGCTCGGCCCAGAGACCCAAGAAACCCAAAGACAGCAAACCCAAGGTGAGCATTTCTTGTCAGTGTGACGACGTCATGGAGGTGTACTGTAGATACCCGTTTGCTAATGCTGCAGGCGTTGTCTCTGCGTTTTATTGTGAACGCAGTGAGTCCTATACTACGAAAGCCAGGCAGAAATGTCTGTCTGTGTCGCGTTGTGATTGGTCGAATCTTATCTGCTCTGAGCAGCAGATACGGCTTCCATTCCTCGGCTCATGGGAGCTGTAGTTACAGACGGTGGAATAGTTGTCCTGCTACGCGGAACTAGCTACAGGCCGTTGGGTAAAGCTTGTTTTGGCCAGAAATGCCATCCTGGATCAAGGAATAAAGATAAAGGCGATCGAGCGGGTGTCATTTACGCCATGTGATGGTGCACACTGGGTGATGGTGTGCCATATATCAATGTAATCCATAACCGTACAACGTGATCATCATAAGCACTATAAAAGACCATTTGCGGCATAGATCTACGCCAATGGTGTGTGGCAGAAGCAGGGAATGTATTTTATTTCAGGGAATTCATTTGACACCAGGGTCTCTTTTTACTATGTCACCCAGTATAAAGAAAAAAAAACTTAACAAAAAAACAACAACATGCCAGTGGGCCTAGAAGAAATCTGACGGATCACATAAGCATTCTGCAGTCAATTCATTCAGTCAATTTTCAACTTGTCTTGTCAATCGTTCCATATACAGTAAGTGGAGCATACACCCTGAAGACAGTATCACCCAATTTTGAAGTCCTTTTTGGTACCTGGAGCAAAGCCCATCTTGCAATCCGGTACCACCATACAAGTGGCACAGGTTCAATTCAAGTGATGTATTGGAATGTAGCAGTTCTGATAAATCCCAGAGGTAATGTACCAAGTAGTGTTTTATAAGTAAACAGGGTATATCAAGTTGTTTCCTTCTTAGGGCCAGTGAAGACCACTCTGCTGAAGTGTATAGTGGGTTTAATAGATAAAGAAATGACACACTGTACTACAGTATACAGTATATGGAACTCAGGAAAGTCACACTCTGTGTCTTGTGAATGCTACATCCCTTGCAATGCTTGCTGGTATTGTACTGGAGCAATCGTCATCACACTGGTATAAGCGGTGATGTGGGCTATCAAAATGCCAGCATTACAGTATCGGAGCTGCCTCCAATCTGGACGAATCTCACACGAGATGTCGTCTCCTCCGTGTCGGGAAATGAACAAACGCATGTGACAAATCCGCTGCGACGTGTGGAGCGAGGATCACAGAAGCGTGGAATAGGACAGAAAAATCTATCCTTACCTATGACGCTTTTCTTTCTTTTTTCCGCCGGGCAGCCCACAGACAGTGAGAAAAGCTGAATAAATAATGAGATTTGAGATCAGGGGCGGATCTAGGCATGTGCATGGGGGGGGGGGGGGGAATGCATGCCCCCTAAATGCCAAGGTTGCCCCACCAAACATGATGGCATGCAAAACAACGCAAGATATTTCAAATTAAAGTGTTTATTTTAAAATGATTTGAAACACTACTACTGCTACTAATTAACTACTGTTGTGTCACCACTAAACCAACAGCATTTCATCATTGAAAACAGAAAACTCTCTGAGTCAGACCTTTAGCTTTATGCATGCTGCGTGTCTGTTGCAACTTCAACAACAACTGATGTTATTATTGATGTTTACTTGCCCCCCCCAGTAACACTGGGCGACATGAATGGTTTCCCAGAAGGAAGAGCCGGTTGTCTATGAATAATCTGTATGACAATACATATACAATACAGACAGTACAAATTCAGGGAATGCAGCGAATCGGTTGGCTGGAACCCAGGCTATGGGGTAGTATGAGACTCGGGTACATTTTTTTTTACGAGAATGAATCCACAAAACGTTTGATTATTCTGTTTATTGCGCCACGTCGGGGCCGTATAGGCGATGTTTGGAGCTCATCCTTCGAATAAAAAATGCAGCGAACTGTAGCGATGGTGAATTGCAAGCCATGATGCAAGTAAACAGCCTTGCATTTGGGAGTACAATGGAATCGGTCCAAACTACATTGTGTAGGCATGTGTGGTCTATATCTGGGACAGGGTTATTATAGTTCTTACTTAGTTCTTTTTAGTTCTTACTCTTTCTTTGCACATTTGCAAAGAAAGAGTAAGAACATTTGCTAGTTTTCATTCATTTTTTGTGTGAAAAGTTTTGGTTTTAGTTTCAATTTTTTTTTCATACCATATTGTTTTTGTACTTGTTTGGTGCTGAAATATGGTGCTGAAAACTGCTATTAAAAAGTTTATAGAAAAGTATATATTATAAATGTCTGTAAGTCATATACAAAAAACACGAAAACTAAGGGTATTTTGAGTATGATTTCAGTTAGTCTTAGTTAGTTTTGTGAGCCCACAATGTAGTTATAGTTTAGTTATATATATTTTTTATTTGTATTTTTTATTTCGTTTCAGCTAACAGATATTCTTTAAAATATTTAGTTATCCTTTTTTGGTAGTGTTAGTTATTAGTTAACTGTAAAAAACCCTGGTCTGGGTCTTGCCGAGAGCTTGTGGATCTGCTGTTTTTGTACAATAGCACCCTCTTAACAGTTTTAACTCATAAACCCGACTTTCCAGAGTCAGTTGCAGAACAGCTTCTTTACCAAGAACAACTTACCTGAGTTGCATTTTCATGGTTTATCCACAAATGGATAAAGCAATGGACCCAAATAAACCAGATTTGGATCCATTTGGTTTCATACGTTTTGGGTTGAGTTCAATACAAGAACTCAATTGAACCCTGATTGTAGTTCTCAGGGTTCAAGGTTTCTTTATTTGTCACACCAACGTATGTCGACATGCTGACATACTAGAGCAGTGTTGGGCACTTACTTTTTTCCCAAGGGGCCAAATGCGAACAGAAAATATTGTGCAGGGCCAAGCCTAAAGTCTGAACCTAAATACTGCGTAGTATTCATTTAATTTCTATATAATAGTAGTCAATGGCATTGACTTGACACTCTCGTAAGAGTATTCTGTTATTATAGCAGTGGTTTTCAACCATTTCGGTACCAGGTCCACCTCCACCACCTCCCTAACCCTCCCTCCCTCCCTCCCGCAGATCAAGAAGTTGAAGTACCACCAGTACATCCCTCCCGACCAGAAGGGCGACGCCAAGGAGCCCCCTCCCCCTCCCCCGCTGGACTCGTCCTACGCCAAGATCCTGCAGCAGCAGCAGCTGTTCCTGCAGCTGCAGATCCTCAACCAGCAGCAGCAGCAGCAGCAGCAGCAGCAGCAGCACTACAACTACCACGCCATCCTCCCTGCGCCGCCCAAGTCAGTGTCTCACTATATGAAACCCTGTTTAGACCCCGAAAAACAGAGTAGATCTGTGAAGAGAGGCGTCGAGATCATTGTGCGACCTCGAACTAGGTTGCGACCGATGCTCATCGTTCAGAGACCCCCGGTCGACCTTTTTTTTCCCCAAAGCCGTCACGCCTTTGTTGTAACCGCTTGCAATCCGTCGTGACCGTTTGGGGAAGATCTTGGTTGCAATCAACGGTCGCAAATAAAGCTAACCCTATCCTTAGCCCTGAAAATAACTTCAGTAAAACGAGGGGTGGGACGATTCACTTACTTCACGATACGTTATCGATATTTAGGGTGCCAATTCAATGTACAGTATATTGCGATTCATAATTATGCTGCTATTCGATATACTGTATATTGATATATTGCATTTTTCCCACAAATTACTCTGCTTTTATTATACGAGAACCTTTTAAAACAATTATACAAAGTATATGGACCATGACAAGTTCAGACAACTAGAGCAATTTTAAAGCAATTAAAGCAATTTTAAAGAATATGAACCATGAAAAGTTCGAGCATGCACTTCAATGCAGACAATGTCAGTCAGTCTTGCTGACATGAACGAATTAATACATACATAAATATTAAAAAAAAATGATTTTGAACCAAGCGATTTGATATTGATATCATGACACTAAGAATTGCGATATATTGGCATATTGTATTTTTTGCCCACCCCTAAATAAAAACCTACATGCCTAAACCCTGACCCTTTTTAAACCTTAGTGTACTGAACGCGTTTTGGTGTTTTATCTGTTGAAAAATAGCAGATCTACAAGCTCATATCGCGCCACCGAGTGGCGCGATATGAGCTTGTAGTTCTGCTATTTTTGAAAAATTGTGAAATGTGCTGCAAATCTCTGAATACATTATTTTGGAAGCAAACATTTCTAACGCAAATTTTTGCTTCTGGGGATCCCCAGAACAACATGTTTTCAGATGGAGGTCCACAGCCAAATATGGATAATTCTGGTGGTCCTTGGCTTAAAATATATCAGCATCACTGACACAGGAACACAGATTTTTCAGAAAAACTAGAATCTAGTGTCAGAAACGATAGAATCTAGTGTCAAAAACTCAATTCTAGCGTCAGAAACTAGATTCTAGTGTCAAAAAGGAGATAATAGCATCAGAAACTATCATTTAGTGCCAATAACTAGACTCCAGTTACTGTAGAATCTAGTGTCAAAAGCTAGAATGTTGCTGCAGCTATAATCTGGTGTCAGGAACTACTGTATAATCTGGTGTCAGAATCTCGAATCGAGGGTCAGGACACAATGGGTTAAACAGTCGCGACTGCTTGTCAAAAATGGTCGCAGCCGTTTTTAGGACCGTTGCGATCTTGTAGATCTGCTATTTTGTAAGATATCGTCCTTCTCGGTGAATATGGTTCTCCTCTCTCTCCGTCTCCCTCAGATCTCAGGCAGATCAACAGCAGTGTCCTGCTGCCTCCTCCTCGTCCACCTCCTCGTCCACCTCCACCTCTGACCCTTCCCCTGCCGTCACCGCCCCCACCCCCGCCCCGTCGTCCACGGCAACCACCACCTCCTCCACCTCCTCCAATCAGAGCGCTCAGAGCCGCCAGGGCTCCGCCCCCACGGCCACGGCGGCAGCAGGGACCAAACCGCCCACCTCTCTGCCCCCCAACCTGGACGAAATGAAGGTGGGTGTGACCTTTGACACAGTGGGGTCAGATGCCCCCACCCACCCCCCAAAATAAAATGGCGCGCCGTGTTATCACCTCGGTGTGAGGCATACCATACCATATCTGTCCCCCAAACACGATGCCATGCAAAGAAAAACAAGACATTTCACATTAAAGTGCTTATATTTAAAATGATTTGAAACACTACTGCTGCTACTAACAACAGCTTTCATCATTGAAAACAGAAAACTCTCTGAGTCAGACCTTTAGCTTTATGCATGCTGCGTGTCTGTTGCAACTTCAACAGCAACTGATGGTATTATTCATGCTTACTTGTCTAATATAAGTCCCCTACAAGATATAAATCTTGTGGGTCACAGAACTAAATAATTTAAATTGAAATGGTATGGGGGTGGCTTCATTGCCGGGCGATGAAGCCGCACGCATACCATTTTCGCCTGCCCCCCCCAATTGGGAAATATTACATCGGGCCATGCTATAGATGCTAGTGTTTTTCAATGAAGATTTTTGGTTTTCGATGTAATGAATCCCGGGATGCAGGGGGGGGGTCTTAGTTCAGATATTTTAGGAGACATCACTTTTGTGAGTGAAGCGGACACAAGTTAAGCCATTGGTGCACGGTGTGTGCTCGGTTGTCGATTTGGCTGATGAAATCTAGAATTGTATCTGTCTTAGTAAATCATTACATTGGTTTCTACATACATACATACAAAAAACTAATAATTTACATCATGTGTATGACGAAATGAGATATTTCGGTACCGACACAATGTCAATTTATTTTGATGTTCATTTGTGTATGTTCAGTTGAAAGATTTCTTTTCTTATTTCTTTTGTTTTACGTCGTGACGTGCGACCATAAGAGCGCCGCTCGCTTCACATGCAGGTGTCATTTTGCAACCATGTCCTCCAAATTCGAGGACGGAATTTTTAGGATGGAACTACTGGGCCAACTGGCGTCGAAATTGGCGGTGTGATTGGCTGGTGTGCCATCCTGCAACGTCATTGGCTGAGCAATCGCATGGGCCACAGGGGACAGAGACACACACGCACACACACACACACACACACACATACACACACACACGCACACACATTTATTTTATTTAGGGAACCATGTTGACCGTAGAGGACATGTGGTCAGACCCAGTTGGCAACATAAAATGCAATAAAAGCGATTCTGCTATGGTTTTTTAACTCTTTAAGAGCTGAGTGGGTATATATACGTCGTTGTAGAACAGCGCCACCTGGAGGCTAAGCTCATACATATACGTCGTTCAGACATTTATCATTCAATCATATTTTTTTCAATTAAAACCCAAGCTGTATGCATTAAATCCCTAATGGGGCTGTAGTATACTGTTGCTTTAAGGCCCTGACGACGTCACAACCAATACTCCGCCCCCTACCCATTTTTTCCCCTGCTTTGAGGAAGTAAACACAAGGAGAGACAGCTGGACGTAGCAGAGCCTTAGCACTCGTCAGTCCCCTGCACTCTCTCTCTCTCTCTCTGCTCTTAGCAAAACAGCATTGTGAAGCGATCGCTTGTTTTTTTTTTCATCAAATGCAAGAGGCTATTTTACTTTAGTCATCTGGACACAGTGTGACTGCACTCGCATGGGGATTGCATTCTTTCTTTCTCTATTTCTCTCTCTCTCTCTCTCTCTCTGTCGGAGGCAGAGGGGCGTTATGGAAGAGCAGTCAGGCAGGCACCTGCAGCTCGCTAATGATCGTTAGGAAAATCTGGGTCGTTCGCGCGTGTGTGTTGGGTGTGTGTGTGTGTGTGTGTGTGTGTGTGTGTGTGTGTGTGTGTGTGTGTGTGCGTGTGCGTGTGTGTGGTCTTCAAGTTATGCTACGCTAAACGTCTTTGCAAAGAAAGCACAACAGCCCCCCCCCTCCCACACACACACACACACACACACACACACACACACACACACACACACACACACACACACACGCGCGCGCACACACACACGTGCGCACACACACGTGCGCACACGCAACAGATCTGAGGCATTTCTCTGACTATTGCAGGGATTCTGACATAAAATCCCCAATAATTGGTGAACTATAGATGGCATATTTTTTTTTCTTTTTTCTTATTGGAGCAGAGGGTGTGCCCTTTCATATGGTATATGGTTTTTTATATATTACTGTCAACATAATTATATTATATAGACCTGAAAAATATTATTCCATAAATGATATGGTGTTGGCCCACAACGCAAGTTGAATTCAAATGACAATTACAGACGAACGGAAGATGGGAGGAATGTAATTTTTTTTTCCCCTAAAAATGGACAAATAGGGCTGTCAATCGGTGTATAGCATGTACAATATCTTTATTTGGTTCATATATATATTTGTCTGTCAATGTCTCTATACAATGTATTTTTACAAGACTGCTCATGTCTCTATAGCATTCAAATGGCAATAAGTCCTGAACGATAGGTGGTATAAATGATTTTTTTTTTTTCTTGTGAAAGCAGCGAGTGTGCTCTTTCAGACGGTATATGGCATGTAAATGTCGCTATAGGACTTTGTTTTTTATTGGCCTTGTTTTAAATTAGTGACATCCCTAGTGACATCACTCAAAATGCTTAGCACAGTACTTCCACCTGTTTTCCCAGAATGGTTAGCTCTCAAAGAGTTATTAGGTCCACCTCTTTAATCCATTAGTGCAGGGGTTTTCAACAGGTGGTCTAGGGACCACCAATGGTCCCTGAGAAGGTTCCAGGTGGTCCCCAGCTAAGTTGGTTAACCAGATGTAACTCTTGAGAACGTAAAAATGAAACCAAATGGACCCTTGTGGGTCCATTTGGTTTCATTTTTACACTCTCAAGAGTTAAAATATTCATCATGTGAATTATCTCAAGTCTACACAACTAGAGAATGTAGAAGATTAATGGTCATTTTGATCTGTATGTTGGACTGTTTTGTTTCCCAAAACCAGCCTGGAATTGTGGACAGAACCAAAATAAATCTTTAGTTTTGGGGTCTGTGGAGCTCAAATGTCATCAAATGGTGGTCCGTGGCTCAAATGCTGAATAAATAGTGGTCCATGGTATGAAAAAGGTTGAAAACCACTGCATTAGTGCACCAGCTGTACTCGTGAAAACACGAGACTCCAGCGACTCCTGCCAGCCCTCATGAACACTATTGAATCACTACTCATTCACTAGTGTTTTTACCATTGCTATTGAGTAGTGATTTTGTAGTGATTTGTGTCGTAAAATGTAGAGAAATGGCCCGTTTCACTACTTAATCATCACTACTGATATTACTACAGAATTTCCTATTCAAATCACTACCTGGCTGTTAATTAATTACTTTAGCCTCACTATGGCTTTTTGGAAAGATCTATACAATCACTGTACATTTATTGTTGAATTATGTTGTTGTACTACACAACGCTTACACATTTACTGCTGTATCTCTACACAATCCCTATAGAAAATATACATTTACCGCCGTATCTCTACACAATCCCTATAGAAAATATACATTTACCGCCGTATCTCTACACAATCCCTATAGAAAATATTTATGTAGTGTTTTCACTACTGATTTACTTTTTGTATCTACACAAACCCTATTTTTTATAGGGATTGTGTAGAGATACAGCAGTAAAGCAGTACATGTGTAAGCAATTGGAGTGATTTGAATAGGAATTATGTAGTAATATCAGTAGTGATGATTACTTACACAAATCACTACAAAATCACTACTCAATCGCAATAGTAAAAAACACTATTGAATGAGTAGTGATTCAATAGTGTTTTTTCACAGCCGAGACAGCTGTCTCTCAGGTGTGAGCAGCACCTAAACCTACCACCCTCAAACAAGAGTCCTAAGTGACCGTGTCATGTTGCTGTCTCTGGTTTCCTTTTCACTTATGACAAACCTCTCTGCATATTGTTATTTAAAACATTTTGTCCTGGTCGACCCTCAATTCAACTTTGACACCAGATTATACAGTAGTTCCTTACACGACCAGATTATATCTGCAGCAACATTCTAGCTTTTGACGCTAGATTCTACAGTAGTTTCTGACACTAGATTCTAGTTATTGATACTAAATTATAGTTTCTGATGCTAGGATCTACTTTTTAACACTAGAATCTAGTTCCTGACGCTAGAATCGAGTTTTTGACACTAGATTCTATAGTTTCTGACACTAGATTCTAGTTTTTCTGAAAAATCTGTGTTCCTGTGTCAGTGATGCTAACATATTTCAAGTCAAGGACCACCAGAATTATCCATATTTGGCTGCAGACCCACATCTGAAAACATGTTTTTCTAGGGATCCCCCAGAAGCAAAAATTTGAGTTTAAAATGTTTGCTTCCAAAATAATGTATTCAGAGATTTGCAGCACATTTTCACAATTTTTCAAAAATAGCAGAACTACAAGCTCATATCGCGCCACCGAGTGGCACGATATGAGCTTGTTGATCTGCTATTTTCCAATAGCTAAAACACCAAAACGCGTTCAGCGCACAAAAAGGATATTGTTATTTAATCAGCGCGGCGCAGACTTACAGACTCTCCTGCCGACTACCCGCCGGTTCGCGTGGGTTTTTACGTGAAGTAATTGGCGGACAGATAGGACTTGACTTTCGCGAGACAAAACCAATAACACCCGCGCTATATACCGCCGCAAAATGTCGACGCTTGAGAAACGGCCGGCGCGCTCGGAGCTGACAGGGTGATGGATGGCGCCGTCGTTATGCCTTCCCCTGTTCTCTCTTTCGTTTTTTTCTCTCCCCTCCTCTCTCGTCCGTTCCAATTTTCCTCTTAACTTGTATCCTTCCTCCTATTGTTGCTGTTGACCGGGGGGTCGTCGTCTCTGTGCTGGCATGCGGCAAACTTTTTTTTGTCAGAATTCCATTTTTGTGACAGACTTACAAAATAGAAAATAAGGCATAAACGCACAATACAAAGAGCTCGGCCCGAATGACCATGTAACTCTGAGAGTAGGGTTGTCAAAAAATGAAATTATGAACGATTCAAAATCGATTCATAATTTCCGACAAATCTTAAAAAGTAAAATACATATAAATAAGTAAGGAAATAAATAAACAAATAATCCTGGTTACAGTTACAGGAGTGTTTTCACTTTATGGTGTTTTGACAATGAAATGTCTGTATAGTCTCTGCACTAATGCAAAGCATTGAGTTCAGCTTGTGCAATACACTATGGGTTTCTGCAGACTTTGAATGTGTGCATTTTTACTATACCAGCTCACCAACTGTATTCATTTTACAGCCGTTTTTTGTACTGTATTGTTCACGTAACGGAGTGAGAAAAAATAAAGCAAAGAAGCAAGAAAAGCAAAAGTGTCCTCCTCGGATTTGAATCGTGAGCCCCGAGAATCTATAGTGAATCGAATCGTGGTGGGACACCCAATTATTCACAGCCCTATCTGAAAGTGTACAAACCACCTAGTGCTATTGAACTTGAATGTGCCCTGCAATAAAATAAAGTAGAACATTCTAACGGTGTGTAGAGAGGAAAATATTGCGTGTCCATTTCTCCAGGTAGACGGCTGCTGTGTGTCCCATGAAATAAAAGGAAACCCACAAACTGTACAAGAGAGTGTGGATACCGTAATATCCGGACTAAATAGTCGCTACTTTTTTCACATACTTTTGACCCTGCGGCTTATACAACGGTGCGGCCAATCTATGGATTTTCCAGGTTCCAGATGGGCTCCGCAGACTAAATGATAGAAAGTTGGGTAACTCTTTGAGAGCGTAAAAATGAAACCAAACCAACCACCTAAATTAGCACCACTTAATTAATAAGTCATAAGTCATGGTCATTTGGGTCTAATTTTGATGTCTTGCTTCTTTTGTTTGCGAAAATCCATCCTGGAATTGTGAACAAAACCAAAATAAATCTTTAGTTTTGGGGTCTGTGGGGTGAAGATGTTGTTAAATTGTAAAAAAGTTGAAAACCACTGCTCAGTCAGTAGTCAGTAGTTAAAAATCAGTATTTTGCCCCAAATTTAGCTGCTGCGGCTTATATTCAGTTGCGGCTTATAATTCGGCAATTACGGTATTTCCTTTTTTTTTACAATGACCAGACTGGGCCTTGTGGTGTCTGCCCTGAAACTGGGATGCCGGGTGTTCAAAACCCCGGCCCAGATCCTAATCAAAGACTGTATAAATGGACCTAGTCTTGACTCTCTCCCTCTCCCTCCCTCTCCCTCTCCCTCTCTCTCTCTCTCTCTCTCTCTCTCTCTCGCTCTCTCTCTCTCTCTCTCTCTCTCTCTCCCTCTCTCTCCCCAGGTGGCTGAGCTGAAGGCAGAGTTGAAGCTGCGCAGTCTGCCAGTGTCAGGCACCAAGAACAACCTCATAGAGAGACTGACCACCTACCAGGAGCTGAACGGAGGAGGAGGAGGAGGAGGTAGTAGCTCCTCTCCGGCAGCAGGGGGTGCTGTAGGGCCAGGAACCCAGGAGAACAACAACAACAACAATGCTGGAAAAAGTATTCTTTTTTTTATTATTATTTATTATTATTTAAAGCAAAGGTTTTCAACCAGTGGTCCCTGAGAGGATTCCAGGTGGTTCCCTTATACTGTAGATCTGTAACTCTTGAGATCGTAAAATGATACCAAACGGACCCTTGCGGGTCCGTTTGGTATCATTTTACGATATTTAAACATCTGAATTACTTAATTTTCAAGAATGTAGGCCTACGATTGTTATTTTGACCGACATTTTGCCAGTTTTCTCTCCTAAATTGTGGACACTAACTTGAAAATCCTTAGTTATGTGTCCGAGAGACGAAACTCACCATCATCAAATGGTGATCTGTGGCTAAATAGTAGTCCCTGGTATGAAAGAGGTTGAAAACCCTTGATTTAAAGGATCACTTCACCACTTTTCAACGTACCTTCATATAATAGGTCCTCACTAATGTACATGATAAAATACCACTATTTCTTTCTCGCTGTGTGTCTCACAGGAGGGCTGTGGGCAGTTCAGACACCCGTCCTCCAGTGACATCATCGATGGGGAATCCTAGCCTGGCTAAAGCCAGACCGAATCAGCTGTTGGCAAAAATTGAATACTGTGTCCTGATTGGACACCCCAATTTTCTGGAGTAGGAAATGGTTGTGCAATTGATCTATTCCAGACCAATCTGCCGACAGGCAGCTGATTCGTTCTGGCTTTAGCCAGGCTAGGAGGGCAGGCTTTCTATTCCTGAAAAGTTGCAATGCAAAAATGGCAGCCATCGTTCTCCCAGTTATAAAAAATATAAATATATTTTTTTCAAAAAACATTTTGTTTAAAAAAAATTGGAGGTTCTGTGTCTTAATGTATTGCAGGGGGGATGATTGCTAGAGCCAAATAAATAAATAATAAATCTCTTATGAGGGTCTTTTGCCCTCACCTTTTCAAATGGACGGTCTACAGGCTAATTGATATCAATTTAGACGTCTTTGACGTGAAAACGCTTTGAGAACTACTGCTGTACCATACTTTGAGCGTGCCATTTTGTGTCATGAAAGGCGCTACACAAATAATATTTTTATTACTATTGTCACCCCTCCTCAGCGCCACCTTGTGGCTCCAGCAGCAGCAGCAGCCCCCCACCACCAGGCTCCCCAACCCCTTCCTCGGACCACCACCACCACCACCCTGTTCCGCCTACGGCTGCGAGCCCAACGCCCAACGCAGCCCCGTACGACGGCACCAGCGCCTTTGGAGAAACGGTCAGTGCTGCTGCCGTTACAGAGCGGGCCGCAAATAGCCCATCGTTTTCATTATTGACCAATCCGTTGATTGCTCTTTAACGCCGCTTTGATTAACCCATTGTGTCCTATCTAGTTTCTGAATAACATAATATGCAAAGATTTGCACCACGTTTTCACGATTTTTCAAAAATAGCAGAGGTACAAGCTCATAGCGCGCCACTCGGTGGCGCGCTATGAGCTTGTAGATCTGCTATTTTTCAATAGTTAAAACATAACGCTTCGAACACCAAAACGCGTTCAGTACACTAAGGGTAATCCATTACGCGGAATTGAAATTGATTGTGATTGACTTTTCAATTTACGATGTAGAACATGAGAGGGAGGGGGGGTGGGGAAAGAGGCGGCCCGCGGGCCGAACGTTTATCTTTCTATTATATACTTCTCATATATTTATAGGCTATTATGTCCAAATAAACTATCCCCTCCTACAGAACGTTTATTATACATATTATAATATACTGACTCCATGTTGAGATCAGCTGGCATGGGGGTGAAAACAGTCTAAAGATTGTTGCACATTGTGCGTTTTTCAGGATGAAGAAACGGGTGCCAGAATTCAGATAAAATTGACCCTAAAAGTAATATAAAACTAATAGGTAATACATTAGATATTACTCTTGAGTCCCGAGTAATAAGTACTATAATATAATATTATTACAACCGTTTTTGTGGACAGGGGTGGACTGACAGTCTGGCATACAGGGCATTTTCCCGGTGGGCCGACCCCCCCGGGGGCCGTTAATGTCGTGTTTTAATTTAAAAAAAAAATCTGCACAAAACCGGCCCACGAATCAGTGCTGGCGGCCCTCTGTCCTCTTCAAATGAGACTGCCTATTGCAGGGTTTTTATAGTTAACTAAAACTAACTAACTAATTTTAGTTAGCCCGAGCCCCAGAGCCCCTTACGTCTTAAATTCTCATGGGGGCTCAGGCCCGGAGCCCCCACAAAGATTCAGAGGGCCGCTCTGAGGGCCGCTCTGAGACAAAATTGCCCGTACGTTTTGAGCTCCCAGTCCACCCCTGGTTGTGGACCTTAGGAAAGACTAGCTAGTTGCTATGGCACCAGTTGATTTAATAAAAATCAAATCTTTAATCTTTAAGTCACTGAATTAACACTAATTAGACACAGAAACGCTGCTGCGCTAAGAGACCCAAATACATGCACACACGATCAAATTCTGGAGCAGTTCAGCAACGCTCAAAAAATGCATTTGATTAAATGTTCTTTCAGTCGGTTAATCGATTTGTCCCTGTAACACCCAGCGTGGTATTTCTGATGTTGGGCTGGTGACGCTGATTGTTCAAGTCATTCCGATTCGACTTTCTGACACCAGATTATACAGTAGTTCCTCAAACTAGATTACAGCTGCAGCAACATTCTAGCTTTTAACGCTAGATTCTACAGTCGTTTCCGACACTAGATTCTAGTTAGTGACAATAAATGATAGTTTCTGATGGTAGGATCTACTTTTTGACACTTGAATCTACTCTCTGACACTAGAATCGGATTTTTGACACTAGATTCTATAGTTCCTGACAGTAGATTCGAGAACAGTCTGTGTTCCTGTGTCAAAATGTTTGCTTCCAAAATAATGTATTCAGAGATTTGCAGCACATTTTCACAATTTTTCAAAAATAGCAGAACTACAAGCTCATATCGCGCCACTCGGTGGCGCGATATGAGCTTGTAGATCTGCTGTTTTTCAACAGATAAAACACCAAAACGCGTTCAGTACACACTGGCAAACGCCCAAAACTGTATTATATCTTCCAGTCAAATCCTCCAGGGCCATAACCATACCCTATGCTTCCCCTTTAACATTGCAACAAGGTGTGTGTGAGAGCAAAGGCTTACATCCACTTAGAAACCATCAAGCCATAATTCAAGGGATTTTCAAAAAACGGATTCATCATGTTGGAGCGTGTCGGAGAATATTCTGACCTACATTTTTACCGTTTCGCTGCTTTTGTTTTTTTTTTTTTTTATGCTGACGCCATGATCCGTTTATGGAGGCCTCTGGAGCTTCAAGCATCCTGCATCTGTTTCATTTTTGTGTATTGTCCATGTTGTTTATTTCTTTTCTTTTTCCGGGCTCAACATCAAAGCCTTACGTCCCTTTTTTTCTGTTTAATTCAGGAACACTTCGACACCACCTAACCGTTTTCGCGCCGAGTGCGAGGATTGCGTGTAATGCGTCCGTGCCGCGGCTTTGACGGTCGAAACCCTTATTTTGAGAGCGCCAGAACTCCGAAACCGGATCTATGATGACGTCGTCGTGTTTGTGGTGTCTTGAACCCTCCGTGCACCCTCCGGTTCACTTATCCCACGGTTCGGTTCGTACCTCGGTATGGGGGCCACGGTTTCGGTTCGGCTTCGGTACGTTTTGCTTTTTAAAAATAAATAAAATGAAAAAATGTCCTTTTCAAGATTTTCAAAACATTAAACAACCTTGTATTGTAAACTCAAATGTTAAGGTATTAGACTAAAAATAATCCCTATTCAGACATATTCCAGAAGGCCTGTCTTCTTCCTTTTCATTATTTACAGACGAAAAATGTATATTGCTATTGGTGCCTCATTATTAGGCTATTTTCAAGGGAAATATAAAATACCTAGGCTAATAAAATAAATGCATGTTTCAGTTAAGTATCAGGCAGGTAGCATGCAGACATGCAGCATTGTAGACAGACAACAAAGTTAAATTAGTTTAGTTTACAAGACAATATCTGCTTTATTAATAAGGACATTCCTTACTATAATTAAGGAAATGTGTCTGTCTGAACCGAAATATTGCGGTTCATTAGTGCGTATTGAACCTTGGACCCCGTATTGAACGGTTCGTTTTTTTTTTTTTTTTCTCGGTGAATTGTCCCACCCCTAGAGTTGACCCGAATGCACCGCCGTCGCTCTCATTGAAATCAGTTGATAAAAACTGACATTGAGGGGGAGAATCTGAGATAATGTTGTTCGAATGCATGGAATAGAATGGGTGCGGGGGCAATTGTATTTCTTTCTTATTTTTTGTCCCACATGAAATGCAACAAAACGACAATCTGCAAATGATGCATTTGGATCAAAAGATGGATTAAATTATGGAATCAATTAATCTCGTTGTTCCAGGAGTTCGGTGTGGGCCACGGCAGGTAGCAGTGGTTAATGTTTTAATCATCTTCAGTCATCTTTTTCCCCCTTTATTAAAATAAGACACTTTTTTAATAATCCACTCTCCATTTCCAATTCTGTCCCTCTCTCACTTGCTCTAATCTCTCTCTCTCTCTCTCTCTCTCTCTCTCTCTCTCTCTCTCTCTCTCCGTCTCTCCATCTGCATTCCTCTCACACACATCCACTCCTTTAAAACCTGTCTCCTGTTTCAATAAAACTAAAATGTTCAACTCAAAGGAGCTTTAGGAACGAGACAAAAATTGTCAAAAATCTTAATCCATAATCTTTTTTTTTTTTTTACTTTGTTGGGGGGATAAACAATGCACTCACATTAAAGGAATAAAAGTACTATTTTTTTTTTTACAACTTTGGCAATCCAATTTAAAGCATTTGTGATCCAATTTTGCAGCAAGTGAGCGAGAGAGAGCTGGCAAGAGTTTTCGATTAAAAAATGCCTATATATTATTAGAGATTTAAAAACACAGAAGTAAAATTAAAAACCTGTTTTGTTTCCTTTACTTAGCAGCAGTCACAAATACAAGCACGGCTTGTGTGATAAGAAAGCATAATTTCCTTAGTGAAAAACAATCTGATACTGCTGAAAAAACAATCTGACACAGATAAAATGCTTTTTGGGCAGAACTGGAGAAAAAAAAACATCAGTTGTTGAAGTTGCAACAGACACGCAGCATGCATAAAGCTAAAGGTCTGACTCAGAGAGTTTTCTGTTTTCAATGATGAAATGCTGTTGGTTTAGTGGTGCAATAATTGTAGTTAGTTAGTAGCAGTAGTAGTGTTTCAAATCATTCTAAATATAAGCACTTTAAATTGAAATATCTTTGAAATTTGGGTTGTTTGCATGCCATCATGTTTGGTGGCGATGTCAGGGCATTTAGGGGAGGGGCACTGCCCCTCCCCATGCTCATAACTAGATCCGGCCCTGTATAAACTTGTCTCCGTTTATCCTCGTTCTCCTTCAACCACCCCCCTCATCCCGCTCCAGGTGACCGAGTCGGCCCTGACCCAGCTGAGTGTCCACCAGTCGTCTACAGCCACGCAGAGGCATCTCTCCACCATGCCCACCATCACCACCACCTCCACCACCATCAAAGACGAGCCTCATTCCTCCTCCTCCTCCTCCATGCCCTGCATGATGCAGCAGCCGTCCTGTGATCTCTCCACCAGCAGCAGAAATAAGGCCTCGAGTTCAAGTTCAAGTTCGCTGCACAAACAACACAGCCACGACGAGGCTCTCCTGACCACCGCATCCTCTGCCTACTTCTCCGCTGCCGCCGCCGCCTCGGCCCTCGTGCAGGACAAAGACCGCATGCTGCAGGTACGCAGCGTGGGTTTTCATCAAACAAAACAAAAAAAACTACGATGCACAAACAAAATCACATCTGCGTGAAGTGAGTGGTGCAGCTATACATGGACCTTTTCCATGGGTTAGTCTATAGCAGCCGATTACAAACATCAAGTCAGCGTTGTGGTAATCCCCCAAATCCCCCCAAAAAACATGCTTTTGCAGCAAACAATTGTTTTTGCAGTTGTCCTACGGATGTAAATGGAATTGCTTTTTGCTCTGTGTTGATGAAATCATCCTCAAAGTGTGATTGAAATTTGGGGTGGATTGGACATACAGTATGAACGGTCATAGACCTATGGTTACTACAACTATGAATTGACATGGTAGGAGGTACCCTCACAGAAACATGCAGTAATCCTGGCCAGCTGGGACGCCTGATGGAGGGGACAGGAACTGGTTGGAATAACATGTTCCTTCCACGTGCTTTAAAAACTCTTAATTGACATTTGGCTGAAATGTTAAGGAGGGATTAGCGGAGAAGAGATCCAGCTTAACAAAAAAGAGGATGTTTCGTTATTTTGCGTTTCTTTCTGGCCACGCAGGAGAAGGACCGTCAGATCGAGGAGCTGACGCGGATGCTGCGTCAGAAGCAGAGGCTGGTGGAGGCTCTGAGGCTGCAGCTGGAGCACGGCAGGAGAGGAGGCAGAGGAGCAGCAGCAGCCGTCTGCGGGGTAAAGCTGCACCACACAGGTCACTTACTGGATTCAGGGTTTTTTTTTTCCTGGGAGCTGAAACCTTTCCAGTCCAAAGTGCCAAAGAAAAAAAAAACATTAATATAGTGACATCACAAAATCAGCCCCTCCCCTAACTCCTCCCCCTTTATCATACAACTACAGCTGTGGGCGACTGGGCGTGGCTTCAGTTCAGATGGATCTCCACCCATTACCACCCACCAGGCAAACCAGGCGTAGTTAATGAACGGCTGGGGGTGTCCATTTTAACAAATAATGTACACTTTTTTTGAAAGAATTCTTCATTCACAAAATAAAAAATCATGGTGCTCTATGTTTAAACGCAGACGCTGAAGATGAAGATGAGGACGGGGATTTCTAATTGGAATTTGGCTGGAATGAGATTGTATGATGAATTGATGATCACACAGGAGTGGTTATTGACTGAATGCGTAGTTTTCAGTGTTAATCAGTGGTAATGTTCTACATCAGGGGTTTTCAACCCCTCAGTGGTCCCTGAGAGGATTCCAGGTGGTCCCCAGGCTAAATGAGGGAAAGTTGTTTAACCAGATGTAACTCTTTGATAGCGTAAAAATGAAATCAAATGGACCCTTGCGTTATAATATTCATCATGTGAATTTGCCCTAGAGAATGTAGAAGATTAATGGTCATTTTGAATGGTATTTTGCCTCTTATCTTTTGCTATTGTACACAATTCCAAGCTGGATTTCCGAGAAAAGAAAACAAATCTTTAGTTTTGGGGTCTGTGGGGCTAAAATGTCATCAAATAGTGGTCTGTGGCTCAAATTCTTAACAGTAGAATAGTAGGCCCTGGTATGAAAAAAGTTGAAAACCACCACTGATCTACATCGATATTTGTTTCTGTGTCGTGTGCAGCAGCCCTCCAGCGGAGGAGGAGCAGGAGGAGGAGCGTCCGTCACAGAGCCCACCGTTCCTGTCAAAATCAAGCAGGAACCTCCTGACGTCTCCCAGGCCTCCCCGCCCTCCTCCTTCTTCACCTCCTCCTCCTCTGTCCATCTCCCTCCCTCCTCCTCTTCTCCTCCCACCCCTCTTCCTCCTCCTCTTTCTACTCCCCCGGCCCACCCCGCGCCGTCATCCCTCGCCTTGCCTACGGATGTCATCAAGGTGAGTCCAGTGGTGTGAAGTTAAAGGTAGGGGAAGTTATTTCACTTTTGTCAGATATCACCCAAAAAAAAAAAAATCCTGTTAAAATGCTCTATTATAAGGTGTGGAAACCACATATGGAGTTTCCCCCTCCCCCACGTTAGCAGAGGAGCTAATAAAAGTTCCCCAGGTCACCACAATTCTCCTCCAATCAGGAGAGAGCAGCAGGTTCACATAGTGTAGCTACTTTTGGGGGCCCCTAGTGCACCAGGCTGGTACTACACCATGAATTTCAAATCACTTCCCCTACCTTTAACCAAGCGTGAGACCACTTTTACGTGTGTAGTTACCTCACCGTGATGTAGTTTCAAATGTGGAAATTTTGAAAAAAGTTCCAGTGATTTAGAAATTAAGAATCCAAAATATGCCCCCATTGACTTACGTGGTACGATAAAACAGCTCTAAAGATCACTTTTCTACCGCTATCTCGAGTCCCGTGTTCAAATACTGGATCGTGATTGGTTTAAAAGAGTGGAAAAGGAGACAACTCCGCTCAGAACTTCAAAATACCTAGAGTACTATAAATAGGGAGAGTAGCAACACGCTTTGATCTTGCGTCTCGCGCCTGCACTGGAGTCCTGCTGTCAATGCAAGTGGATGGGTGAGAGTGCTTTGTTTGGAACCATGTTAGTTATGTGAGTTCAAATGTGCGCTTTTCAGCCAACAGGCGACTCTGTTCAGCCATAGCATTGGTAGTCATTGGGAGTGTCGCTACTCTCCCTATATATAGTACTCTAGAAATACGTGTGTGCATGTGTTACGATGCAAATCAGATGCAAATGAGCCGCCAACGGGAACAGTGGGTAAATCAGCCCAACAACCCACCCCCTTTCATGGTAAATTGGTTGCTTTTAGTGCGTAAACACACAGAACGTTGATTCAGACACCGTAGAGCATCAACACAACTGTTTTTTATATACAGTATATACCGGTATATAATGTTAACTTCCTGATATGGTTCTCACCAGCTGGTTCAGAGAAAGAAACACATTCGCAGTCCATTTCCGGTGCTTTGAGACCGCGAAACCCATGATGGTTTGGGGTCATCCGCTGATGTGTTCGGCTGTCCGCATGACCCTTGCAGTTACCGTACCGTACCAACCCAGCTGTCCAGCCCCCCTTCAATTCATTTTAATTATAAGCACTTTAATTTCAAATATCTTTGATATTTGGGTTGTTTGGTGGGGGCAGTCAGGGCATTTAGGGGGGCATTGCCCCCCCATGCCCATGCCTAGATCCGCCCCTGTCCCCAAAATACCAGGAGGCATAATGTTCCGTTCTTACCTTGTGATAGTCACGCTAGACTAGTGTCTCTAGAAGCGTTAGTATTCCAATGGAGAGGCCTGTTGAAGTCAGAAACGAAGACCGCAGTACGCCCTTGTTGCTCAGAACCATGGAGAGATCCCTAGATTAGATAGGAGGCTGAGCACTGCACAAATGGAAAAAAGGGGCTTTTACTTCTATTTCACTACATCAGAGATTTTCAACAGGTGGTCCTGGGACCACCAGTGGTGCTGAGAGGATCACAGGTGATCCCGAAGATAAATGATGGAAAGTTGGGGTTCGGGTTAGATGTAACTCTTTGAGAGCGTAAAAATGAAACCAAATGGACCATTGCGGGTCCATTTGGTTTCATGTTTACACTCTCAAAGAGTTAAAATATTCATCATCTGAATCCAAGTCTACCCATCTAGAGAATGTAGAATGTACAAGATTAATGTTTTGTTTCCCAAATCCAGCCTGGAATTGTGGAGAAAAGCAAAAGAAATCTTTAGTTTTGGCATCTGTGGGGCTAAAATGTCATCAAATGGCGGTCCGTGCTTTCAAATTCTGAATAAATAGTAGGCCCTGGTATGAAAAAGGTTATAAACCACTGCACCGATTGGAAATCTTTTAGTGCTACTTACTTTGTAGATTTTTATTATTATTAACCCTTTGTGCACTGAACGCGTTTTGGTGTTTTATCTGTTGAAAAATAGCAGATCTACAAGCTCATATCGCGCCACCGAGTGGCGCGATATGAGCTTGTATCTCTGCTATTTTTTGAAAAATCATGAAAATGTGGCAGAAATCTTCGAATATATTATTTCAGAATGAAACATTTTAGCTCAAATCTTTGCTTCTGGGGTGATCCCTAGAAGTTTTTTTTTTTTTTTTTTTTTTTTAGATGGGGGTCCGCAGCTAAATATAGATAACTCTGGTGGTCCTGTGAAATATGTTGAGCATCACTGACACATGAGCATGGATTTTTTTCAGGCGAAAAAAACAAGAATCTAGCGTCAGAAACCAGAAGTTAGCATCAGAAACAAGTGCCACAAACTAGAATCTGACGCCATCTAGTGTCAGAAACTAGAATCTAGTCAGGATGAAAACCCCTGCTCTATACGTATGCATTACCTACTTTTCCTCCCTCCTCTGAAGGTCACCATCAAACAGGAGGCTGTGGAGGTGGAGGACGAGGAGCAGACGCAGACGCAGGCGGCTCAGGAAGAGCAGCGGCAGACGGAACAACAAGCGCAGCTGCAGCAGCAGCAGCAGCTGCGTCTGCAGCAGACGGCGTTGCAGCTGGCGCAGCAGCGCGCCATCGAGACGCTGCTGCTGCAGCAGCAGATCAACCTGCAGAACCGCCAGGTAAACTGTACGCGTGTTGACACGCAGGGAGATGTTCTGACAACGTGATTTATGTTTAGGTGGATTATTGTGTGTGTCGGTGTTAGCCAAACTCTGACAAACGAGATGTTAAAAATATCACTTAAAGGGGAACTCCATCCATTTTCAACATTTTAATATGTCATTAGTATGCCATAGAGATGTTGTGTGGACATGATGAAAAAAAGTTTCCCCCAATTCTACATTTCCTGAAAATAGAGGTATGAAAAAATCATTAACATGGTGAAATACATCTGATGACATCATCAAGATGTATTTCACCATGTTAATGATTTTTCTTTCAGGCTCCTTTTTCCTGAGAGGGTACAAATGGAAGCAAATGGACCCCCTAGTGTTCATTTGGTTCACATTTGGATCCTCTCAGGATTTTTTTAAAAATAGGTGGAATTCCTCTTCCAAGTTCAAACATTAATGTGTTTTATTTTTTTAAAACAGATAATGAACAGGTCTTAAAAAGGCACTCTGGATAAATTTAGGGGACAATAAATCTATTTTTTAATCAGTTCAGACCATTAAGAGAGTATTAATATTTTATTTTTGTCAAGGACGTGCAGAGTACAATTACCCATACAAAAATAGAAATGACAACAAATCACATTTTTTCTTTTTTTTTCCAATATTAAAAAGAATATTAAAAAGAACATCATGATACTAATTCATTGGGGCTACAGAAAACGGGTACAGTCAGTCGCTGCGTGTTGAATCCCCCAGTAATGTCTCAAATGACTATAGAGACACCAGATTGTCCAGTTTAACCTTATAACTCCCAATGACGTGCTTGACATGTATATAATAATTGCCTGCCAGTGGTTTTGACATTTTTTATTTATCAAATTATTCCCATTCAAATAGCGCTAGTATTCTAATATTGGTCGCTCTAATATTGGTAATATTGATCGCCGGAACTGGCCAGATCAAACAGTAGAGGTTCTACTTCCTGTACTTGCAGGTCATATCCCTTCCGTAACAAACGGGTTGAGTTTGATCACTACGATGGTGTTTATTATCATAAATAACTCAAATCAGGCCGTAATGACGCAGCGGTTGCTGGATTATGATCAGCGACGGAGGGAGGGAGCTCATCTGGATTTTCTTCCGTTTATCCGGCGCACGAAAGATGAACGCAGGCGTTCATGTTTTCATTTGTAATAAACCTATATTTTCCTAATAAATACACTAATGCATTGATTTAAAACTCGCCAGCAGAAACTGCAGCAGAACCGCAACAACAACCAGCAGACGTTTCAGGAGCAGCAGAACAACCTGCACAACCAGCAGCACCAGACGCTGCAGAAACGCTCGCAGCAGAGGAAGAAGAAGTCCCACAAGCAGCAGCTCAAGCAGCAGCTGCTGCAGTCACAGCAGCAGCAGGTGCAGCAGCAGTCCAAGCAGCAGCAGCACCAGCAGCAGCAGCAGTTGCAGCTCAAGCAGCAGATCCTGCTGAAGCAGCAGCAGTTGCTGTTGCAGCAACAGGTGAAGCAACTACAGCAGCAGCAGCAGCAGCAACAACAACCACCCAGGCAGCAGCAACCAAAGCAGCAGCAGCAACAAGCCCACGTGCAGACGAAGGCGCAGCTGAAGCAGCAGCAGCAGCTGTTGCAGGTGAAACAGCAGCTGCTGATGCAGCAGAAACAGCTGCAGGCTCAGCAGCAACAACAGCAACAGCAGCAGCAGCAGCAACAGCAACAGCAGCAGCAGCAGCAGCAGCAACAACAACAGCAGCAGCAGCAACACTCGCAACAGGTTGGTTGACTGCTACGTGAGATAGAAATGTAGTAGAGTAGAGCTGTGGTTTTCAACCTTTTTGATACCAGGGCCATCCTGGATTTGGAAACAGTGAAACATACAGTTCACAAATGTCCATTAATCTTCTACATTCTCTAGTTGTGTAGACTTGGGCTAATTCAGATGATGAATATTTTAACTCTTGAGAGCGTAGACGTTACGATCAGATGTAACGATCAGGCATTTCTACCACAGTTACCAAATAATTTCGGGGTCTATATGATCCTCCTTTAGGGATAAAATTGATAAGTTTCCACCCTGTAGCGGCAGGCACTGAATCTTTCTGTGTAAACTATTGACACCAACACAGAAACAGGTTGCTTACAGTTACGTTTATCTATCAAACCACAGTGACAAGTTACAACACAGAGTTAATCATGTCAGTTGTCTATAATGTCCGAACCGCTCGCCCGTTCCGTGCTTCTATCGCACGTAACAGCCCACAGACCGGCGCGCATGCACGCGCGCACGTGGTTATTGTTTGTATAGTTCCGAGTTAGTTGCACGCGTCTCCCAGACGCTCCCGTACCGAAATAATGTAGTTATTCCAAACGAAAAGATGGTCCCACCCGAACGAAAACAATCCCAGCGAAAGAGAACTCCAGCTGTATACTCCACATGGAAAACAATCGGTACTCCTCGCTCGACAGACAAACAAAGTTCTCACCGGAGCAGATGACGATCCCGGCCAGGTTACTCCTGTCAACGGTGAGATGGTGGCCTTAGCTATATTCCACCGAATAGCATAACAGTTTCTACGGATCAAACGCGATCAGGTCTCACATGGGCTCCCTGCTCGTTTGTTCCTCTGTCTCCACTAGTGTCGCTGCTCACTTCCGTGTGTCTTTTGTCACAGACGCGTCACAGCCAAACGTCAGTCAATCAATCAATCAATCACTTACAACACTCTCCAGAATATAAACAAAACAGATACCTCTCATTGAAAATAGGACATTACACATAAGGATGGAATTAGCATCAAGGACTATTTTGAGCCATAGTCTTTTAAATGACATTATAAAATAAATCCTCATAGAACATTATGTGGCAGTGCTAGACGTTCACACTCTCAAAGAGTTACATCTGGTTAACCAACTGTCCATCATTTAGCCTGGGGACCACCTGGAACTCTCTCAAGGACCACTGTTGGTCCCCGGACCTCTGGTTGAAAACCCCTGGTGTAGAGATAAAGGAGTTTGTACTGATCATCGTCAAAGGCATCCGCATGTGTTACCTAACAGTAAATGGTAACTCTGTCATGTTGTAGTCACGGATTTGTAGTCATCAAAAACAACCGGAATTAAAACTACCTCAAAATAACTACCAGCGGTCATAACATATCATTTCTCTGTGGGATAACATAGTTACGCTTAGCTCACACAGTGGTTCAGGGGTAGAGTCACCAGATGGCAGCCGCGGGGTTGCCGGCAGTGTTGGGAATATTACTTTATCTTGTTAATATATTACTTATTAATTATTACCTTCATTTTAAAGCAATATATTATATTACAATATTACTGTCTGAGCAAGTGTAATATATTAATATTACTATTACATATTACTTAAAAAATCTGGCCAAATCCATATGAAATCAACTTGAAAAAATGTCACTCCTGAAAATAGACCTACCTCATCCTACTCAGCTATGGACAGTTAACACAGGAGTTAAATGTATTCCTTGAATTCATGGAAGCCAATAAATAATTTGATGACAAATCATAGAAAATAAGTAAATTATTTAACGTCTGCAATTGTCAAGATAATTTCACAAGAACACTTGCAACGGGACAGACTGACAGAAAGTAATATTGAAAGTAGTGCAGTAATGCAGAGAGAAAAGTATAATATATTAGCTTATTTTTGTTGGGTAATATATTTATATTACAAGTTACTGCATTTTGGTAATATATTATGTAATCTATTAAGTTACGTAGTGCACATGTCCCAACACTGGTTGCCGGTTCGAACCCGTGTTCCACCAGAGTTAGTGTTGATGTGTCCCTGAGCAAGACACTGAACCCCTAATGGTTCCTGATGTGTTGTCAGTAACCTGCATGGTTTCTTCCACCAGTGGTGTGTGAATGGGTGAATGGGATCTAGCTTCTATGTAAATGAAGGTAGATAAAGGTACTATATACCGGTACAATACATGCACCATTTACCATTTGTAATTATTTTTTAAAAAAAAATCCACGCTGCATCAAGGATTTTATTGGCAGGGCCATAGAATTACGATCACATTCAATCATTGACTACATTTACAGCAACTTGATGTAAATTACCATCCAATCCCAACTGGATCATAAAGCTGAAAAGGAATGCTTACCAGGCTGTTAGTTAGAAGTCCAGTCACAGCATGTCACCTGCAGAATAAGCAGAAAACATGGGGAAAACTGATGAATTCATTAGTAATGAATTAGTGCAGAGGTGTTTTTTTTTCTCAAGGGGCCAACGAGAAACAGAAAAATATTGTGGAGGGCCGGGCCCAATACACTAAACTAAATACTTTTCATTTCTATATAGAATATCTTCTTATTAGCCAGTGAAAAATTGATGATCAGGTTGCCTTTCAAAAATTTCCAGTTATTCAATCAAAAATTTCAAAAACAATGGCAAAAAGTTTGTCAATCATACACAAGTCAGGGCGAGGAAGTTGCATGTATGTCAATATGCATGCTTCAAAATAAAAGCAATGCGGTTTTAGTCTACGCATAAGGATAGGTAATACTAGAGTATGTATCAAGTATGTTTCATATTCTTATTTCCAAGTAACCTTTCATGGGCCGGTCAATGTCAGCCAAAGGGACGCATTTGTCCCGCATGGGACGCATAAAGCCCAGGTCTGAATTAGTGCATTATTACTTGATATTGTTTTGGTATAGGTTAATGCTTTATCCACACCGTCTTGTTTTGAGCCGCTGAGTGGTCCAGAAAATGACCACTGGTCTTCCACTGCAGGTTTCCCAGCTGATCCTCAACCAGCCGTCGGCCTTCAGCACCAATACCTTCCCATTGGACCTGCTGAAGAACGGCTCCACCCCCACCCTGGTCACCGACAGCAACGGCAACCACTTCCTCATCGCGCTGACCAACCACGTGTCTGAGAACCAGGCGAGCGAAGCGCCCGACGACAAGGGAACCAATCACGTCACGCTGCAGGTACGTGGCTCACATACGGTGGTACTAATATCAATACAGTGGAATTGTGGTCAAACTCTTGTTCAAGGATGACAAGATATTTATGTTTTGCATATGAGAGGCTTAATGTCGTGAAATTCCTGAACAAAGAATGGGGCTTTTATGTAAAAGTGTTGTAAAACCACTTCTTGCACAAAAGTTTAAATTGTTGAATCTTATGCGTCAGTCTCTCCAACTTATTTCCCTATGTTCATGTGATTTCTTGCAGAGACTGCAGTCTACTCCGACCAAGCTGCCAAGCCAGTCCTCTCCTCAGTTGGCTCAGATGGCCGACAGCCCCTCTGACAAGCCGGCCACGCCAAACGGGACTCAGAACGTGCCAAACGGAAAGGTGAGTTGAATTGTTAAACAGACTCGACGTTTTACTGACAGAATCCAGACACGCGCACCTGGAGGAGAATAACGAATGCGAAAGTGTCGGTGAAAGCTGTAAAAAAAGAGAAAAAAATGTCCCTATCGTAATTGACCCCTGCAGTGTCACGCTCTGCGTCTAAACACAAGGGACTGCATTTTGGTCACGTGCTAAACCCATTATCAGTTTTGTTTTTACCATTTTGACAAAACATTTTGAATAGTTCAACTAGACGACTGACATTGACACGTTGCAAGCTCATAGGGTTTGCATTTTAACTTTTCAAAAATGTTTTTCAAAAAAGTTTTAAAAAATGCTTATGGGTTTACTTACTTATGGGGTTAGCAGTGAGGAAAATGGAGCCCATGCTGTTTTTCTTTATCGTTTTGTTTTTGCATATCTCTTCTCTTTGGAATCTTTTGGGGAAGTGGGGAAAAAAATCCAGCTTGGTCCAATTTTTTTAAACCAACACACAGATGCAAAGGGTGCATGTGAATCAATAGCGGTCAATTACGATAAAATAAAATAAAATAACATCAAACATTCAATTCTTCCAGACAGCCCATGAGTTGGTGTATAAATCAATGAAACACATTTTTATAGAAGACACATACAGTATATGCTATACAGTCAGTACTTTATCCAAGAGGGGGAGTCCAGCCAAACAATGGCTGGTGTTCTCGAACGCTATGGTGTAACCAGGTATGGTGTAAGTCTTCTCATTGGCTGCATGGCAGCAAATCAGGTCTGGAGCCTTGTGTGTAGGCCAAAAGCCTGTACCACCAGACCTGGGCCTGGGCTTACCAAATAATTACCCATAATAATTAAAACCTGCAATTCAAAATGTCCATAAATCACCCAATTAAAGGGATAGAGTCACCAGATGGTAACCACAGGGTTGTCGGTTCGATCCAGGGCTCCCGCAGAGTTGTGTCCTTGAGCAAGACACTGAACCCCTAATTGCTCCTGATGTGCTGATTGCATGGTTTCCACTGCCATCAGTGTATATACAGTATGTGTGTGTGAATGGGTGAATGTGATGCACAAGCTATGTAAAGCGCCTTCGGTGCTATATAAATGCACCATTTACCATTTATTCCCCTGCTTTGTTCATCATGAGTTGAAGCTCTTGATGACGGGTTTTAATCACAACGACACACACCTGATTTGCTGCCATGCAGCCAATGAGAAGACTTACACCATACCTGCCTAGTGTGCGAGAATACCAGCCGATGTCTTTTACCTCTCAGAGAACACAAACCAACTCAGTCCCTCCTAGTCAGTGAGACATTCTTACTGTTCCTTTGGTGATGGTGATAACAGAACAGCATCGTAATGTTTCCATAAAGCGGAGGATAAGGAGTAGAAACGGAGGCTCCGGCGGGGCGCAATAACGCCGGCAATTAACGGCGGCGCGCGGCACAAAGACACTGACGGCAACCCTCGATAAGAGCAGTTGACAGTGGGCTAATGCATTGTGATATGAACATTATTACTCCGCTAATTACTGGGGTTGGCATCTTCCATTACGGTGATTTATGTCTCTCAACGCGGTGGGCTCCGGAGAACAAAGACCAGCTTTGTTTCGCTCTCCTAATTGAGACGTTACTCTGTTCTGTGGTGCAGGTGTGTGAACCGACCCCCCCCCCCCCTTTTTTCAGCAGGAGACTGAGAGTGCCGAGGTTTTCATTTTGATTAAAGGAGAGATAGAGACAGAGGCAGAGAGAGAGAGAGACAGAAGGAGAGAGATAGAGAGAGAGTTGGTCATTGCTCATACCCATTGCTTCAGTTTGTCTGTCTTCATTTTTGCAGAGGTGGAAAAAGTACAAAAATATATTACTTAAGTAAAAGTACAGATTTTCCACTTGAAAGTTACTTAAGTAAAAGTACAAAGTGCCCATTAAGACAATTACTTAAGTAAAAGTACAAAAGTACCTCAAATTAAATGTACTTAAGTATCAAAAGTACAGGGTGTTAAAATGTACTTAAGTACAAAAGTACAAAAGTACAAGTAAAAAGTACAAGATGCTTTTTCCTACAAAAAAGCCTGACAATAGTGGCTTAAATTATTTCAAATGTTTGCAATATAGGAATAGTGTACACCACTGTCTACACCAATGACATTAAATTTCAGAACCCAAATATGCATAAAACCCCATACCCAGAAGTGAGGGGCGCGCTTATCATTATCATCATACAAAATGATATTTAGAGCCATTTCTGTCCCTACTCCTTAATTTGTCTTTAATGTTTGCCATCAAAATTTACATGTTACACTCATACTCAAAACTGTGCTTTAAATATTTGGGTAATTGGCCATTCATCAATGGCATTTAATGTCTGTGTTAGGACAATGCTTGTGTTTACATACAGTCCAGTCAAATGCATATTAGTAGAGGTCCCTGAATTGGGAAAGCTATTGTTAAACAAAACAGACACAATAGGCCTATAGCCCTTCACACCTCACCCACTCTACTCTTAGGACAAGCTGTGATTTTGTCACCCCCAAGATGTAGCCTATGTTCAGTGATAGGATGTTCTCTTTATAAATAATCGGTCATTTCAGTATAGCAAGGACTTGAAATGCACAGGCTGCAGTAGGCTGTGCAGTGCACTGGGCAAATGTTGATGACATTTTTAAAACACGTAGATGAAGAAAGCTGAAACAATTTAACAATTTTAACTACGTCCGGTTCGACCTGCATTTTCATCAGAGACTCATATCATATATAGAGTCACGACAACTCCATTCACTTCATGGTGCCAGTCCAATAGAGGCTCTTCTATATACTTCTATTGAGAATAGGGACAACCGGGAATTATGTAATGCATTGGAGTCTATGGGTTGGCGCGAGTTTTCCCTGAATATCACAACTCGTCTACTAGATCAGGGGTTTTCAACAGGTGGTCCGGGGACCACCAGTGGTCCTTCAGAGGGTTCCAGGACGGTGGTCCCCAGGCTAAATGACGGAAAGTTGGCTAACCAGATGTAACTCTTGAGTGTAAAAATGAAACCAAATGGACCCTTGCGGGTCCATTTTGGTATATTTTGCGCGGAAAATGTAGCGAGTAACGAAGGCTCTAATTTTAATGTAGCGGATAAAAAGTACGATTTTTTGCTCAAAAATGAAACGAAGTAAAAGTAAAAATTCACGGAAAGAAAAATATAAATAAAAGTACAAATTCTCAAAAAATGTACTTAAGTACAGTAGCGAAGTACTTGTACTTCGTTACTTTACACCACTGCTTTTTTGTTAGGGAATTTTAGCAGATATTTGACCAATCTGGGAACTGAACCGTTCACCAAGAAATATCTTCTAATGGTGTCCTAGAACGTTGAACGTTGAACGTTAAAATGTTGAAATTGGCAGCTTGGACTCCTCATGCATTGAAGGGAGCATCAGGAAAGTCCACTGCCGCGGACGGTGTGTTTAGAGCCCAGGATCACGTTAGGAATTGGCACTGGGTGAAAAAATGGGTCACAAAATTGTGCAATGATTTAAAAAAATGAAATTCACTTCTTGTGATAAACCTCATAAAAAAGACAGGGTAGCCTGGCCTAATCTGAAATGATTTGGGACGGGGAGATCTCACCAATGTGTTGTCACCCCTGGCCCCTCCCCCACCGCCCCTCCACTGCTGTGCTACGTCAGATCATTTCGAGCCACGCCCACCCCGAAAGCTTCACTCCCACTTCTAGTCCGTGGCTAACAAATTAGTCCTGGCTTTCCGTTTTTGCACAGCGCGGACGAAAATGAAAACCAGGATACAACACTATTTGTTTTGTTTTTTTTTCTTCTTACAAATTGTGTGAGTTCTCATGGTTTATCACAACCCGTAAACGTCTTCATACAAATCATTTTGGAAGTCTTTTAGGAAAATGAATGGGGAATTTACTTCTGGGCCGCGTGTGACGTCACGAACGGGGCGGGACTGCTCAGCTCTACAGTCTAGTCTTAGCTTGTGAATGTTTGTGAATCTTATCGTTTGACTGAAGGTGCAGAAGGCGGGGCTTGAGCTGCCCATGACGGAACAGACCAATCAGGAGGCCGGCCAGTCGTTCTCGGCTCCGCCCAGCCTGCAGCCTTTCTTCCTGGACGAGGACACGCCTCCCTGTGGGAAAGACGTCCTGTCCCCCGCCTCTCAGACGGTACGGGGAAATGTATTTAAATGTTTTACTTTACAGTGAAATTACACGAGTAGTGCTATCACAAAATGTTTCAACTGGATGTGTGCATAGATCTAGACCCACAGAATCTCTATTATATTAAGTCTTCTGGTCAGTAAAATGGCTCCTTTTTTAAAACCCATTCAGTGTTTTTACGTTTTATTGGTAAAAATAGCAGGTGTACACACCATGGCGCGCTATGAGGCGTGTACACCTGCTATTTTTGGGCGTGGGAATGGTGAAAACGCAGCATAAATCTTTGAATATTATACTTTTCTTTTTTCATAGCGAGCGTTTTTTGCGAAATGGGTTAAGCAGGCACCGTAGAAAAGTTTCTTAAAGCCATGACCCATAAGAGAAATGAAAGGAATTACACTGAGGAAAACCTTCATGTTTTACTTGGTGCTATGTGCTATCATGTGTTTTTTTTTGTTTTTTTTACACGGGTGTGAAGAGAAATCTCCTTCGAGGACAATAAAGATCACAGATATTTTCCTTATTATTTTCCTTTCCTCCAGGAGGACTTGTGTCCTGGTCTGGACCATGAAGAGCTGTTCAGTCCTCTGTCTCCTGCGTCCATCAAGACCGCTGTCTCCTCGCCCGGCGACAAGGTGTGTGTGTGTGTGTGCGTGCGTGTGTGCATGTCACCACTTCCTTCTCACCAGCTTTGGGTCGTGTTGCCTCTGGGTCAAATCTTGCGTTTGTTGTTGCTTGCTTGATGCTAATGACTGTGGACTGGAGGCATTAAACCCTGTGCTGTTTTGTGTCTCTACTTTACCAGGAGGACGCCGAGCATATGGACGACCTGTTTGATATCCTGGTTCAGAGTGGAGGTAAGACACAGAAACATGTCGGTTGTTAACAGCTTCACTCCCAAGAACGACTTAGACGAGTTGTGCTTTAGTTATTTTATCCGCGTTTTTCATCCTTTTTTTTTGGTCGGGCGATCTGGAAGGACAGCTGAGGACCTGAGGCTTGGGTCCATAGCGTCATCGTTGTGACGCGGCTAGGTACTAGAGTGTAGAGGCTTCTGGGAAGTCCAAACTACAGTTCCCTCCTAAACTCATTTTCCCAGAAGACTTTGCACGCTCGTGTGACTCGCGAATGGGAGTCAAACTGTTAGTGGTACCGTTTGGAGCCGACCTAACTAACTGCTTTTCAGCCTCTTCAACTTCTTCCCTTCCGATTTCCCTAGCCTTACCGGCCGCAATCCTAACCATTAATATCTTTTCTGCCAGAAATCTCCTCGTCCTTCAAGTCGGCCCCGGACCCCTCTCTGGCCTGCTTCCACCCAGACTTCCGCTCCTCCTCCGCCGCCTCCTCCTCCCCTCCGCCCTCCCCGCTGCAGCTGGAGCTGTCTCCGCCCTGCTCCCTGCCGCCGCCACCGATGGCTGACCCTAACCCACCGCCACCAGTCGAACAGGCTCCAACAACCACCACCATGGAGGAAGAAGAAGAAGAAGGTAATGGCGGAGGAGAACTCCAAATGGAGAACTCGGGCGGGACGGCACGCCTGGAGGACTTCTTGGAGAGCACCACGGGCATGAAGCCTCTCCTGCTGGGCTCTGAGGAGGAGGACAGCCGGCGGCTGATGATCGACGATCTCCACAGCCAGATGCTGAGCACGCCCAGCATCCTGGAGCACCACCACCACCACCAGCGTCCGCCGCCCTGCTCCTCCTCCCCCATGGACACCACCTCCTACGACCTGGGCGGCTACGGCGTGGCGACGGACGGGGAAGGAGCGGGGCAGGAGCTGGACAGCATGGACTGGCTGGACCTCGGCATGGTGAGTGGAGGAGGAGGAGGAGGAGGGGGAGGAGAGGACAGGGAGGAGGACGAGGACGAGACCCCGGCCCTGATGGGACCGCCCACGCCGCCCGGCGGCGTCTTCTCGGCGGACTTCCTGGACGGTGCTGACCTGCAGCTCCACTGGGACTCGTGCTTGTAGCCTGCAGCCGCCTTCCGACGCTCGAACGCGTTGCCGGCGATCGGCGATCGGCGATCGGCGATCGCCTCGAAGCGGCGCGTTGGAGGTTGACGCGTCAAGATGCGCGCAAGGGTACCGCACGTAGGCCCTTTTATGTTTGTTGGGGGCAGGAATCGACCTTACTAAGAATCCTGAGGCGTCATACACACACAGAGCAGGGGTTTTCAACCTTTTTGACTCCAGGGACCACCATTCATTCAGCATTTGAGCCACGGACCACCATTTGATTATATTTTCACATCAAAGTTTGGTTTTGTCCACAATTCCAGGCTGGATTTTGCCAACAAAACAGTGTAAACGTCTTAATTAAGTGGTGCTCACTCAGATGATGAATATTTTAACTCTTGAGAGTTAAAATATATATATAAAACCAAATGGACCCTTGCGGGTTTCATTTTTACACTCTCAAGAGTTACATCTGGTTAACCAACTTTCCATCATTTAGCCTGGGGACCACCTGGAACCTTTTCAAGGACCACTGGTGGTCCCCGGACCACCTGTTGAAAACCCCTGACATAGAGAACAACATGTCCTGTGCTCTCTTGACTGTGTTCGATTGCACCCCCATCAAACACTACAATTGAGGCGGTCATGAAACCAAAGCGCAGGATGTTTGGTCTTTACGTGTGCACGAAGCCGGACGAGACATTCCGACGCATTTTACGGGGCCAGGCAGGCTCTCGTCTCGAAGTGAGCGCTGCTGGTGCCACGTACTACAAAATGTCTTTCTGATACGAGTAGCCCAGTGGACTGCTCATTACGAGTTGGCTCTTATTTTCAAGAGAAAGAAGAGAAGTTCGTTTAGGTTGTTATCCCCAGGCTGCCGTGAAAAGCCGTTGACGATTCCATTCGGAGGGCTGGTCTAAGCAAGTCAACGAGAACCCACGATTGGATTCAACTGACGTTTTTCTTAGCCAACGTTCGGCATTTTATGATGTGAAAACCACGCACCCGTCACTTGAACGATTGAACACACTTAGGAAATATCTTAAACATGGGACCTCCGAGGCATTAGGTGATCAGCTCATTTTGACGGTGTTGAAAGTAGGCTACAGAGTTCCGCTGCAGAATCCATGTGTTCGCCACAGAGTTCATGCGCAACGTCACGCCGGCTAAAGTAACGCAGTGGTAAGGTAGAGACAGTCTGCCGCACGCAACGAGCAACATCTCCAGCTGCTCCTCTGAGAACTGTAGCAACCAGGAACATTCGGTGCATCCCTGCACATACACTGTACTGTTATGTGCTGATCTTTGAGCACTTATCAGGCTTGCACTATATCTTTGTTCATCGTTTCGGCAACACCGTGCGGATCCGGACACAAACTTTACAAATGAACCATCGTAGTCCTTTATTTAAAGGTCACAGTTACTGGCTATGCAAAGTAAAGCAACAAGTAGTAACTTTTTACAGTAGGTAAATATTTTTGCAGCCAATGTCTGTGTTCACTGTCTGGGTAGTTGAATCACTGAGACAACTGTTGCGTCTTTCTTTGTTTTCTTTTCTTTGTGGTCTCAAAAACATGAGTGAACCTTGACTGAAAAAGACTCACTCACTGTATAAAAATGGATGGCAGAGATCCTTACACAATACTTCCATCCTTTCTTTTACTTTCTCATAGTAAAGTGCCGATTCATCGATGTGCTGGTTAAAAAAAGCAAACGTTTCGGCCCGAGCACTAACGAATGTCTGTTTGCTTTTGGATTTCTCCCTTCATCTTTATACATTGAGTGAGGCCTTTTCAGACAAGTACCTGGAGAGTTAGAAGGTGTGCAATTACATACAAAGTTGTGCAAACAGAGCGATACGAATAATGCAGACTGCGAGATCTTCGCCCTGGCGTGGAGTCAGTGCCCCCAGACTCCACGCATTGGGTCCTCTGACCAGCCAATCAGCAGCGATGCTGTCCGAAACTCTGGAAACGTTTCAGGTGTTTCATCCGGTACCGGGGGCGGATTGGGACATATTTTCCCACCGGGACAATTTTGCCTTTGCCAGGCCACTGGTTAACCAGATATAACTCTTTGAGAGCGTAAAAATGAAACCAAATGGACCCGCAAGGGTCCATTTGGTTTCATTTTTACACCCTCAAGAGTTAAAATATTCATGTGAATTAGCCCAACTTAGTCGACACAACTAGAGAATGTAGAAGATTTCTCCTACTTGAAGGCTCTTTTTTGAAAAAGAAAAAAAAAACCCTGTCCAGGCCACTAGGTGGCGCAGGCCACCGGGAAAACTCCCTGTACTCCAGATGGCCAATCTGCAGGTGTTTCATCCGGTACCAACTGAACTGACCAAAGGTGGAAGAAAACAAAATACAATCCTAGCCTGGTTCAGACCACTCTCTGAGTGGACTGTGTCTCTTGGTCTGGCCTTCTATCGTCAACCTATAATTTGCTTCGGTACCAAGATGTATTTAATTCCAATGAGAATCACAGTTGAGTGTTAATCTAACGACAAATCTGAACGGATTAGCCAGCAGCCCTGTCGCTCAGCTGTGCAACAGTTTCAGTGTCAAACAACAAACATGGCGGCCGCAACTGCGGTGAGTAGTGGCCGTATCAATCTGTCTTTTAATTAAATCAACTTATGATAAATAGTAGTAATAATAGAAGTGTCGGGTTGTATAAACATCAACATCCAACAGATTGTCCTGCTTTTGTTCACATGCTAGCAGCGCTCGTTGGCTGTGTTTGTTTGGTTAGCAAACAGGCTAGCCCACATGATTGACAACAACCTCCAACAACCCTGGTTTGTTCGCTCAGACAGTGGACGAAGTCAGACTCAGGCTTCAGGAAGTTGAACTAGAGTCTGATAATCAGGCTAATACAATCCGTTTGCATATTTGTCTTTGCTGGAAACGAATATCTTCAGGTCATTATATGTCAGTGATGTTTTTTGCAGAGGTAGTGTTGAGTCACCAGGTTCAGGTTCATCGAACCGTGTATATCAGGGCTATATCGATCTAATCTAAACATGCACTGTTACTTTCAGAATGCTGTTTATCCTGCTGGAAGAGACTGTTTTCTCTATAGCCGTGGTGGTGACGGATGTGGTAGCCATTTTGTCAGGGGCGGATTGGCCATCTGGAGTACAGGGAGTTTTCCCGGTGGCCTGCGCCACCTAGTGGCCTGGACAAGATCCAAAATGCACTAGAATGTGCTAGATGCTCGCCTGGAACATGCAGATCAAAATGACCATTAATCTTCTACATTCTCTAGTTGTGTAGACTAATTTGGGCTAATTCACATGATGAATATTTTAACTCTTGAGGGTGTAAAAATGAAACCAATTTTGTTTCATTTTTACGCTCTCAAAGAGTTACATCTGGTTAACCAGCTGAGTCCCTTCATGTTTTATTCTACGTGGGACTACGTTTGAACTTACTGTTCCATCCGTGAGCATTTGCTGTGGGCTTACAGTAAATGTTACCGTACATCACCACAGCAATCCCTAAAACCCAGTAATATTTATAATAGCTTTATTTAAGTTGAGAGATGAAAAGTCTTAGAACATACAGCATTTACTGTCACACGCCAAGGCATATAGTCGGGGTGAGATCTACCGTATAAGAATTTAGTTTAACAGACTAAAGACCTGGCAACACATTCACAATGCAGAATGTATAACATAACGTCCTATTACGTCAACGGACACAGTTTGACGCATAGCGTCCATTTTTAGAACTCCTCTTCGCAATGTTGTAAGTTGCGATATACCATAATAAGAATTGGATGTTGACATTTACATTTCTTATTTATTTCTATTGTTGAAGACTGCAATAATGTTATCTTAGTGTGCACTATTGACCTCACATATGCACGCACGCGCGCGCGCGCACACACACACACACACACACACAAATAAATGCTCTATTTGTGAGGATTGGATAATGTTACTGCGATTGTTATTATATATCACTGTCCTGTACTGTATCAGTACATTTGCCAATGGAGAAATGGATTCAAATGGACTTGTTTCTCCTCGATAAGTCGTGCGGTGTCTTATTGGACACGGAGTGAGCATGTACAGTATTGTAGTGCAAATGTGTTCATGTAGTTTAGATTTGTGTGGGTTTTTGTTCTTTAATTGTATACAAATATATGTATAGATATTCGGTTATTGAACCTTAGGCGGTACAGGTTTAGTATTTGCACTGTGCAAAATGCTGTTTATGACATAATGTCTGTATTCTGCTCCCTTCTCTGCACCCATGGTAACGTGTATGCAACATGCACACACACACACACACACACACACACACACACACACACACACACACACACACACACACACCTGCCTGTTTGAGGTTACACCTTTCTGTGCTTGCTGCTTCTGTTCACATAAACGGCACCTTAATAATGACACATATAACAAGACTGCTAATAATAGTAAATGAGACATACAGTATACCTGTACGTATTACCAAAGAAGCTTTACATAAATGGAACAATTTACTTTCGTTTAAAAATACATATGAATTATTATTTATTACTGGTGATTACTGCATTTGTATCACATGGTAGGTTACATACATGCACTCAGATAAAAAAAAAAAAGATAAACAGCTGATCTACACACTCACAACACAATGACTGGATGAGCTGTGAGTTGGTACGGACTGTCATTGTTTTTAACATTCTCACAGAATGTTGGCTGTTTTATATGACATGTCCAGAATACTGACACTATGGACTGTGTATTTGTGTTTTTTATTAGCATGTTTTCCCCATCGATGGGGATTCAAACCAAAGGTTTCTGTCACGTTTTCAATACAGTAGCCTAATACACACAGTTGGTGGGCTAGTGTATCGTAATGGCTGGGGTATTTATTACAATGTTCTTGTACAATGTGTGTCCAGACTTTGCACTTAAGTTGTCTCCTTTGAGACATGCGTTGGACTTTTGAGAAGTCGTCATTTCGATTTAATCCGAACGGTTCTTCAAGATTGCTGACATTTTCACCACTGTGGAAGATAATTTAAAAAGCGATCGTATCTCTGCTGTGATATAGAGGCATTATAGTACTGTGAGCCTGTTTGAAAGTTTAAAGTACAAGCTTAGGCCCTTGGAAAAGTTTGATGTCTTTTTTTGCTTAAACTGCAGGATATGCAGAGCCTGGTAAAGTCACCCAGCTTTCATCCAGCATGACGGCGTTTTGAAGTTTGATATTTTATCTGTTTCTCTGCTGTATTGGTTCCTGTAACCTGCTCCATGTAAATGACTGGTGTTGCCTTACTTGCGTTTTAACGTGTGGAACGAGATGAGGCGAAGTATGTTTTAATTTTAATCTGGTCTTTTTTTTTTTTTCCTTAAAAAAAAGTTTGTTAAAAAATAATAATTGAAATCAACAAATGTTTGGACTTATTTCATTTATAAAAACAAAAATGATTTCATACATACAAAAACTTTTGCAATATATACAAGCCATAAGAATCATCAACAGAGTGATAATATAAATATGTATTAACACCTTCTCTGCGATACCCGGGATATCCGGGAAATCCGAGAAATGGCTCAGGCTGCGGTAGCCGAGATACCCGGGATTTGATTTTTATTTGCATTTACATTACCTGGGACACTTTCCAGCTTCTCACAAAATCTCAAGCTTCTATGATAAAAAAAGGGTCAGAAATAATGTGTTCAAGAAAAAAAGTCACAGGAATGGTCACAGGGACCACAGGAGTGGTCTGTAGTGGGCCACGGTGGCCAGCTCAACACCAAAACAAACTGCCGCACCATGGCAACAGCAGAGCATGTGCTCCGGCTGCTCTATGTAAACAGTGGGGCACGTGCACACACCATCTAGTCAAGCAATACATATTCTGATCTCAAGAAAAAAAAAGTCACAGGAATGGTCACAGGGACCACCTGTGGTCGTTAGTGGGCCATGGAGGCCAGCTCAACAACAACAACACCACCACAACAACAACACAACACCAGCCATTCTGATCTTTTGCTGTCTGGACTCAGGACCAGGCAAAACAAAGCATTGTGACCCAAAACAAGCCTTTTCATGGCAGCACAGCCATCCAACATGAAAGCAATCCACAATCAAACACAAACAATATAAACAATATAAAAGGCTCCATACCGTAGACGTAGTTGTGAGTTCAGTCTTGATAGAATCCATTTAGCAAGTATTAGTAATTGCTGTGTTGGACTGTACTTTTTACTGTTCCTTGTTGCGGTCGAGTGTCTAATAAAGCAATCAATCAATCAAAAGTAGCCCTATCCTGGCTGCTCCTGCTGTCCCGGACCCCCGATCCCACCCGCAGAGCCAGCAGGCGTTTGGCTGCACGCAGCCGGGAGAGCAGCCGGGTCCCTGGGCGAAGTGCCGTGGGGCTGGCTGCCTCTGATCCAGCTCCAGCCCTAATCCAGTACCAGAACTACCAGTGGTCCTTGAGAGAGTTCCAGGTGGTCCCCAAGTTGTTTTATCCAAATGTAACTCTTGAGAGTGTAAAAATGAAACCAAATGGACCCTGGCGGGTCCATTTGGTTTCATTTTTACACAAGCAAAAGAAATCTTTAGTTTTGGGGTCTGTGCGTCTAAAAATATCCTCAATTGGTGGTCCGTGGCTCGAATGCTGAATAAATGGTGGTCCCTTGGATGAAAAAGGTTGAAAACCCCTGGTGTAGGTGGAAGAGGCTGGATCAAGACGCTCGTTGTGGAAAAAATAATTATGGTGGATTTTTTTTCCTCGTCTGGATAGCGGATACGGGGTCCGACCAACACGCCAGTAAAGGGGTCCGCTCTGCTTTTTCCACGCCGGGGGGAAGATCACTGTCCGAAAGGAACGTGTTGCAGAGTCCATCCAACTCCCAGAAGTCCGTGTCGAATCAATCAGGTTGGTGGATCCTCATGTTTTATCACCAGCTTTCTTTCTTTTTACTATACTGCACCTCGTTTACGTGTGTGCGCGCGTGTGTGTGGCTGCTGCTGCAGGCTGCATGATCTATGCCTAATATGTGCATTTCTCAATACAAAACATAAAAAGAGAACGAGAGTGTCACACAAGCTAACTGAAGGTGTGTGTAAGCCTAATACAACGATCGACTGGTCCCCTCCAATAACTAACTCCAAACGGCAGCGACCCATAAGTTTCTGTTTTCCAGGAAATGGGAACTTACAGAGAAATACAGTAGTTACGACAACTCCAGTTCAATTCATTGGGCCAGTCCAATGGAGGCTCTTCTACATAGACTTCTATTGAATCGGGACAACAAAAAGGGACAAGAAGGAGTCACGGAATGCATTGGAGTGTATGCATTGGAGCTGAGCTGATCAGGCCCCTCAATGTCCAAATGTCCGAATCAATGTCCAATGAGATGGCTCAAAGAAGCAACCTGCGTTGCCAGATTCTGTGAGAGAAATAAGCAATGTACTCTGTTCCTACTCTAGGGCTCTCATGACTGAATGTGAATGCTATTTTACTGGCTAAAATTTCCTAATTTGTTGTTTCCTTTTTCATGTAATGTATGTATAGGCTCGGGGGAGGAGGACTTTGTGGATGATCTTTTTATATGTTTTTTCATATGTTTCTAGGTGCTGAGAACCACAGCCTCACCAGGCTCAACCTCCCCCCCCATCCCCCAGATCCAGTCACAAGAACTGCTCAGTGCTGAGCTTGTAGATCTGCCACGTGTGTGCGTGTGCACATGTGTGGGTGCATGCAACTGCGTACCGTGTCGGTACCGTGAAGTATGTGCGTGCGTGTGGGTGCGCGCATGTGCGTGTATGCAACACACACACACACACACACACACACACACACACACACACACACACACACACACACACACACACACACACACACACAATTTGTATTTTGTATTTGATTTGTGTGTGGAAGAAGAGAAATAAAAATGCCTGAGAAAATGCAATGTGTGTTTTCATTGTGTTATGACAAACCTTATAGATTTTTTTTTTTTACATGTCCCAGTGAAAGTAGAGTGTTAGAGCTTTCATTTGATGTATAACATGTCTATGTCACTGCAAGGGAGAATGTTTTATAGGCATTACAAAGTGTGCTGCAAACAACAGGCTCTATCTCAAAATGTAGTCTCCAGAGGCCTGATTTGGGGAGGTAGCAAGCTGTATATAATGTCTTATATCTAAAGAATGCAATATGCTACAAACATAATTTTTTTTCTGGGTAAAAAGGACAGCCACCTGATTCATTTGGGATATTTGTGATTATTGTCGCATTATCACAAAATATGCAATGGGCCTTCAAAGTTACATCACATATCCTATTGAACTATATTAAAGCAGATGACCATCTCTTTTCCATCAGAAAAATATGGAGGGCCAAATCTGCCAGCTTATTTTATTTATAAATCAATGAATATATGTTACAATACATATATAAATGCATAAATAAATCCATGAATGCTTCATTTTATAAATAAATAAATGAATATATGCGATAATAGATAAATAAATCAATAAATCAATCAATGAATATGGAAATCAATAAATAAATCAATAAATAAATGTATAAATAAATACATAAATAAATACATAATTAAATAAAGAATTTAATGCATAAATGCATAAATAAATAAATACATAAATAAATAAATAAATAAATATAATTAATTGAAATGTGCATTGAAGTGTGCCTTTAAAAACACTATTTCAATAATCTTTTCTGTATATCAATAATCTTTTCTGTATATCATTAATCTTTGTAATGTGTATATCAGTACACATTTCAGTACACATTTCAATGCACATTTCAGTGAACCTATGTTAATGAGGGGGCAGGATTTGATGATGTCACTCACTGATGAGGCGGACCTTGATGATGTCAGTAAGCAACCATTGGATAATCTATGCAGGAGATCACAGATTGACTATACTTGTCTGTTTTTTACCCGGAAACAGGGGCGTGCACAGTAAGACGCTAAGGGGTGCTTGAGCACCCCCAAGTGGCCCTCTCTGGACCAACATGCCCTTTTTAAAAGAACAAAATCTAAAGTTCAACGATTTTTCCCTCTGAAACCATAAGGGCTATGTTTACAAAACTTGGGGAGGTGGGTGGACATATTTTTAAAAAATATTTTATTTTAAAATTGTATCGGTCGGCCTCATGGTGGCGCTATAACAGCCCACCAAACAGCCAGTTACGTTTTGGTCCATAACTCTTGAACCGTAAGTCGTAAATTTAAAATTCCTTTTTCCCAGCATTCCTTGGGTCATGATGCATCTCTCCATATAGGCCACGCCCATTTCCGCCATTAAAGTTTTTCCGCCATTTTGGATGTTGTTAAAAACACACTTTTTGCCCCTATTCCTATATATTTAAGTAAAATCTTACAAAAATTGGCACACATGCTCTGTGGACCTATCCGATAAAAGTGACCACACAGATTTTTGATTAAGCGTATCGTTTGCCCATAATTGGCTTCCAAAGTTAGTGGGAGGGGCCTATTTCACAAATAAGTGCCACAAATCATTCAAATGTCCAAACCTCCCCAAATTTGAATCGCATGTTGTGGGTGGTGGCACCAACAGGTAGCCAAAAAATCCATTGGTTGGCCTCATGGTGGCGCTATAACAGCCCACTTTACATTTTGGCCCATAACTCTTGAACCGTAGGTCATGAATTTAAAATGATTTTTTCCCAGCATTCCTTGGGTCATGACGCAACTCTGCTACTAGAGTTGGCTCAAATGCCCCTCCTAGTGGAAGAGTGGTGAGTGCCACTCACCACTCTTCCACTAGGAGGGGCATTCGAGTCCAGTCCAGTGCAGTAGGTTTGCAACACTACCACTTTGTGTCAGAATATGGAACTGTTGTCCACAAGAGTCATGGCCTGTTTTAAAGGGAAGGGGATCTGCTTTCATTCTAAGGGACAGGAGCTTGAAATTCAGTTTCTAGAGAAGAAGCCATTATTTTCTTCAAACCATTTTATATAGCAGTAGCCTAATGCGTTTGTATAGTTGTACTTGTAGATGCTGAAATGCTGTTTTCTATGTGTTTTTAACCCCCCAAAACTCAAATTTTTTCCTCCGCTAGAGTGCCCTCATGGTTAAATTTGAGCACCTGCCCTTGAAACTCTCTGTGCACGCCACTGCCCGGAAATGGTGATACTATAAAATTGGCTTTTCATGGCAATTCATAGCTTTCAGTCACGTGGTTTCTCCGTCCCTAGCTGGCGGGCAGAAAGGACGTCGCTGTAAACATAACACACGCAGTTCCCTAGCTGTTTTAAATTCCAAGGAGTATTTAGCTCAGTCGTTTTCAACCTTTTTCATCCCAGAGCCCACCATTTATTCAGCATTTGAGCCAGGGACCACCAATCGATGATATTTTTTAGACCCACCAACCCCAAAACTAAAGATTTCTTTTGCATCTGTCCATGACGATTAATCTTCTAGTTTTGTAGATTTGGACTAATTCGCTGATGGATATCATGCGATATGGACCCTTGCGGGTCCATTTGGTTTCATTTTGTACTCTCAGGAGCTACATTTGGCTAAACAACTTTGGCGGGGACCACCTGGAATCCGTCCCCACGCCACACCGCCACAAAGGCGCCGGCACAAAAGCAGACAGCCACCTGTGTAGAAAGTGAAGAGCCCCCACCGTTAAAGCGAAGGCGAGCAACGCCACGCCAGCCAGAAGTAGCCTCTACACCTAGGCTTTCATTTTCGTCCGCCTTGCGCGAAAACGGAAAGCCTGGACTAACGCACGTTGGAAAGTGGCCTTGAGGGGAGTGTCAACCTTCCGGGGTGGGCGTCGCTCTAAATAATGTGACGTAGAACAGCAGTGGACGGGCGTGGGAGGGGCCGGAGATGACGACACGTTAGTGAGATCAAATCAGAGCGCAGCACTTCCGCCGTGTGGATCCCACGACACCCCCGCCCCCCAAGGCCAAAATCATTGAGGGCTAGACCAGGCTAGCCAGAAGTGAAGCCAGAACAGCCAGCACAACACGACAAAACGTCTCCCACTGTGACAGTGCACTGTGCACAGATGAAACCAAACGGACCCGTGAGAGTCCCGTTTGGTTTACATTTAGTTTAGTTTAGTTTGTTGTGTTATGCTAGCTACAAAGAAGAAGCTCCTCACCCCCCACACGACAGCGCCCCAACACAACCAGACTTCCAGGCCAGCCCGGATGTGTTGGGGTGCTGTCGTGCTGTCAAGTAGCCGTATGCACTTCCACACCAGCGGCGCAGCACGGAGAAGGCTCTGACAGAGAAGAACCCTCCACCAGACACACGAAAACATCACCAAACTCGATACAAACCAGTGTTGCCAACTGCCAAAATCCAAATGCACTAGAATGCGCTAGAGCAGTGTTTTTCAACCATTTTCATACCAGGGCCCACGATTTATTCTGCATTTTAGCCACGGAGGACCACCATTTGATGTTGACTTTAGTCTCTCTGACTAATTTAGGAGAGATAACTGGCAAAATGTTGGTCAAAATAACAATTCTTCTATGTTTTCTAAATGTGTAGATTAAAATGTGTAGATTGGAAAATTAGGTAATTCAGATATAGAAATATAATTTAACTCTTGGGGTCCATTTGGTTTCATTTTACAATCTCAAGAGTTAAATTATAGGGTCGCTTTGGTTACTAATGGTCCTTTCTAGGAAGGAAGGAGGACTCTATCATAGGAGGAAAATGGTGAAAAACGAGGGTTTTATTCCTGGCGTCTGTCAACCAATTTCACTCCAACTCAACAGCACAAAAGCACTAGATTTTCCGCCAGGAGTTCTGTTTTCCACTAATTTTGGCGCTAGGGGGGTCTGAAAAAGAACTAAATATAACGCCAAATGCGCCAAGTTGGCAACACTGATACAGACGGGTCTCACATGGTCTATGCCCCCCCCCCACCCCACCCCCCCCCACTATAGTCTGGACACTGCTGTTCACAATTACAACTTACTTGTAGACAAGCATTAATTTGTGAGAAACGAAGTGAGATTGATGAACGGTACGTTATTTTCTAAATATATCTGGAAACTTTAAATTAAATTATGCATAAGAAAAAAAAAAATCTCCAGAGGATTTTTTCCCTTGCTCTGGGCTTGATTGCTAGTGGCTGAATGGGAAAGACACGCCCACAACTGGAAAAACACGCCCCTCATTAACATAGGTTCACTGAAATGTGTATTGAAATGTGTACTGAAATGTGTACTGATATACACATTACAAAGATTAATGATATACAGAAAAGATTATTGATATACAGAAAAGATTATTGAAATAGTGTTTTTAAAGGCACACTTCAATGCACATTTCAATGAATGATATTTATTTTATTTATTTATTTATATATTTATTTATTTATGCATTTATGCATTAAATTCTTTATTTAATTATGTATTTATTTATGTATATTTATTTATACATTTATTTATTGATTTATTTATTGATTTCCATATTCATTGATTGATTTATTGATTTATTTATCTATTATCGCATATATTCATTTATTTATTTATAAAATGAAGCATTCATGGATTTATTTATGCATTTATATATGTATTGTAACATATATTCATTGATTTATAAATAAAATAAGCTGGCAGATTTGGCCCTCCATAGGAAAAGGTCAAAGGTCAGCAGTCAAAGTGTTAACTGAAATTATATGTAACTACACACTAGACTACACAGACGAATAAGCTATGTGTGTGCTGTGCAGTACAACGCACACAATTCAATTCAAAGCAGCTTTTTTTTCTCTTTTGCCTATTTTTGACAAATGGTGACATTTTTCCTCAGGACATATCGAAAAACAAAAATGAGATTTAAGGTGTGTTTAAATGTAGCAGCTGATGTGTTGTTTAAAACTTCATTGAGCCAATGAAAACTGGCAAAAAGTGCTATACAAAACCTCTTAACTCCATTGCACCCTCAAACTGCCTGCTCAAACTGCCTGCTAAAACCGCTAACTCCACCACCTCTCCCTAGATGTCATGTAGGCCTAAGTATAATTGACAAAGTTGTGCAAAGTCAAATAGACTTTGATGAGGCAACATTGCATCATCGAAGGAACATTTTCAAAATATAAGGTTTCTTTTATTTTCTGAAATGTTATGTAAGATCTAGGTGTTATGTAAGATACTATAATCAATGATGCCTGCATTCTGCACGGCTCACAGCCATGTCTCCCCTATGATGATCATAGAAACCTTTCCATTCAAAAACCCAGACATTTTCACCGCATGCTCTCTGCAGGAATTTCACCATCATGCAAATGACCGGCATTGTTAGAAACCCAAGCAACCGGACACCCGACACCAAAGTTCAAAAAATGCGTTGTCACATTTGCATGCCGCTCTGTAACACAGACTGCCAAAATGACTTCATGTCTGTCATGGAAGACGACTTTACACCTATGCTGTCTACAGTAGGTGTATCCTACTTACACCTACTGGTGTGCAGCAGTCTTGTGTTAGCGGCACTGAAATTTCTCTAATGTTACATAGGAGCTCACTATATTTGATAAGTGACATAATGTTAGAGGGTACTTTTGTGTGTGTCCGCACAATGCCACACATCCAAAGAAAGTTTGGATGCGCTCCAACAAAAAACAAACGAAAGGGAGAAAGTCTGTACGCCATTTTGAAAGCTCCAGAAGTAGCCTAATGTATTTTTATTTATGGCCATATAGTGGTAAAAACTTAACAAAAAACATTGTTTCGGTCTAAATTGTACATGCTGCCCCCTTCCTTTTTTTTTCTTAACCCATTTTTCACCCAGTGCCAATTCCTAATGTGATCCTGGGCTCTACACTCCCTCCACCAACCTGGTGCAGACTGGCCTCATGCTTCCTTCAATGCATGAGGAGTCCAAGCTGCCTTCTTTTCACCTGACGGGGGTGTTCCCCTGGTTGGACGTAGCGCGTGGAAGGATCACGTTATTACAACCAGTTCCAGTCCCCTCCATCAGGTGCCCCGGCTGGCCAGGGGGAGGCAGTTTAGAGCCCAGGATTACTGCATGTTTTTGTGAGGGTATCTACCCTAGGGGACACGGAGAGAACGAGGAGACATGCCGCCAGCACCCAAAGCGGCGCCCCTAGCGGGAATCGAACCCAGGACCTACTAGCTGTAAGGCGACGGACAAGTGAAAAGGTTTGTGAAACAATGTGGTTTTTTGCTTTAATGTGGAGAGCATTGTGGCATCTTGCTCAGGGTTATTATAGTTATGGATTTTTCATTTAGTTTCATTTTAGTTTAGTATTAGTTCGTTTGGACATTTTATTTTCTAATTAGTTAGTTTTTACAGTGGGTTTGCTAGTTTTTATTTAGTTTTTATTTTGGTGAAAAGATTTAGTTTTAGTTTTAGTTATTGTATTTTTTCCGTGCTTTGGTTGTCAGATATAGGATTAAAAAATGTGCCATTATAGGAAACGGTTGGTATTCAACCCTTGCTTTGAGTTTCTTTGTAGATTTGATGATTGCACTCTCCCACAAGAACACAATTTTTACCCCCAGTGTTATGGAACTCAGTAGTGAATAGAAGATCTATTCTAGATTCTATCATTCTAGAAGCAGCTCCTCCTCATGCTGGTCACCAAAACATTTTTAATCTAAAAGCTTTATTAAAACTAAAACTAAGGCTATTTTGGGTATAATTTCAGTTTTCGTTAGTTTTCTGAACCCACATTACAGTTTCAGTTTAGTTATCGTTTTTTTGCATTCAATTTTAGTTTTTAATAGTTTCACTTAACTCAAATGTTTTTTAAATTTGAGTTTCGTTTTTTTTAGTTAGTTTTAGTTAACTATTATAACCCTGGTCTTGCTGCAGGACCGTGTGCACAACAACTTGTATTGGGCTGCATAATAGAAGGCAGATATACCACCAATCATCTGCTGGAGAGGTTCAAATGAGAGCCACCTGTGTTCCCAGCCAAACACTACAAAAAGGCTTTGTCTCCTCGAAGCACTACTAGCCCCTTTAATAGCTCTCTCTCTCTCGGTGGCAGGTTGGCATGCGGTCCATGGTAAGCGAACAACACAGACACTCTCCCTCACCAACGTATTGTAATCAGAATGCATTAGAGCGACTGTGTGTTTCTCACCTCGCAGGCTGCATACCGATGCTTCACACTCTGTTCAACTGCTGGGGCTGGGCTGGAAGTGAGGCTTTATAAAAATGTGGCATGGAAAATGGAGCTTGTTTCCCCCTAATACTCCCCACGGTGTGGAAAAGACATTGAGGTAAGACGATATTATAACTGAAGCATCAGGTGGTCCCAACACCTTTACTCACATGTCCTCTAGAAAGAAAAGACCTCGTTCAAGTTAATTAATTTGAAGACTTTAGGTATTACAGGCAACTTTTAGCCAAAAATCAAATTCTACTACTTCTAATCAAATTCCTCCACTTTGATGCTGCAGCTGTTTCCCTGCAAACAGACACTTGCTTGACGGTCCAGAACTTTTGTTGTTGTCAACAAATCGTCGAGGGCTCATGGCAAGGCAGTGCTAGTGTGTTGGGGGAGGAAGGGGTTTGTGTGGGATGAGGCGGTGTTTTCGCCAATCACAGCGCAGCAGTCACAAGCCGTTTCATAATGAGCCAATAGAGTGTGGAGGTGAGGCGGAGTTCGATTTCAAACCTGTTTACAAACACAGAGTTTGTACAAACTAAAGTTGCCTTAATACCTTTAACTCCTGGCCCGCCGATCCCGCGCTCGTCGTGCGCATGGAACTTTTTGCTCAGATCGTCAGAGGACAGGTTAGTCAAGAGTAAGACACATGCATGACGTCATGGCACATGGTGTTTAGGAGATCTGGCGCTTCAAAATAAGGGCTTGAGCCGTGGCATAGGGCAGAAAAAGACGCACACGTGATCGCGGTCCATGTGTTAATAAATGGGCACTTTGGGGCCGACCTTGTTTGTTTGTCACTCTCGCTCCTCTCCTGAATCAGTTCCCAAAAAACAGCTTCACCATTCATTCAGTGCTTTGAGTCTTTCTGGGGCTCTGTTTCTTTGGTGGCGAAGGGGGGGTGGGGAGGGGGGGTGTTGGTCAGCACCAATATCTCCCAAGCAACCGCACCGAAAGTTCACATAATCAATAAAATACCCTCGGTTACAGGAAGAGGGGGTTTAAAACCTCTATAATTAAAAACCAAAAATAAAAGGCCTGGCGGAATAAAATACAATGCAAGGCGCCTGCAAAACCGATAAAAAGAGACCTAAAAATAGCCCCTCCTGCTGCATGGCCAGGTTAAGTGAACAATAAAACAACGGACGTTAAAAAAGGCCAGCGTACACGCAGGAGTACACAGATCCTCTCCTTCTTATCTGGGATCTGTCGTTGTGTTGTTGCTGGCTCACCGCACTCACAGCAGCCATTCCTCATGGGGAACAGGACGGATGTAAGATTTCCAAATGGGGGGGCAGGAGAAAATGGTATGGGTGCGGCTTCATCGACTTCATGGAAGCTGCACCCATACCATTTTCGGTTACAGGACTTAAGCAAGTAAGCATCAATAATAACATCAGTTGTTATTGAAGTTGCAACAGTCACGCAGCATGCATAAAGCTAAAGGTCTGACTCAGAGAGTTTTCTGTTTTCACTGATGAAATGCTGTTGGTTTAGTGGTGCCACAATGAGCCCTTCACTAAGTCCCTCCCCAATTTGTCCTTGTCCAATAGGCATGTTAGTAAAGGCAAGCATGTCCAATAGGCATGCTAGTAGAGGAAAGCTTGACCAGGAAAGCTTGACCTGCATAGTAACAGTTGCTAAACTATTTGGATTGGCATTGGACAGTGACTAAACTCATTGCAGTTAGTCAGTAGCAGTAGTGGTGTTTCTAATCATTTTATTTTTTTATTTTTTATTTTTTTTTTAAGTCCAGGGCAGTCCAGTGCCAGGTCCAGGCCAGGCAAACTAGTGTGCTTGCGCTGCTGGAGGCAGTGTTGCCAACTGCCAAGATCCAAAATGCACTAGAATGTGCTAGATGCTCGCCTGGAACATACAGATCAAAATGACCATTAATCTTCTATCTAGTTGTGTGGACTAAGTTGGGCTAATTCACATGATGAATATTTTAACTCTTGAGGGTGTAAAAATGAAACCAAATGGACGCTCCCCCCCAATCCGCCCCTGGGTGTGCGTATCAGTTCAGAGTGCTGCTTGATGTTCCAATGCTCACAGGGTCAGCCACAGTTTTCTATTTAGGTCACACAATACAGATTGTGTAACAGTCTGGGGAGCTGACTGACCCCAGACTGTTCCACTGACCGGGTGTATAACCTATACGCTGTCATAGCTTTCATGCCGTGAGCTACCTCTGTGTACTATGTGTCTCACATAGCAAGCAACACAATCTCATATTTCATTGTTTCTTGATAGGTTTTAGAAGGCGTCTTTACAATTGGTTCTACTGTAGCCTATATGGGTCAACCGCAAAACATTTTCTTCTGATGCATTTCGTAGGCTACTAAGTTCACAAAGTTACTAGATTCACAAAGTTCAATTTGAAATTATATTGAATTCATTTCTAACATGAATAAACCCATGACAACATCTAAATGATGATGAGCGGGTCCCTAGAAGTATTAAATATACGTTCTATTAAATTTGTATGCAGTCATTACAAGAATAGAAAGTTTTGTTCTGCCGTGTGCAGAACTCCACCAGTCCTTGTGTTCATAACAGGCTAATAAGGAGGACTTTTTTGGAATGGACAGCATCTATGTCGGGGTGCAGCATGCTTTTCCGACCCTACCATAGGAGCCACATTTAGAAATATTATTATTTTGAAATATTATTTTCTTATAAGGCCACAGCAAAATCATTTAGTTTGAGATTATCTTGGTTGTTTTCATTTGTGGCCGCCTATTTGTTGACCTACACAGTATAGGTTCCTGTCTTGGGGCTGTACAGATGTTTGGGGGAGATGTATTGAGCTATAACAGGTATGTCCATCCATACGATGCTCACTTTGCTCAGTGAACCAAACTGGGGTCTTTTCCCATTTGTGAGATTTTTGTCATGTAAGTTTTGGTTCCTACTCAAGTAAAATCATTCTGGTCTCGCCTTGTTTTTTGTATTTGTTTTTTCTGAGCATGCAACAGATCTGCTGATTTGAGAAATCTAAATGGCATCTATAGCAGCAGGGTGTGTTCATCATCAGTATGTCAGTGTCATCTCTACACACAGCCTACAGTAGTGTTGTAGTTCTCGAGACATTGTCTTGTATCAAGACCAATCTCAAGACAAATTTTCTTTGTCACGGTCTTGTTTTTGCCTCGGTCTCGCCACTCTGCACTTCATTTGTCTCGTGGTCTTGTCTTGGTCTCACCCTCAATTTGTCTTGGTCTTATCACGATCTGGGAGCAAAAGCAACAACTAAAGTCTCTAATGTGTTTTATTGTACAGAGCGAAGCGACACGGGCGATGAAGCCGCACCCATACCATTTTCTCTTGCCCCTCCAACATGTGCTCTTGCCCCCCCAAATGGGATATGTTATATCTGCCCCTGTTCTTGACCCCGCTAGGTGCTAGTCTCGTATTGACCAAGTCTGTGAGTGTCTCGATGGTCTTAGCCTATACAGTATGCCATGCCAGAACACGCATGTACAACATTGCTTGGCAGTAAAACTGTGCAGCGGAGTGGAGGAGGAAAGATCAATCCGTAGTAGTTCTGAAGAGTGAGTCAGAGCATGATGGCGGCGGCGGCAGGGGACTGCATGTTGCTAAATTTATACATCATGCGATGGTGGTGTCGCCCGCTGGAGATAGCACACCATACAGGCCTATATCTGTACAAGCTCCAAACACTTTGCTATGTGTGATCTAATATTTACGGCTTAACCGTATAGGCAGCGACTCAAGCTGGCTCTGGGGAGAGAGAGAGAGAGAGCGTACGCCCCACACACACAGATGTAGCACAACACACCCACAACAAACGAACACACCCACAGATACACATCATGCCAGGGAGGTGTGACTGTGAGGTTTACTGGTCGAATGGCTCATCATAATGGCTCTTTACAAAATGTTCTCATACACATTGTAGCAAGGGCCAGATTTAGCCAGCTACAGCTTCAATGTTGGTGATTTTGGCATTGTTTAAAAGGACCACTTCACCTCTTTTCAATATAATAGGTCCTCCTCACTAATGCACATTAAAAAAAATACCACTGCAGTTCAGAAACCTGTGACAATGACATCATCAATGGTGGAATCCAAGCTTCTAGCATCTGCATCTGCAGTTTCTATTAGCTTGGATTCTGCATTCCGCATACACACTACTGTACACAGAGCAGGTAGTATTTTAGCATTGTACATTGATGACCTATTGAATGAATATACGCGGTGAATGGTGCGATATGAGCTTGTAGATCTGCTATTTTGAGCTTGTAGGTCTGCTATTTAAAAAAAAGTGAAAATGTGGTGCAAACCTTTACATTACAAATACAATACATTATTTTGGAAGCAAACATTTTTAACTCAAATCTTTGCTTCTGGGGGGATCACCTAGAACAACATGTTTTCAGATGAGGTTCTGCAGCTAAATAATAGATATTTCTGGGGGTCCTTCCTATGAAATATGGTAAGCATCACTGACACAGGAACATGGATTTTTCAGAGAAACTAGAATCTGTCAGAAACTAGCATCAGAAACAGAAACTGGAAACTAGTCAGAAACTAGAATCTAGTATCGGAAACTACTGTACAATCAGTGTCAAATAGAATATATTCTTAGATTTGCGCTTCATTTTCACATTTAGAAAAAAAAATCTGATCTACCAGCTCATATCGTGCTACTCGGTGGCGCACTGTGAGCTTGTAGGTCTGATATTTTTGTGAAAGAGACAGTGAGAGACGTCACGGCGTGAAATGGTTGAGAGAACCACTGCTCTGTCTGTCTGCCTGCCTGTCTGCCCCCCCCCTCTCTCTCACACACACACACACACACACACACACACACACACACACACACACACACACACACACACACACACACACACACACACACACACACACACACACACACACACACACACACACACACACAGCCCTATGCCCAGATGTATTGTTTGCCCAGTTGTCTGGTGGGGCCACTTGGTTTTTGTGCCCACCTGACCTGTTACTTTTTCAATAGCTTAAGTACACAAAGGGACAAACTGTCAATACAATCACATCTACATATACTGTACAAAAGGTACCCATCAATGTTGAGCTGGTATATACGAGGTACAGAGTACTGTACATAATGTGCTGCTGTGCATATTGTGGTGGGTGGGTGGGTGTTGTGGGGACATTCAGGCACCAGAAACCAGGCTAAAAAACACTCTTCCCGTCCCACTTGTCCCTCACACACAAGAGATACTTCTGTCCCCCTCAAATGACAGGGGCGATGTAACATGTCCCGTTTGGGGGGGCAAGAGAATGTGTTGGAGGGGCAAGAGAAAATGGCTTCATCGCCACAGGCGGTGAAGCCGCCCCCGTACCATTTTCGGTTGCAGAGACTTTTGTTAGTCAAGTAACGCATCAATAATAACATCAGTTGTTGTTGAAGTTGCAACAGACACGCAGCATGCATAAAGCTAAAGGTCTGACTCAGACAGTTTTCTGTTTGCACTGATGAAATGCTATTGGTTTAGTGGTGCCACAGCTGGAGTTAGTTAGTAGCAGTAGTAGTAGTAGTTTCACATCATTTTAAATATAAGCACTTTAGTTTGAAATATCTTGGGTTGTTTTGCATCATGTTTGGAGGGGCAGACTGGGTATTTAGGGGGGCATTGCCCCCCCATGCCCATGCCTAGATCCGCCCCTGTCAAACGAGCAGTTTTGGATGTGGTGACGGATCCAAGCTGGTCACACCAGAGCATCGTGGTGGCTCTGCAGGGTAAAAGAGCAGCTGCCAAGTGCTGCTGGCAACGCACTGAAGCACATTACGCCGTGCAATAGCTCCACAGTGCATTATGGCTTTTCACATAGCGTTTCCCCCTCAATCAACTCGCTGTGCGTTTCCTAAAGCAGCCCCAAGACCTTAAGTGCGAATATCCGCCAAAGCAGTAAAAAACACTCATAACTTCATTCTCATAACACTATGCAGTATAGGACAGAACAATATGCTAGGTGTCTGTCCTAAATAAATGGACTACACAAGCATACATACTGTAGGCCAACATACAAATATGCATACAAACTTTAGGTATGCCGTCTACTATAACTGAGACTCAGGGGGGTGGACGCCTCTGCCTTTCATAGTCCCCAGTGAATGGCCATGCTGCCATTCACTGTTAAACTAATCTTGCTTTTAAACTGTCTGGAGGCTGGATTTTACTAAAAAGCCACCCTTTTATAATGCACACATACATGCATACATATGCATACAACATGCGTGCAGTAGAGCATGATATTTGCCTTTTTTTAACACATTACACATTCAAATCCAATACATGCATACTGTACATACATACTTACTTGCATTATTGTTATTTTGTTGATGTAAAAGCATCAATACAGTATAATGTAGCTGTAGCACTACTTGTGAATGTTCATTAATCAATAACTTCTTGAGTAAAAAAGTACTGGGTATCAAAATGTACTAAAGTAAAACGTCCAAAAGTAGACGGCACTTACTATGAGGATTGCCCCAATTCTGAACATATAACAAGCTCACAGTACAGTATTGTCGCATGCTCGCAGCATGCTGCAAGCTTGTAGATCGGCTATTTACAAACGGCCGAAATGTATACGGGGCGGAAGAGGTTAATCCATGTTTTGTGATAATAATGGAAATCTACAAAGCGGCTAGTGATTCACGTTTCGAGTAAATATATATTTGTGTCTGAGATGTTAGTGCCGTATAGAATTAAAAGTGCTGGAATACCCAATTAAAGTAAATATCTCAAACTTGTAATTGGATCTAATTAGATCTGCAGCAGCAGGCTTGCTGTTAATTCAATTTCAATATTCAATATATGTCTCCAATACTACAGCAGAATTCTTCGGTTTGTGTCATAATCTCTCTCTCTCACTCCATCACTTTCATCATCCGCACCATCTCTCTCTCTTCTTTCCCTCCCTATATTTATTCTACCCATCACTGAATAACGAGCAACGGCCAGGAGCAAAGTAGCAATGCGCGTGTGTGTGTGTGTGTGTGTGTGCGTGTGTGTGTGTGTGTGTGTGTGTGTGTGTGTGTGTGTGTGTGTGTGTGTGTGTGTGTGTGTGTGTGTGTGTGTGTGCGTGTGTGCGTGTGTGCGTGTGTGTGTGTGCGTGTGTGTGTGTGTGTGTCCTTTCCCTCAGGCTGTTGTGAAGACCATCAGTGTGGTTCCAGTGTGGTTAAACGGGGCTAAGCTTTGCTTTACAGTAGCACGCACAATCACACATAAACCTCTCGCCCCACCATGCACCATGCCTTTACGCACGGAGGAGTAATATAAAGCCTCCATGGTTTCTGTTCACACCGAACTCCCTTCAAATGCAGAATTGTCTCTTATTGGGAAAGGTGTGACTTCGGTAAACCGCACAATATCGCGGTTGTCTGTGTCTACACCAAATCTCTTTGTCACTAATGGCAAGCTTGATGTTGTGTGGACATGATTAAACCAACCCCCTATTCTGTGTTTCCCAGAAATGGCCAGAGGTCTGGAAAAGAAATTAAATTAAATAAAAACATTAACACGGTGAAACACAACTTGATGACATCATTGAGTTGAGTTTCGCCATGTTAACAACTTTTCTTTTAGGGCCCTTTTTTCTGAGAGTGTACAAATGGAACCAACTGGACCCGCTATAGGGTCCATTTCGTTCCATTTGATTTTGACCCCCGAGTTAACCCAAGATCAGCGTTTCAGTGGAATGACCCGGCCAGGGATCGAATCCGTGACCTCCCAGTTTTATTCAGGTCCAACCAACCAAGGCCACTGTCTGAATCGACACCGTATCGTTCGTTGTTGTGGAGATCTTATGTTAAAAAAAAATAACATCACATTTTAACATGTCAAAGTCTAGGCTATAACTCAAGCCAACTCCTCAGTAGAGGGATGGGGTTGCGTTAGCTTTGGTCCATATACTCTAGCTCTAATGCAACCTCATCAAAAAGCATTAGGGCTACGGATCAGATTGAGTGAGCCTCATTTACTGATTGTCAGTTTGTCTTTTAAAGTCTCCCCAGCATCCAGACACATCCGTCTCGTAAGCCGAGTGAATTATTGGTCCTCGCTGATTCATTGCTTGCCCCCCCTCCGCCATTCTTTGAGCGTGTGCACGTATCTCGTAGAGCACATGTGCATTAGCATTAGATCACGAACAAGCTTGTGGATTGGCTGTATTTGCGAATGCAGGTTAGTCACCACCTCACTAAAAATACTGTATTCTTTGTTTTGCCTTAAATCAGGGGTTTTCAACAGGTGGTCCGTAAGAGGGTTCCAGGTGGTCCCCAGGCTAAATGATGGAAAGTTGATTAACCAGATGTAACCAAATGAAACCAAATGGACCCTTGCGGGTCCATTTGGTTTCATTTTTACACTCTCAAGAGTTAAAATATTCATCATCTGAATTATCACTATTTAAAGGTAGGGGAAGTGATTTCACTTTTGTCAGATATCATCCAAAAATATTTTTTTCTGTTAAAATGCTCTATTATAAGGTGTGGAAACCATATATGGAGTTTCCCCCTCCCCCACATTAGCAGAGGAGCTAATAAAAGTTCCCCAGGTGGTAGCGAATTCTCCTCCAATCAGGATCGAGCAGCAGGCTCACATAGTGTAGCTACTGTTTGGCGCCCCTAGTGCACCAGGCTGGAACCACAGGATGAATTTCAAATCACTTACCCTACTTAATTAAGAAGTCTACACCGTTTTGTTTGCAAAATCCACCCTGGAATTGTGAACAAAACCAAAAGAATTCTTTAGTTTTTAGGTCTTTGGGGCTAAAATGTCATCAAATGGTGGTCCGTGGCTCAAATGCTGAATAAATGGTGGTCCCTGGTGTCAAAAAGGTTGAAAACCCCTGCCTTAAATGTTTCAATCTATGATAATAATAATAACAGCATGTAGGTATACACAGTCTCAGGATCGTTTTTCAGAAGCCACTGCAACACAGACACGCACACACACACACACGCATCCGTGCGTGCATACACACGTGGACCGCACACACCACACGTGCTAAAATCAGCAATGCAACAAAGAGCGAGGAGGGGGGAGGAGGAGGAGGGTTTTTTTGCCGCCAGGGAGCCTGGAGTGATCCTGCCAGTGCCTTGATGTGCCCCGGCAGCATGGTGGGGGGTCCCGGTCCGGGGAACAGGGGCGGATCTAGGCATGAGGGGGGCAATGCCCCCCTAAATGCCCAGACTGCCCCACCAAACATGATGGCATGCAAAACAACCCAAGATATTTCAAATCAAAGAGCTCATATTAAAATGATTTGAAACACTACTACTGCTAAGCTGTGTCACCACTAAACCAACAGCATTTCATCATTGAAAACAGAAAACTCTCTGAGTCAGACCTTTAGCTTTATGCATGCTGCGTGTCTGTTGCAACTTCAACAACAACTGATGTTATTATTTATTGATGCTTTACTTGCCTAATAAAACTCCTGTAACCAAAAATGGTATGGTGGCGGCTTCATCGCCCATGTCGCGAAGCGACACCGGCGATGAAGCCGCCCCCATACCATTTTCCCTTGCCCCCCAAATTGGGAAATGTTACATCCGCCCCTGCCAGGGAAGGAAGCGTGTCGACGCTGCAGCACACACACACTAAAACATAGGCGAGACAGAGTAGCAAAGCTCTAAAAAACACAAGAGCAGACGCCAGCATAAAAGGTGCTGGATGAGGGGCTTGTGTTGAACACAAAACACATACATCATCCCAACAACGCAAACATTAAGCGCCATTGAAAAGGAACAGCCAGCTTTTAGTGCTTTTTTTATGTCAACGCAAACCTTAGCGTTGATGACACACGTGAGGGTGCTAAATTACGATTGGCTGGATTGCACCCAGGCGCACAAAAAGTGTCCAGATTAAGGCAATCCAAGACCATAGTGAAATCTGGCTCAGAATTTCAACCAGCACAAATCCTGTCTGGATGAATCAGAGAGAGTCAGATTGAGGACAAACTATAACTTAAATACATCATAACTAGCCAGATCTGGGCCCAGAATACGGTTTATTATTTCTGGTGAAGCTGCACGCCACTCTTGGTGCGTGCTATGAGGCGTGCACACCTGCAATAAACACTGTGATTGTGCTAAAAAGAAAAAATAGAGTTGCCTCTGATCTGTAGGTGGCCTAGAAGTTTGAGGTGAAGAGAAACAGGAACAAAGCGGTCATATTCCGGCGGTACGTTGACCTCTAGTCAGAATGTTAGTGGAGCGGTCAGTACGGAACGTTCCACCTCTGGAGACAGGGTCTGTAGGATGGGGGAAATGGTAGGAGCCATGGTGATGACAGAATATACTTTATAACAGGGGTTTTCAAGTTTTTTATACCAGGGCCCACTATTTATTCAGAGCCACGGACCACCATTTGATGACATTTTAGCCCCACAGACCCCAAAAACTAAAGATTTCTTTTGCTTTTGTCCACAATACCAGGCTGGATTTTGGAGAAAACAAAACAGTCAAACCTACAGATCAAAATGACCGTTCATCTTCTACATTCTCTAGTCGTGTAGACTTGGGATAATTGAAATGATGGACTCGTAAACATTCATGTTTACGCTCTCAAGAGTTTTCATTTCTTCATGTTTACACACTCGAGAGGTTTCATTTTTACGCTCTCAAAGAGTTACATCTGGTTAACCAATTTTCCTTCATTTAGCCTGGGGACCACCTGGAACCCTCTCAAGGACCACTGGTGGTGGTCCCTGGACCACTGGTTGAAAACCCCCTGCTGTATAATAACCAGATGGGGACCGGAGTAGCGTGAGAGTTAGTCCTAAGATGTTTTCAAGGTCGGCGTTGGATGAAACATCACAGGCTGGTAGACATGTGGCGGGTGATGACGGACACCTGCTGAGATTAGATGCACGCGAGGACACACACGCACACGCACGCACACACACACACACACACACACACACAAATCTGCACCACCACCGCCAGCTATAGTGTATGTACAGTAGCCACACACGCACGTATGCAGGCAAACATGCACACACGTACGCACACATACACACACACACACACACACACACACACACACACACACACACACACACACACACAAATGTGTGTACAGCATGTGTACTTCAAGCTGTATGCAGCGATAAGAAACGATGGTAAGAAATGCTGACAATGTTGGTGTTAACACAGGGGTGGTTGTTGTAGCTTGTATGCACCCCCTCCCTCAACCCCTCACACACACACACACACATACACAAACACACACACAGTGTTGCCAACTTGACGCATTTGTCACTATATTTAGCTTTTTTTTTTCAGACCCCCCTAGCGCCAAAATTAGTGGAAAACTCCTGGTGGAAAATCTAGTGCTTTTTTGTTACTGGTGAGTTGGAGCGGAATTGATTGACACCAGAGATAAAACCCTCATTTTCACCATTTTTCCCTCCTATGACAGTGGTTTTCAACCAGTGGTCCCCAGGCTAAATGATGGATAGTTGGTTAATGGTTAACCAGATGTAATTCTTTGAGAGTTAAAATATTCATCATGTGAATTAGTTAAAATATGCGTCGTGTGAATTAGCCCAACTTAGTCTACACAACTAGAGAATGTAAAAGGTTAATGGTCATTTTGATCTGCATGTTCCAGGCGAGCATCTAGCGCATTCTAGTGCATTTTGGAAGTGCCACTAGTGCATTTTGGCAGTTGGCAACACTGCGCACACACACACTACGCATTATGTGTACGCCTCGCAAACAAACAGTCAGACAGACACACAAATAAACAAGCTTGCGTTGAGATACAGTAGGAGTGTGAAATTGCACAATATGGCAGATATTCAGCAGAAGGGCCAGTTGCAACCTCCACAAGGCAAAACACACACAGTAGCCAAGAAAAAGAGCATATAAAGACGTATTTTCAGTTTAGCCTATATATATATGCAGTGTAAATTCACCTTGCCACGTTGCAGGATGCAGTCCTTTCTTGTTGGTGTATATGATGTCACCTCAGTGAAAGTTACAAGCGCATCCATCATGTGCTTGTTGTGCCGTAATCGTTTGGCTGCAGGCAGCACCGGCGGTGGTATTATTATTATGATGATGAAACACTGGGAAATTAAATCCGATGTTATGTAAGCCATTAAATATTGTCACCCTACAAATTAACATAAGCCAACAAGAGTCCATATGTGCATAATTCATGACGTGCATTAGGCATATTATTATTACACTTACCCAACAGAGCTGCTGTGTCAGTGATGCATACTTATCACGCTGTGCGCTTCTCCTATACTTTACTTCATGCATTCACTAGGCAAGTCTTTAATGTATTGTATGTAAAACACTTGTTCTCAAACTCTTCGGGATCCGTGACCCACTTGAGAGTTTCGCACGCGTTGGCTTGTCAGAGCGCGTCGAGTTTGAATGATGAGTGAATTGTGTTCAGACTGGCAGCCATGGCAGGTATCATATTAAAGGAGCTCTTCGCCACTTTTCAACATGTCTTCACATAACTGGTCCTCAGTAATGTTCGTGATAAAATGCCGCATTTCTTTTCTACTCGGTCTGTGTCTCACAGGAGGGCAGTTCAGACACCCGACCACCAAACACATCATCGATGACGATTCAAAGCTCGATTCAAAGCTAGACCAACTGCACCCGATTCGACTGTTATCAAGCGATAATTCCCAGCTGCTGCTTATTAAGCAGAGTTCCTCAATCAGGCATGTTGTCTGGGAGCCCACTGACACGATTACACTGATAAGACGAAAAATCCTGTAAATCCTCGGTCAGCATGGCCGGTTGGCCGCCTTGTTTTAAGCCTTGTGTCAGTGTGGCGACGTGCTGGAGGTTATGTTTAGGGTTAGCAAGTATATTGACCAAAACAACTGCAATAAAGTAGCTGAATGTGCGTTAAAGCGGACTGCACTGCAACATGCTAGCCATGCAGTCGGGGGGCGGGGCTGAGGACACTTATCATGTCAGGGCAGGCAGCCAACATGCCTGGTGGAAGAACTCAGCTTAATAAGCAACTTACTGGGAATACTCACTTGATTTTCAGTAGAATCCGCTGAGCTAAACTGCAGGCTTTCTGGAAAAGTTGCAATGCGATAATGGAACTTTCTCGTGAAAATAGAAATAATAATAATTTAAAGTGAGAATTGAATTATGTGAAACCACTGAATATACAGTACCTTTAATAGAAATATGTTGACTCATGAACTGTATCCACTTTTGCTCGGCGTTCGTAGAATCTTTAGCGACAGTATAGTATGCATAGTTGGGAAGTAACGAAGTATTTTTACTTCGTTACTGTAACGAAGTACATTTTTTGGGTATTTTTACTTTACTCAGTATTTATTTTACTAAGTACTTTTTACTTGTATCCGTTACATTTTAGCACAAGTATCTGTACTTTTTATTCGTTACATTTCAAAACAGGCTCGATCGTTACTTTAGTTATGTCCAGCACCTCCCGAAACCAATAGATACTGCAAGGTATTCATTCGATTGTCCAGAGGTGCGACAACAACAATAGCCTACGCCAATGACTCCTGCCTAATGCCTATGCATTCAGTAGCTCCCCGATCGCCCATAGGCATGTTAATTTAAGTCTTTGTTTGAATGGGGCAATCACATCACCGTGGACTTTAGGTAGCCTATACTCGCAGAGCTGCGGGAAACACCGCTATAAGTCTTTATGCTGCGGTGAGAATCAGAGAGCCCCTTCTCAATACACGTGGAATCAAAATGACAACAAACATCGCCTGGATCGCTCCTAATGTGGTGCCTTTACCCTGTCGCTATCGGAGCTGAATAAAAGAAAAGGTGATTCCAGCCAATGCTGTCGCAAAATACCAGTAATAGTCCACAACCCGCGGGTTCAGATTTTGCAGAAGGAAAGGATTAAAACTCTTACTAAAAACATAGTAAACAAGAGAGCAATTGCAGCTTCTCTCAATGCTGCATAGAGATACAGTTCAGGAGAGGACTGCCGTCTGCCGCGGCATCTCGCCGTGTTGCATGGGGGAAAAAATCACACGCGTGTGGAAGAAGTGGTGCAACGGCATATGGTGGTCTCTGGGAGTTCCCCCGAACTTGCAAACAGCACGCACACACATGCACAAACACAAAACGTATATCTAGGTGTGTCCTGATGTTTTTGGCCTATGAAAATGTGCTTTGGGACAAAAAAGGTTGAGAACCACTGATCTAGTGTATTCTATGACTGTTGATTTTAAAATCAAACTGTTTCAAGAGTTGGTTACATTTTAAGAAAAGTTTGGTGAGGATTTGAATACACTGTACATTTCAATGCAAATGACTGGGAAGCGTCTGTTAAAAATACTTTTTACTTTTACTGTAAAAGTACTTTTGACAGTCAGTACTTTTTACTTTTACTTGAGTTACTTTTTTGAATGACTACTTTTACTTTTACAAAAGTACTTTTTTACACAAGTAATTTTACTTTTACTTAAGTACAAAAAATGAGTACTTTTCCCATCTTTGGCGATGTATAGTATGTATGTGTGTGTGCTTCCTCCTGGGATTCTAATTTTAACAATGAAAAAGAGTGACGCCGGAAAAAAGAAAGAAAGACATACGGTGAGAGGAAGAGACGCTAGGGTGTCTGTGCATGTGTGTGGCAGAACATTTCAATTCCACCTGCACCACAGCGCATTGTTAAGACTTAAAATAGGAGGAAATGAGAGAATATGACGGCTGTAGGGAGAGAGAGGGAGACCAGAAATAGCAGCGGTCTATTATCATCACCTCTGCCTGTCTGACTGCCTCACCTCTAATTACAGTTACTGCAAATAAACTGCTAAAACATTCGCTGAGGACTGTGTGTGTGAGAGTGTGTATGTGCACGTCTTGTGGAAGGGCCGGATGTAACATTTCCCAATTGGGGGGGGGGGGGGCAGGTGAAAATGGTATGGGGGCGACTTCATCGGTTACATGACCTTGTTGAAGTTGCTAAAGGCATGAATAAAGCTAAAGGTCTGACTCAGAGAGTTTTCTGTTTTCAATGATGAAATCCTGTTGGTTTAGTGGTGCCACAGCTGTAGTTAGTTAGTAGCAGTAGTAGTGTTTCAAATCATTTTAATCATAAGCACTTTAATTTGAAATATATTTGAAATTTGGGTTGTTTTGCATGCCATCAAGTTTGGTAGGGCAGTCAGGGCATTTAGGGGGGCATTGCCCACCAATGCCCATGCCTAGATCTGGCCCTGGTGCGTGCACGTGTGTAACAAGCTGGGTGAAAAAAGACGGCTGCGACTTAACGCCGTGAACAGCGTGTTTGCTGCGTGCCTTTGATTGTCATTGCGGGGATTTTTATACTGCTGCAAGAAATAGCACTGAGTAATGTGTCTTCACTCTACTACTCCATTCTGAATAGTGTGATTCACTGCCAGCTCTGGCCTGCTGGGCTTGGCGGCTGCTTTGACCCCACAGTCAGTGTTTTTGGACCATTCGTTTTTCCTCATTTATTTTTTTCCGCCCCTCGTCATGTCAATTCCCCGATTCCCTGTGTGTTCAGTTGGCAGGGCTGTATACTCCTGCAGTTGCTCTTATGAAGAGCGGGGGATGAGGCCCAATTAGAAGCTCAAGGAATAATAGAGTTTAAGCCGCGATGTCATGCCTTACTTTCTATTTGTGATTCTTCTATTAAAGACTTAACATTTGTGCCAAAATAAATAATGCCATTTAGAAGATTTAGAACACTTTCCTGGGGTGGCTTCATGTGAGTAATATGTAGTTTTAGATATTTTAGATAATACTATAGTGAGCCCACTGTCTCTGATGTCTTCGACACTCGTTCCTGGACTACATTTTCCATAATACTTTGGTGCACTGCTCTTCCTTGTGGATTGGGGGAGGGTCTGTCTTACTGAGACAACATGTAGTCCAGGAAGTAGTGTCGATGACATCAGAGACACTGGGCTCACTGCTAACTTCTAAAGGATCTAAAAGCACATATTACACACATAAAGACCCCCGGGAAAGTGTTTTAAATATTCTAAATGTCATTAACATACATTTTTTTGGATGGGCAAAATGGTTAAATGTATGAAGGTCCAGAGAATGAGAGGCCTTTCTCTGCTGGAAATATTGCAAAAAAAACAACGAACAACAACAACAAAAAAAAAACATTGTGGCCATTTTTGTACACCACACCATACAACCAATATAAGGCAACATTTTCCAAATTGCATCATGCTTTAAGTCGCACGTGACATGTCATCTCATCACATTCATGATGATGGCAATGGCCGGCTAAAACTCACCCTTGGCTCCAGTGGCAGGTCAAAACAGCCTTCCTCTGAGGTTAGGTTTAGGGTTTAGGCTTTGGGTAGGTTGTCCGACTAATGCTTGGTGGTGAGAAAGCGTCATCGCGACCGTGGCAGCATCGGCTATGATCGGCTTGTGGAATATTTGTCTTTTTTTTTCCTGGGACAAGAACCTGGAGATAAAGGTGATTGAAACGATATAGAGTGGGCGTGGATGCATGTGCAATTCAAGATGGCGCGCTGCCAGTGTCATTGCCAATATGACCAGCTAGCAAACCACTGCTAACGTGAGTCGCATTATGACTCGATGGATCGTAAGCACTATAATAGACCAAATTGCCGGACATCTACGGCAACGGCGCCAAGCATGGCGTTCAATTAACACAGATCAACGGCAGGCGGCGTGTTAAGACACATGTGAGCAGCCAATGTAGGTCAGGGGTATTTGGCCTGAAACGAATGCTAGCAGAGATTATAAAGACGGTAGCATGACACTTGCATGGAACACACGCACGCTAGGCTGCGAGCACACACACACACCCGCACACATTGGGTTGTGTTTTGAATCTAGGTCAGGCAAGTGTTGGAGACAGTACTGACCTTTACTCTCTCTCTCTCTCTCTCTCTCTCACTCTCACTCTCACTCTCTCTCTCTCTCTCTCTCTCTCTCTCTCTCTCTCTCTCTCTCTTTCTTTCCTTCACACGTGCGAGGTGTATGCATGCAAACACACACTCGTACAAAAGGTGATTTCAACTTGACAGCTTGGAAGGGTGAAACGCAATGGCCGTCATTGTTTTTTACCCGATATTCTCAGGGTATTTTTTGCCGTTTGCCTGCAGTGGCCTCTGTTAAATCCTGGCAGTGTTGTCTGGCAGGTCTCCTCATGCCTTCATGTCCTCGGTGTGACCGCGTCAATCTGTCTCTGTCTGCCTGTGGTGAAACTGCAGCGGCAGCATCATATGGACACTGACAGCTTCCATACTTCTACTCCCCCTCCCACTTCCACCCCCCTCCTACCCCTCTCCTCTCGACTCAGCAAAAAATATCTACAGTATACTGAACCCCATGGCTGGAATGACTGGCAGACTGGCAGGCAGACAGGCAGGCAGACATTTTAGTCAAGTGGGTTTTCAACCAGTAGTCCTTGAGAGGGTTCCAGGTGGTCCCCATGCAGCTAAATGATGTAACCAGATGTAACTCTTTGAGAGTGTAAAAGATGAAACCAAATGGACCTGCAAGGGTCCATTTGGTTTCATTTTTACATGTTTACGCTATCAAGAGTTACAATATTCATCATGTGAATTAGCCCAAGTCTACACAACTAGAGAATGTAGAAGATTAATGGTCATTTTGATCTGTTATGTTTGACTGTTCTGTTTCCCAAATCCAGCCTGGTATTGTGGACAAAAGCAAAAGAAATCTTTAGTTAAGGGGTCTGTGGGGCTAAAATGTCATCAAATGGTGGTCCGTGGCTCAAATGCGGAATAAATAGTGGGCCCTGGTATGAAAAAGGTTGAAAAACACTGAACTATAAGTTTAAAGCATTTCAGAAGCCTAAATCTGACTAAAGCTAAAGTATAGTACGTAAGTGAGAGAACTTTAATGCCAATAGTATTACCTCACTCCGCTCAGACACGAGTAGACTATGGCCTACTTGTGTGCAACGCAAGGCTTTGCTGTCTTCTAATTATGAAAAATGATAAATAAAGCAAACTTGAAACTTGAACTTGAATTATATTTTTGAAATAACAATGATTTTTGAAATAACAATGATTAAAACCAAAATGTAGGTTAGGCCGAAACAAAAATAAACAAGGAGACCCCATGAAAATAGGTCCTGACCCAATAGCAGGGGTGTAGTGGAGGGAGGACGCGGGGGGGCGGCGTCCCCTCACTTCTCACATCTAAAATATTTTTGGGGCAAAAGTAGGCCTATGTTTTTTGTCTTGCCATTTACTTTTATGGATACAATTAGGTATTGTAAACAATCTTTCTTGACCTTGACTTAACTCTGTTTGTACCGAATAAAAGTCTAAGTAAGTAGCGTGTCATGCAGGTGTCTTAAAGGGACATGGCATGTGTGGACATGGTAAAAAAAAATGTTCCTCTCATTCTGTGTTTCCTAGAAATGGAGGTCTGAAGAAAATCATTAGCATGGTGAAATACATCTTGATGACATCATCAACATGTGTTTCACCATGTTAATGAGTTTTCTTTTTTTCTGAGAGTGTACAAATGGAACCAAATGGACCCACTAGGGTCCATTTGGTTCACATTTGTACACTCTCAGAAATATATTGAAAATGGGTGGAATTCCCCTTTAAGAGGCGTCCCCCCCACTTCTAAAAGTACCACTACAACACTGCCCAATAGCAGTGCAGGGCTATATACCCTCTATCCATTGTATCTAAGCTACCTCACTGGACCGGTTGCCCTCAAGTGCCTATAGTTTATTCGCTATGAATAAGCAGCACACGCACACAGTACACACAACACCCACGTACACACTCCCGCACTACTAACCAAAGTTGAATCAATTCCTCCCAGTGCGTCCGACCCAGACTCTCTGTGTCTGCCCTGCGTACACTGCAGTGTGCCCTGGATACTAAAGCAGCAGGTTCCTCCTCGCGCCTCGCACCCATCCATCACACCCTGACAGTCCTATAAGCAGGGGCGGATGTAACATTTCCCAATTGGAGGGGGGAGCAGGAGAAAATGGTATGGGGGGCGGCTTCATTGAAGCGATGAAGCCGCACCCATACCATTTTTGTTACAGTACTTATATTAGTTAAGTAAAGCATCAATAATAACATCAGTCGTTGTCGAAGTTGCAACAGACACGCAGCATGCATAAAGCTAAAGGTCTGACTCAGAGAGTTTTCCGTTTTCAATGATGAAATGCTGTTGGTTTAGTGGTGCCACAGCTGTATTTACAACGTAGTTAGTAGCCGTAGTATAGTGTTTTAAATCATTTTAAATATAAGCACTTGAATTTGAAATAGCTTTGGTTGTTTTGCATGCCATCGTGTTTGGTGGGGCAGACTGGGCGTTTAGAGGGGCATTTCTCCCCCCCCATGCCCATGCCTAGATCCGCCCCTGCCTATAAGATGTGTAATTCTGGGGCAGCTGCTGCTGCTGTCTGGTCCGCCTCCTCTCAGCTGGAACTGCAGGGACCCCTCCCCCAGTGGAAGTGTGGGAATAGAGGGGGCGGTTGTTCAGTGGAATTGTAGATGAGTGTGAATAGAGCATCGCAGTCCTGCGGTCCCCTTGGGAGGAGTCCCGGAAGAGAATTTCCCATGGACCTTTTTTCCAAAGGTGTTTCAATGCGCATTAGAGCCAAAGCCACACTTTAACTTTCCGGACCATAAATTAAAGGTATTGGTTCCTTCCTACTTTAGTGTGTGGTGACCATAAAAGTCCCCCCGTCCCCAGTGAGCCCCTGGGTTCATAAAAAACCGAGTTTCAGTTTAGGCTTTGGGTGAAAATCCTTTCGTCCAATCAGGATCGAGTGTGGGCTTGCTTTTCGTGAAGATGCATTTTGGCGTGTTTGTCTCAGGGCCAGTGTTGTCATAATATCACTTAAACAGTAATGTATTACTCAAAAACAAACTAATAAGGTTACACTACTTATGCTATTACTAATATTACTAATAGTAATAAGTAATAGGCTAGCCCTGCTGTTACTTATTACTGTCCAATAGCCAAATGTGAAATAATACATTACTACTTAATGGCCTGTTGGCCTGTTGCACTTCCCCCCACTGTAGAGTGTGTGCATGTACACATCTTGCTTTAGAGTTCTTCTTTCTAATCATTAGTTCGGCCCCTCCAAAAAAGTTTATTGTCATGACTCGCTTGACTCGCTTGACTTGGTCGGTGTGGGACTGTTTTAGCCCCACCCAAAACTAAAGATTTCTTTGTCCATGCAGGCTGGATTGTGGAAACAAAACATGCAAACATATCGAAAATTAATCTTCTACATTCTCTAGTTGTGTAGACTTGGACTAATTCAGATGGTGACATTTTTAACTCTTGAGAGTGTAAACATGAAACCAAATGGACCCGCAAGGGTCCATTTGGTTTCATGTTTACGCTCTCAAAGAGTTACATCTGGTTAACCAACTTTCCATCATTTAGCCTGCAGGGGACCACCTGGAACCCTCTCAAGGACCACTGGTGGTCCCCGGACCACCTGTTGAAAACCCTTGCTTTAAGACGTAGCTGCAGACTGGTGGCATTTGCAGGGCTAAATGCTGTTGTTTGCAGGAGGCTATGAGAAATGCTAAGTGATTCCACACGCGTAGAGACCTAATTGCCTGAAATGTTAGTGTGCTGTTAGCCTGTTGTTGTGAACATGAGACTATATAAGGCTCTTTGAGAGACTAGTAGAGTAGTACATTCTCCTGGTTGTCACGGTAGTAAACGGCTTCAGATAACCAATTTGCTTCCTGGTAATAAAATATGCCGTTTAACACCCCCGTTTGATTGGAAAATCAATTAGTTCTCATTATCAATCGGTCATATATCCGTCTGCTATGGATCAGTTAACACTACCACCGCGTTTGAATCGATTACCGCGACATAAGGGTCACCGCAGGGATTTACACAACCCTTTAAAGCATCGCCCGGTCGCGAATCAAATGTACGCATGCCTGTTTCACGAAAATCCACCTTAAAATTGTTAAAAGTATTATAGGCAACTTTTTAACCAAAAATAAAAAAAAAATCTATAGCCTATAGCTATTTGGCATAATTCATTGCCTTTTTGCTCTCTACATCGCTTCTACTTCGATGCTGCAGCTGTTTCCCTGCAGACAGAGACTTGCTTTGCCCTGCAGATGGTCCAGAACTTTTCTTCTTTTGTTCTTTTGTTGTCAAAAAATCATTTTCGTCGGGCCCAGTGCGGGGAGGGGGTTGTAGCGGGTGAGGCGCCGTTTTAACCAATCACAGCCCAGCATTCTCCATGCAGCAGTTTCATAATGAGCCAACAGAGGGGAGGTGAGGAGGAGTTAGATAGTGTATACACCAAAGTTGCCTATATTTCCTTTAAAGTTGCTGTAGTAAAAGTCGGATTAGATTAGAGCTAAGATTAATTTTAGCATATACAGTATACTCTAGATATGTAGGAGTGTACAAATTTTGCCGTTTCAGAACTTCAAACGTCCTGGGATTGGCCACTCGGTGCATTGCCAGAAATGAAAAATCGACAGTGAGAAACGGGGGGATTTGCCATGGCATTAACTATATGTTAATTCTATTCAGATTGCGTGAATAAACCGTTTCTCTGACGAACACTTCCTTAGAGTAGCAAAGCAATATAATTAGTGTTAGGCTAATGCTAATCAGTGAACAATACCTGAGGGGAGAACAATGCATTCTGCAGAAAACCTTCAGGGACCAGATCAGGAAAGCGTAAAGAGTTGGAATTGGAAATCTGTAGTTATACCATGAAAAAAGTGTGTGTGTGTGTGTGTGTGTGTGTGTGTGTGTGTGTGTGTGTGTGTGTGTGTGTGTGTGTGTGTGTGTGTGTGTGTGTGTGTGTGTGTGTGTGTGTGTGTGTGTGTGTGTGTGTGTGTGTGTGTGTGTGTGACATTTTTCTCTTCAAAAAACATAGGCTTACACATCAAAGCATTAAATAAAGAATAAAGCATTCATTCATTCAAAGCATTCATTCCTTAAAGGACACAAGGTGTTTGTTCATATGAAAATGAACAAACTTTTCGTGAAGATGTATTTTGGCGTGTTTGTCTCAGGGCCAGTGTTGTCAAAATATTACTTAAACAGTAATGTATTACTCAAAAACAAACTAATACAGTTACACTACTTATGCTATTACTAATATTACTAATAGTAATAAGTAATAGGCTAGCCCTGCTGTTACTTATTACTGTCCAATAGTCCAAATGTGAAATAATATGTTGCTACTTAATGGAAAAGACAAGTATAATAATATTACTTAAGATACTATGGGCTCCATTTTCGTTACATGCTAAACCCCTTATGCCATATCCCTTATTTCATTTTCACTATTTTGAAAAACTTTTTTGGACTATTTCAACATGTCAATCTATTAACACGTTGTGAGCTAGTAGACTGGCCATTTGAACTACTGAGAAATGTTTTTCTTTAATAGTTTAAAAAGGCAAAGAAGTTAAGGGATAAGGGGTATAGCGGTAACGAAAATCTCACCCTATATTCTTTTAGTTACTTAACAAAACTGCTCAGGGGCGGATGCATGAATCTCCTGATGAAGTGGTAACACTTTAACTATTATATTCAGACAGTGGCCCTGAATTGATCAATTAACAAAATTGGATCCTGAGCAATGCTCCACTCTACAAGCTGAGTGTTGCGCGGCGGCGGCAGCCAAAGACGCATTAACGCAATTATGCAAACTCTATGCAAAGTACCGCAATAGCGATTACAAATTGATGGGATAATAATAATTACCTTATGTCTCTGAAGAACTGGCACATCTGTGCTTCAGTTGGACTAAGTTCTTTCAGAAACATTGATTGCTGGCTCTGGGCAGTGATCTGTTGCCTGTCGTTTGGGGAACTGTAGAAAAAAACAATTTATTTAACCATGAATTAAAAAGGACACTTTTCGATTCATCAGATATAGTTTCTTATTATGAAATTAATTAATGTGAACTAGAATGAATGCAATTTTGCAATTGCAAAGTGGGGTTGCCATGATACACATTAGATACAGACGATACAGTACCCCTAATGACCTACCAATTTTGAAAGATGCTTTAGTTACGTCATCTACAACAGTGTTTTCTCATTGGCTGTAAGTTTACAGAATAAATATTAGAGAAACGTTTACAGCCATCACATTAACAGTAGCGGGGTTCCCCTCGAAAAATGTTCACAGAAAAAAAGTTTACAGCCATGGCAATAATAGTAGTGGCAATCCCTTTGGCAACCCCACTAATAATTATTTCAATTGCATGGGCCAGAGGTTCACTCTGATCCTCGCATGTCAGACATTAAGTTGTCATGATGTAAAATGCGTATAACACTCAAATAAATCAATGGTATTCATCCGTCTCTCTCATCTACCTGTCTCTCTTCCCTACACTAGCAGTGCTTCTCAAAATAGGGCCCAGGGTCCCCAGGGGACCCTTGGGGGAGTTCTAGGGCATTCCCCAACAAATCGAGTTTACATAGCATTAAAAATCACTGTGTGTGTGTGTGTGTGTGTGTGTGTGTGTGTGTGTGTGTGTGTGTGTGTGTGTGTGTGTGTGTGTGTGTGTGTGTGTGTGTGTGTGTGTGTGTGTGTGTGTGTGTGTGTGTGTGTGTGTGTGTGTGTGCGCGTGAGAGAGAGAGAGAGAGAGAGAGAGAGAGAAATGAACAAGTGATTCATGGTCTCTCTGCCGTCCTCTCTGAGGGAATCCGCTAATGTAAGCGCTGAGGAATGAGGTCATCTTTTCCTACTATGCTGGATGCAGGCACGCGTGCGGCCATGTGCATTTGTTTTTTGCCCCCATCCAATGTTTACTAATGCCATATTTGCATCACCTGCATTACACATTCTTTGTTTTTTTTTCTTGCAATGCAAGCCTCGTGTACTGTGAATAATCGATCTACAATTGCATTACATTGTAAAGAATGCGAGGAACGCGTGGCATGGCCCCTGAAAGGCTATGAATAATGAAATGTAGAGAAGACAAATGTGAGGTGTGTGACAGCTTCACATGAAGCGCAGTTGATCGTGGATGGAACAGTCATCATCCATCCATCCATCCATCTTCAACTGATTATCCATAGTCGGGTCGCAGGGACAGCAGCTCCACCAGAGCTCCAGCCTTCCCGCTGCATCTTCCCGATAATTCACCAAAGCCCCTTTCATACACACAAGCACATTTTTAACAGTTTTTTTCATTGTCCAGTGTGATCCTGGGTGCTATACACTCCCTCTGCCAATCCAGGGAGAACATTGGACCGATCTCATGCTTTCTTTCTAGGCATGAAGAGTCCAAGTCGCTTCTTTTCACCTGACAGGAGGGAGTTTTCCCTGGTTGGACGTAGCGTGTGGAAGGAACACGTTATTCCAACCAGTTCCTGTCCCCTCCATCAGGCAACCCGGCTGGCCAGGGGGAGGCAGTCTGGAGAGCAGGATTACTGCATGTTTTTAGTGGGCTATATCTACCCTATTGGAGACACAAGGAGAACATGCAAACTCCACACAGAAAGGCTCTTTCACTAACCCCCGCCGCATATAGGGTATGGGCACTGATGACACATAGGAGAGAGCACGCCCCAGTGCGCACAGCGTCCCCAGCGAGAATCAAACCAAAGACCTTCTAGCCGTGAGGCGACAGTGCTATACTGACCATATAGCTTCGACACTCAGGCTTTTATTTTCGTCGGTGTTGCGTGAAAACGGAAAGCCTGGACTAATTCGTTACCCACATTGGCCTAGAAGTGGGAGTCAACCTTTCGGGGTGGACGTGGCTCCAAATGATGTGACGTAGCACAGCAGTGGATCGGCGGTAGTGGGAGGGGCCTGGGATGATGACAGGTTGGTGAGATCAAATCAGATCAGCTCATCTGCCGTGGAAATTTCCACGTGTGACTTTGGTACTCTTTTTTGCTGTGGTCCCACCACCTCTCTGTGTACACCTGCGCCTGCCTATCCATCTTCTGGCGTTCCATCTTCCTGCTCCCTCCCTCTTTTCCCAACACTTTCCTTTTGTATAGTGTTATTTTCACAGGGAATGCTGGAGCTCTCTGGTGGAGCTGTTGCCCCCACGACCCGACTACGGATAAGTGGTTGAAGATGGATGGATGCTGTTTCTTATCTATCCAGGAACACCTAATGCTTGGCAGTGATTTTTGTTTATATTATTGCAATTTTTGTTTTATTATCAATGGCATGAATAGTAATATTGTCATTACAAGAGTAATCGTCTATCCATTACGATTGTATCCAAGTTTATCCCTGTAATTTGATAATGCTGCAGTCACCATGCAGGACCTCTGTCTGCTCACCACCCTGATCGTCTAATTATCATTCAACCTTATGTTTTCTTGAGCTCCATTACCCTCCCTGTCTCTCTTTCACCCCCCCCCCCCCCCCCCCCACACACACACACACACACACACACACACACACACACACACACACACACACACACACACACACACACACACACACACACACACACACACACACACACACACACACACACACACACACACACACTCATTTGCACCAGATCACTACCTCTCTCTCTTTTGCCTTCTTTCGTATTCTTCACGTGTCTGCCTGTCCCTCCTTCATCCTCTTTAATTTCTCGTTGTATCTCCCCTTGCACTTACCCATAATCCCTCCCTCTCTCTCTCTCTCTCTCCCTCTCTCTCTCTCTCTCTCTCTCTCTCTCTCTCTCTCTCTCTCTCTCTGCCACAGCAGATGTCTTCTCTCTCCAGCTAACGTCCCGCTGCACACAACAGTCTCCCCCACCCCAACAGATCTACAGGCTCATGAGCAAACGTTCAACAACTACAGGTGGATTTGGGCGGCACGCATCAACTCTACGAGCTCTGGTTCTCATTAAGGTGACATTCGGGCCATAATAGCTTACTTTTATTTGTATAAGCCTATAAGTCTTTCAGTGCAAACCCTCCCTGGTAACAAGATGCGCACATGCACACACAGTAGTAGTGGGGGTTGCAACAGACCAACAGTGCATACACCAAGGCTCACCCCCACTCGATCTGGATTGGAGGAAGACTTCCTCTCATCCTGATTGGTTGAAAGCTTTTCTCCCAAAGCCCGAAACTGAAACTAAAGTTTTTTTGTTTTGTTTTTTTACCCCAGGGGCTCACTGGGGACAGGGAGGAACTCCTTATATGGTCACACTCTATAGTAGGGAGAATTGGACAAAAAAAAAACTATATTCGAATTAAGTGAAATCACTTACTATTGGCCTGAATATAAGGCAGTGCTTTTTTCCAATGGAAATATCCTAAAAAATGGAGTTGTCTTATAATTTGGGGACTATTATTTTGACATTCGAAAATTCATATTCAGGACAATACAGTAGGCCTATACCTATATGTGTATGAGAAGTATATCTGGGTAATACAAATGTCGGGTTTGACGCAAAACCATAGATTTTTCATTGTGCGTGTTCCTCTCTTTGCATTAGTGTTTTTCACTGGTTGTCCAACTCACAGTCTTGTGTAGTGTGATGCACACTTAACTCCGACCTTACACTCTGCGAAGAGAGTCGTTCTGCATTACAGTATCTGCTATATAAGTATCTAAAATGGTAAAATCTGTTTTTTTAAGCCTTTACCAGTTCTATGAACGTCAGTGCCGTGCTTTAATCATTTTCCCTTTCCAATTCTCCCGCCGTGGAAAGGTATTTGCGCGAAAACGGCGCGTTATCGCTTCTGACGCTAAGAGATAGCGCTCGTCGTTTTTTAAGTCGCCGGTTATCTATTTAAATCCCAGCCACCGCAGCCTCTGTCAGAGATAAGAGACGCTTGGGGAAGAAGATGCGATTTGAAGAAGGAAAAAGAGAAGTAATAGTCTTTGTTGTCAAACCTATAGAGGTACAAGGATCTGAGAGCCTTTAGTGTGTCATCCGTGACGGGAAGGAATCACAGCAGGAAATTAACCTGATGTTCCTCTTGACGTGTGCACAAAAAAGACCATTAAGTCATTATTGACAATTCAGTGCTTTGTCAGCAGCTATTTATATCTATGATTGGAATCTGTCTGCATTGATCCAAATGAAGGATAGGGTGCTGTAGCTTACAGATCCTAACCTGCAAAAGAAAACGAGTTGGTTGGATATATTTGTCTATTATATATTTGTGGTCTTGTCACAAAAAGGTTGGATATATTTGTCTATTATATATTTGTGGTCTTGTCACAAAAAGGTTGGATATATTTGTCTATTATATATTTGTGGTCTTGTCACAAAAAGGAGGCATATTTGATGATTTCAAGTATTCTGATCTGATTTGTTTGAGGACCGATCAATGCCACTCTTTGAGAGCAAAAATGGCTTGCAAGAAATTGTTTGCTTTTCTACATAGTCAAGTTCCAACAATACACCGGGAGCCTGTTTTCCCTCTCATGTGTCATGAGTTTATCCAGACAAGACAACCAGCAATCAAGGCATATTGTTGCGAACACAGTGAGTGAGATTACTATGTAAGCTAGACAGAAATGTCTGTGTGTGCATGCGTCAAACACTCTGTATGCCTCACCCAGAACTCCATATATGGGAAGCCGTGCACCAATAAGACGTGCAGCGTCTTACTGGCACCATTGAGACTAAATGAATCAACCTGCTTGAACACTTCTTCATCAACTGTGCATAGTTTGGTGCAAAAGTTTCATATTTTTATAATATCATATTTATTATATTTATATTATTGTACCCGAGTCAAAAATAGCATCATCAGTACACTGGATTTGGAGAAATCTTGCGAGGATGTGTATATTGTGGCCTCAGACAGTATGGACTCTATTATGCCTTAAGGCCACAATTTACACTTTCATGTTCCAAGTGAGATTTTTCCATTTCTCTAGTGACTAGAGGAAACACCTTGGGTCAACAAGTGAGCCTGGAGGTCCAGAACAAATTGCATGACAATGGGGGTTGTCGTTTTTGGGAAATAATAGTGAAACTGATAGCAATAATAGGCAATTTTAGGCTCTCCCAGAAAGGGGGCACTTTTTTAGGCCACCATTTTTTATATCTGTAACTCTTGAGAGTGTAAAATGACACCAAATGAACCCATAAGGGTCCATTTGTTTTCATTTTACACTCGTAATTGTGTAGACTTTTCAAGTCTACACGATTAGAAAACGTAATTGTTATTTTGACCAATGTTGCCAGTTCTTTTTCCTAAAATGCAGAATCCTGGGATGAAACCTGGTATGAAATTGGTTGAAAACCCCTGATTTAGAATATAAGCAACTAAATATGCAAGAGATAAGTAAGATTCTAAGTGCTTTTCTAGACATTATATAGGGCTCCATTTTCGTCACACGTTAAACCCCTTATCCCAAACACCTTATCCTTTTTTAAAAATATTTTGATAAACTTTTTGGAATAGTTCCAACATGTGAATCTATTGACACGTTGTGAGCTTGTAGACTGGCCTTTTTAACTATTGAAAAATGCTTTTTAAATTAGTTTAAAGAGGCAAAGAAGTTAAGGGATAAGGGGGTTAGCGGTGACGAAATCTAGTCCTATGTGATTTATTTACACGTTTTGGAACACAGTATAGTCAATCAGTATAGGTCTCTGTGTTTGTGCCCCCCTGGAACCTTCCTAAAATCGCCAATGATAGCAAACCAGAACAACTGACCATAGCCATGGCCAGGAACCTGTCAGGAAGCCTAACGTTGTACTCCATTTTGTCACATATTGACCAAATGTTCGGTACTTTACGACTGGACAGAACGTTCCCCGGAAGCCATGAATTATTTCCCAGCTCCAGCGTTGGCCATCAACCACCAGTATCAATATCTGACACACAGACAAGCAGTCGACAAGGCGCTTGTTTCCCCAAGACGGGGCAAAAAAAACGATTCCGATCACTGCGGCGGTCGATAGTACACGTGTAGTACAATGGTAGTGTTTACCTTTCCTGCCGATGCCAGGCACAGCGGGGACATTGAACCCCACAGGGCTGCATTGATCTCCACGCGTCAGCAGACTGGGGAACTCTGTACAACATGATGTTAAGCACCGTCTTGTCATTCGGATTCACATGTCTCCGGGAGTGAATAGAAAGACGACATATAAAAAATAATAATAATACATTGAAATTAACTGTGTGGTTGCTGTTTTTTAAAGTGAAAATCACCTGGTGCGAAGTCAATTGTTTTTTGTTTTGTTTTGTTTTTTATGTCATGTGAAATCAGGACATCGTAGCTCCAAATTGACATATCAGTTTGGCTCACTAGGTCGGAGATAAGGCTTATAAGGGACTATACTTTAGTTTTCGGCAGAGAACCGCTGGAGGAAAATAGGGTAGGAATCATATTGATATAATTTTAATCAGAGGGAGGGTGAGATAATAACACTTCTAGTCCAAGGGAGGGTGATGTAATTATGATTGTGAAATATTTTGGGCCCGTTCCCCTGCCTGGGTTGCTGGTTTCTCTCTCGAAATCTGGCAACATTGTTTCATTATCCCAGACCAGAGCCATCAAGAAGAGTCGCGATTGAGGGGTCAGAAAACAGCTCCAGTTGTCCCATAGATTTATAAGGGATGCCCCCATTCATTGTCCCCATTCGCTATACAAGTCTATGTGAAAGAGCCGCCATTGGAATGGTCCCATGAAATGAATTGGGTTGTCGTAACTCTGTGTATACTCTAAAGCTCTGGCCCAAACCTGGTATGATTCAAAATTCAGTACAATGACAGCAGAGGTGGATAAAGTTTCTGTTACGTGAGGTAAGATTCAACTGAATTATTATTAATGGATTACATTACAAATAGGCATGAGTCATAACAATGTTTTGATTTTGAAATGTTAGGTTTTATAATGTTGCCATGATGGTTAACATATTTGCATCAAACCAATTCATTCTTTATGTTTATCAGTAGCATTATTTCAGCTAATTAGACAACTAATAGTCTGATTCAGTAAAACACACAAACTACCAAACTTATGTTACTGTTTACCATTAATATAGTTTCCATTAATATAATAACAGGTTTGTCCACCCTCAGTTTACCAGTTGATACATAATTGTATCAACATGACTTGAAATTTAGCATAATCAACCTTACTAATCAGAATGAAGAAAAGCGGAAGAAAAAAAGAAAAAACAACGAGACAAAAACAATTCTTCTGTTTAGCCTAACAGTAACAATGGACCTCCAGGTGAAAATAAACACTAAGGAAGAAATTGATTTGAAATCTGGCCATATTTACCCCATATTACTCTTCTCATGTCATATTCTGAATTATTTTAAAGTTAGTATATGTAGTGAAAAAATACTTTTAATTTACTAAATGAAACTGATGTGTACACTTTTTTTTTCTCAGACAGGATGTGGCTGGCGTCAAATCAGTCCTCTCTAACAGCGTATCTGATGCAAAGTCCATCCTCCCTTCAGCCACAGTGCATTGAAGAAAAGGAAAGCGTTTGTTGAGATATTAGTTGTCCGTTTTGGGGTTAATCCATTTCAGATGCCAGTAGAAGAACAACCCACCTGTTTAGTGGCAACTGACTATGTGTAAAATATGTGTTTCTAAACACTCCATGCCGTCAGCAGCAGGACTGCTGTTTTGGTCTAGTTGAGACGGCGATCTTCTTCTACTACCTAATAGAATGGTAGTGAACGTTGGGCTGAGCTGAACTATCGTTAGCGGTATCCAGTGATGGAAAAGTTAAGAGAACGCGGGAGAAGTTCAGTCACTCGGGTGAGACTCGGAGTAGAGCTGCTGATTCGGGGGTCATCAAAGGGAGGTCCTCGAGGCACATCCCACAACTCACACAACTCAGGAGCACACGGAGACCAGATGGAGGGATCACATCTCCAAACTGCTGTGTGGAAAAACTAACCAGTAGTGAAGTTTCTCTTCTTCTTGCTGTATAGAATAAGATTGAGAACCATCACCTTATCTAATGGAGACATTACAGCTTTGCAGAATATATAAACATATGTTAGGTTTTCTGAATATAAACTTACCACATATTCTCTGACGACACC
>CM076965.1:54884794-54897294 GCA_039105355.1 Benthosema pterotum | reverse complement strand
CAATTATGGGATGTTTGAATATGAGTCTTAGCTGGATGGTGGAATATGTTGTGTAGCATAAAAATAAATAAAATATTATTATTACCCATAATAATAAGGGTAATAGTAATAATTAGATAATAATGTACCTGCAGAACACTTGTGACATTTTTCACATTTTGTGCGTCCATTAGGCTGAGCTGTGAAGGTTCCTTCAGGACAGGGTTTACAGGAAGTTCCTGTGTGCTCTGTGCAATGTCTGGAAACATAACTTCCTGTTGGATACAGGATACATTCACATTGACAAGATATCTTATAGAATTACCGGTACTAAACATAATAAACTTAATTAAACAAGTTTCTCCTACACAAGACATTGGAAAGCCTAAGCGGTATTGGTATACGTATTATTTACTATACTACACTGTATACATATGCATGAGTAACATATTGTAGTTCTTACCAGCATCACACAGGGGACAGCATATCCCATACATTTTGTACTCCTTTTCCCTGGAACAAGTGACATATCCAGCATATCCAACATCCATACGCATCACCTGTTGAACACAATGAAAACACCATTAGTTATTCAATATGGTGTATTTAGGATGTTCAGTCTATTGAGAGCTACTAGAAGTGATGGACGCTGTGAGGCCGAGGGGCACACGCACACACACACACACACACACACACACACACACACACACACACACACACACACACACACACACACACACACACACACACACACACACACACACACGGATATTTATATGATCCATGGAGTTAAAAAGAAACAGGGTCGTTGTGTAGATATGGGCGCTGGACAGTGTAAACGTTGTGAGAAGGAATCGTTTTTTGGGCAGGCAAATTAAGACGGCAGTATGTGTTTGTTTCTGTGTCTACCGTGGCTGAGACGCTAACGCTTCACGACTCCTATATAATAGAACGTGATGTATGTTTTGTGCATGGGACACAATGCGTGTGTATGCTGTTGTGTGTTGTGTGTACTGTCGGGCAGTATGAGCAGGGGTGTAGTGGAGGGGGGGTGCGGGGGGACGGAGTCCCTCCACTGAGTCACTCACATATAAAATATTTTGGGGGCAAAAATATGTTTTTTTGACTTGTCATTTACTTTTATTGATACAATTAGCATTGTAAACCATCTTTCTCATTATGCTATACTTGTTTGTGTCTTTTTAATAGTGTGTGTGTGTGTGTGTGTGTGTGTGTGTGTGTGTGTGTGTGTGTGTGTGTGTGTGTGTGTGTGTGTGTGTGTGTGTGTGTGTGTGTGTGTGTGTGCATTGCGCAGGTACACACAAATGCACATGCATGATGTGTGCGTGCAAGCATGTGTCTTAAGAGGCGTCCCCCTACTTCTTAAAGTACCACTACAACACTGAGTATGAGCAGCAGCGCGCATACGATGCATACGATGCATACGATGCATTCACTTGGCTTTGCAGCTCACAGAAAGAGAACGTTTTAGTACGTCCGTCCGGCAAAGAAAAAATAAGTAAAGTCTGTTTTCTGCGTTGTGTGTTGTTACTTCTAGAGAGTAAAGTCAGGAACTTTCATCGTCACATCAAGGGCGCATTGTGGTGGTGAATGGACTGGCCGGCTCACCCAGAAGGGGAGGGTTCAGGAGGCAGAGCCATAGAGTAAAGGCAGACTTATGAGTACCCTACATAGAATGGTTTAAAAACCTCCTGCAGCGACCATACACTGCAATATTTTCCGTCCAGTGGTGTTTAATGCCTTTATTGGACTGGCCCCATAAAGTGAACACTGTTTTAACTGTTTTGTTGTATGGCCCCTTGAATTGAACACTGTTGTAACTGCTGTAATTGTATTGTTGATTGTGTGTGGACTGTGTGCTCCAAAACGGTGACGATTTTGACGGCACAGTAACAAAGCAGGCATTTTTGTAGTCAGGGAGTGTAGTTTGCACAAATATGATTTTGATAAAAAAGCAGACACAAAGGCAGACAGTTAAACAGATATGCCGCTCTCGCATAGCAGTAGACTAGACTAGACTAGACTAGACTAGACTAGACTAGACTAGACTAGACTAGACTAGACTAGACTAGACTAGATAGTTTACATTTAACTTCAGCGTAGGTATTTGAGATGTGTATGATTTATAGGTGTGTGAGTGAGAGGCTAATAATATCACCAATACAGACAAATTAGACAATCACATCTTGGTTGTATTACCAATAAGACAAATGAACCAATCACAAGAAGTTGTCTCTGCATTTCAGTTGAGATTGTGGTGGTTTTCATCAATAATGACAATGTTATACGCCTGTCCACACCAAGGAGGATATCTGGAAGACAAAAAATGAACGGAAAACATGTTTAATAACAAACATTATGTTGCATGGTTAATTCGATCACTATCGCATTGCATCAGGCCTGTTCTCTCATGGTTAATTCTTTCACTATAAATGCATCAGGCCTAGAGTTTTCAACGGGCCTGGAAAAGTCAGCCCGGCCCTAAGTGGATCCTAGATAAGTGAGCCCGAAGTCCAGCTCGGCCCGACTAATTAGCATATTGTTTGGGCCCGGCCTGAGCCGAACATCAGCGCTTATGAAGTTTTTACAATCCATACATTGCTCCTCTTGTGGAACAGTACGGTGTTTGGTTCATCGCGTGGATAAGCTATTATTAAGTTTATAAAACAATCCTGATTGCTGATCGCAGAGATCTGCTATTTTGGTTAGACTTTTTGCACCGTTGTTGCAGTGGTTGCAAGAGGCCAAATACACACGTATACACATTACACACGAATGAGCCTAAGTATGCGTGCTGCTAAAATAAATGTGCCACTCGTCTCCTCGCTGTAAGTCTCCTTGTCTCCTGTGAATCTTCTCGTGCAGCCTTCCTCATAAGTACAAACTATTCTAAAAAAAAGAAAGTGAAAAAAAAAACAGCAAATGCACCAAGGCAGTGATAAAATTCATCTCACTATTTATTTGCAGAGAAGCAGAAATCTATTGACCAGTGACATGTTTAAAATAAAACAAACTTTGAGTTGAATAGGAATTTGATCTCTGCTGATTTTGTGCCTTAGTAAAGATTAAAAGCTACAGAAAAGTGTTCTTATATACTTATACACTGTAAATACATACATTGTAGAAACCCATCTAAAGGGCATTATAGACAGGGGTGATAAACGCCAGAGGCGTCATCTTGCGTCCATCCTCATGTAGGGCTGTGAACCCCTGTCTGTGTGTGTGTGCCATTAATTGTAACATCCTAATTAGTAATGTAAGAAAGAGAAGTGAATAAGTGAATAAAACGTGAATAAAATACGCAATGCAAGTATTTATTGCATATGTATTTATTTGTTTGTTTTTAGTGGAAATAGTGATGGGCCATTCATTAGCCATTCTGCTGTTTGGGGCACCATCAACACCTCCAGTCTCCAGGACCAGTTAAACAGGTTTTGAGCCATTTGATAACAAAAGCCTGAATTAATGAGCTAACACCTTTGGAAACATGCCATTGTAATGTATAGCCCAAATCCCCCATCACTAGGCTTCTCATTGTTTGTCAGTTACCATGCAAGGGCGAGACTGCAGCCTTGCAGCCTAGACAAACTCAAACGCGCCTGTTAAACGCCACGTTATGGTGTAGATTCCACTGACCCTCACCTGATGACTGGGGTGATAATCATTCAGTCTCACTAGAATTGAGGTCTAAAATAAAAAGCAGGTAAAAAACAAACAACACTGGAATGCATGAAATGCTGGCTTATCGCATGCCGTTCTTGGAGCACAAAATGCCGGTGAAAATGAACTAGAGGTGCAATTTATTACTTCCCATGTGAACAGCCAATGCCTATCATCCTATAGCGGATTAGGCTCATAGGCTCATTATGAAACTACTGGAGACTGCTGTGCTGTGATTGGCTAAAACGCTGCCTGGATGCCTGGATTTGTTGACAACAACAAAGTTGTGCAGGACAAAGCAAGTGTCTGTCTGCAGGGAAACAGCATCCAAGTAGAAGCAATGTTTCAGTTTCAGTTTATTTCATTTCAGCATCTGGACATATCTAATTACAATCTATATCAAATATATATGTCTATATATACACACATTGTTTCATTTTTTTTTTTTGTTTATCAATACAAATATATATAAATAAATATAGAATGCAAATAAATAAAGGGTAATGTATAGTATATATACATGTATATACACATCAAACACACATCAAAAACAACAATACAACAATACAAATATATATATAAATAAATGTACAATGAGTATGTATAGTATATTTATTCCCTGAGTGTCCATACAGAGGTCATTCCAGTGCTGAAAAGGGCTAGGGAGAAGCCAAAAGGCTTGTCGGGCCCTGCCCCAGAGGTCCTTCCACTGTCCAGTGGACTGTGTGTCCATGGCATAGACGGGTGTAATCCGTCTTCACACATTCCGTCCATTGTTTCTGTTTACGGTCATAGACTCAAATTTACACAGAGTACATGCACCTTAACAGTGACCTTCCATTCAGCTGTGATTGCCCGTCATTATCCTCCCAAACCAGAACCAAATTAACCAGATGGCCGAAAAGCATTTTAAGTACCTTACTTCTCAGTATTATTGTGGTATACAAAGTTTGGTATGCATATCTATGATCATAATATAATATATAATAGTATAGTATAGTATAGTATAGTATAGTATAGTATAGTATAGTATAGTATAGTATAGTATAGTGTAGTGTAGTATAGTATAGTATAGTATAGTATAGTATAGTATAGTAGTGCATAATATAATATAATATAATATAATATAATATAATATAATATAATATAATATAATATAATATAATATAATATAATATAATATAATATAATATATTATAATGTAATAAAATATTGTGTGGTATAGTTTAATAATGTTAATAATATAATAACAATGATATATAATGTTAAATGTCTAGTATAATATGATGCTATGTAATACAACATTGTAGGCAACATATACTGTGATAATATATAGCGTAACAATTGTTATGCATTATTATGTAGTAAAACTATGGTATATTATAAGAGGACACTACCGGTGTTAGTCTTCTTACTCATCTGCATTGCTGTATCTATGGAACATGGATTTCTTCACTCTAGCCTTGAACACATTCATGTTTTCACTACATCTTATTTCATCCCCCAACTCATTCCACAGCGTGGCTCCTTGTACATTTGCCGGTAATTGGTTATTTCTTGCTTTATACATGACTAGTAGAATTTTTAATTTAACTATATCTAAATTAAAAAAATAGATAGATTTAGATGTAGAGGGGGGAAAGGCAAACAATATAGCTATATATCTATTTAGATTTTTGGCTAAAAGTTGCCCTAACCATAAGAAAATACATAATGCATTCACATACTGCTTTTGAAGCACACATTTTAAAAGGGGACATAAACAAGGCAAATGTTTTGTCAATTGTCACTTCATACTCCATGTGTTTCATTGCATTCTTGCTTGGAATGAAATGTATTTGGTAACTCAAAGAGAAAGTAAAAAATCTGTGCCCCCCCCCCTCCTGGGTAAGTAACAATGATTATGCCAAGCTTACCAAGTACCAAATGTTAGTATGTTTTTTTCCCCACTGTTAATCCAGTGTCTGTAAACAGTAAACTTGATATTTATTTAACATTTTAACTCAACCTGACGCTATCGCACATTGTCATTTGAGTTCTGCCTAGTGTGTAGGCCTAAGTCAAAGAGTAAATCTCGCTACGAAATGAAGTCAAAGTAAACACAGCCATTTAAGAGGTATGACATTGTGGGTTCGTATAAGGCCATGCATGCAACATGTCAACTGTTTTAAATTATTGTACAGTAACAAATAAAATCTCTTTAATGTTTATGCTCTGCCTCAGTCCAATGCATTTCTTCCTATTTCAGGTCCAGGACTTGATCCTATCGTGTTCTCAATAGAGGTCTATGTAGAAGAGCCTCCATTGAACCGGCTCCATTAAGTGAACAGACTTTGTGTACCAAAGACAATCATAAATAGCCGATTCCCAATCCCCAGTGTGTGCACTTTTAAGTGCACGCACTTTTAAGACTGTGTAGTGCGCTGCCCTAGCTAGCCCCCCCTAGTGCCCGCTCTTTGAATTGAGACATCTGCACTTCATACCGGAGTGGAGCCGAGTGGAGACGAGTAGAGCCGACCGTAGCCGATCGTTTCCCAGAGGCCGCCATCTTTGTTGACAGTTTAAACCTTTTAAAACGGCTTCAAACTCTCCTTTTACGCCACGGAATTTTCTTTTAATTCATTACAGGTTGATATTTGTTTGTTTTAAGCTCATATATGTGGCCAATTAATTATGAAACACCCTATTTAAAAAAATTCCACCACGATGTCGGAGAATTACGAGTACCGTGGCTTGGGGCTCGTGGGGGGTGCGCCAGCGGGCGCCAGCAACTCTTGTATCCGTGGATGGTCGCCAATTTTCGGCATAGTTGCTCAAAGCAATCCCCCCTGTTGTGGAATGAAATAAATGACCGCGGCAGCTCAACGCCGTATGATTCCTTGTGGATATTTATAGACAGTCATTTTCGAATTGTTATTTAGTATTTACCCAAACATAACATGCATTTTAAGCTACAATTTATTAATTGTAATTCACAATAGAATGGCAGCACTTTGGCAGCAGATAGAGCTACAGTATGGACCCGAGTTAAGGATGGGTAGACTACATACAACTAAAGTACGACGTCAATACCAAATCTGTTATGGGTCCCGGAAAAATCAAGTTGTTTACCAGGATCATTCATTTTCAGCTTATATTTATTGCACCTATAACATAACAAGTGTTGCACAGTGGACAAACACCAGGGTATTCATATTGCAACATTAATATTCTAACACAGGCCTACTACAAATGTTGTTCTCTTTATCATATCCCTACCTTCTTATTTCATATAGCCTTGTACAACAGTGATTTTCAACCAGTGGTCCGGGGACCACCAGTGTTGAGAGTTCCAGGTGGTCCCCAGCTAAATGATGGAAAGTTGGTTAACCAGGTGTAACTCTGAGTGTAAAATGAAACCAAATGGATACTTGCAGCTTCATTTTACACTCTCAAGAGTTAAAATATTCATCATCTGAATTAGCTCAAGTCTACACAACTAGAGAATGTAGAAGCCCAGATAACAAAATGCATTGATTCAACGTTGGATTTGAGTTAGATAACCAAAATTCAACGTTGAATCAATGGATTTTGCTATCAGGGAGGTCATTTTGATCTGTATGTTTGCCACAATCCCTTAAATCTTTAGTTTTGGGTCTGTGAGGCTAAAATGTCAGCAAATGGTGGTCCATGGCTACAATTCAGAATAAACAGTGGGCCCTGGTATCAAAAAGGTTGAAAACCACTGTTGTACAACATTGGAAAGGCCTGGTTGACACTTGGGTCTTGTACAGTCGCATCTAAAAAAAAAACAGTACACATAGCTGTGTGTACAGTGAACTGTGCTCTTATTGTACATTCTACACTGTAGAAGAGTATTCTATTCTGTAGAATCCACAGAATAAAAGACACTAGAGTTCTTATGCCACTTTCAGGTGTTTAGAGAAAATGTCTTCTCATTAAAAATGTAAATAAACATGATACAGTAGCAATCATTTTATAGAAATGAATTTAAAAACAAATGTCAAAAATCAATTTTATTAACACAAACTATGAATAACAAAAGTAAACAAATTGTATATGTTTCTCGCTCAATAACAAAGCATGCCCTAGAATGGTGATAGTTGAAGCACTGGGTCTTGGCTTCCAAGGGAGCAAGGGACTGTAGGATGATGGACACCAACAATTTCCTGTTCTGGTCGTCTGAAGTAGCTGTACGTGTTTTTCTGGACTGTGAACAGGTCTTCGTGGTCCCTCCTATGCTCTGTGAAGCTCTTGTTGTCATCTGCGGTGCCTAAAAACATAGTACATAAATAAAAATACTGTTCATGTTGCATATACCATATGCATGTAATACTGTACATATTCATCTATAGCCATGGCTATGGTCATGTAGACCGGTGGTTTTCAACCTTTTTCATACCAGGGCCCATTATTTATTCTGCATTTTAGCCACGGACCACCATTTGATGTTGAGTTTAGTCTCCTGGACCCAAAACCAATAATTTTCAAACTTGTGTCCACAATTTAGAAGATAACTGGCAAAATGTTGGTCAAAATAACAATTCTACATTTTCTTAATGTGTACATTATTGAAAGTTTAGTAATTCAGGTATTTAAATATACAAGCGTAAAATGATAATGATACCAAATTGACCCGTAATGATCTTAAGAGTTACAGATCTATGAGGGTCCATTTGGCTAGTAACTGTCCATCATTTATCTGGGGACCATCTGGAATCCTCTCAGGGACCACTGGTGGTCCCCGTACCACTGGTTGTAAACCACTGATGTAGACCCTTCTTAGCAGTGCTTCCCTTTTTTCCCCACGTCAAAGACCCCCAAAATTATAGCACTAGCCTGCAGACCCACTCTTGAAAGATATGCCGGGGACCCCTTGAGAAAAGGTTTTTACAGTTCTAGCAGAGATCTTGAACATGTATAAAGCAGGCCCTCCATTAGCCCCGTTCATGACACTCATCTCGCTGGCGATGCTGACTACAGCTACGAGGAGAGAGCTGTAGCTCTCCTCGTAGCTGTACGCTGTAGTCAGCATTGCCAGCGAGATGAGTGTCACGAACGGGGCTAGCCCTCCATGTAACTATCATTTAGCTGGGTAAACTCTCAGGGACCCCTTGGGGTCCTCGGACCTTATAATTTTTTGTCATCAGTATCAAAAATAACGGTTATCTTAACAGCAGCAACCCCCCTCCACACACACGCGCGCACACACACACACACACACACACGCGCGCGCGCGACAGTACCCACTGTTTTAAACTATTTCGTGACATGTACAACAATATATACATCGCACAACGACGTTTTGGCGACGTTTATTTAACCACAACTCGGAGAAAGGCAAGGGGGAGGACAACATGTTGTGCCGAGAACAGGTTGTTGTGTTGGGCTGAATAACAACACCAATGGCCGCTGTTTACACTGCTCTCTCCGAGAACCTCGACTCGACAGACGTTTTTTTAATTTAGCTCTGTCATGGTATATAATACCATGACATGCGCTCAAACAACTAAATACGATGTTAAACATATTAAAAGCACATTCCGTGGTACAATAACACTTTTAAAGAGGCTTAAAACGTACCGTTTTCTCCAACGTGCTGAGCTGCTTCGGCAGAATGAGAAGAAGACCGGAGCAGTGCCAAAAGTGTTGTCGGCAACTACACTTGAGGGAAGCGGCAGGATTAGTGCGCAGGGGAAGTGTAGTGCTCAAGACTGCGTGATGCGGTCTGTGAAATGGATCCGCACTTCGTCGCGGAACAGTGACGTCACAGCCCTGAAATGCGCACTTAGAAGTGTGCGCACTCGAAATTGGGAAAGGGCTAATGTCTGTATATGCTAAGTAAACCTCGGCTACGAAAATGAAACCCTTGTCGACGGCCTATACCCCAGCAGGGGTGTCAGGCGTAAGTAAGTAAAGTAAGTACGAAAATGAAACAACATAATTCACTCAGTTACACCTTGACTTCACCGTCATGATAAATGTTGGTAAGTTGTCAATAACACCTTGCCATGAAAACTTACTAACCAATGACAAATTATCAATCAAACTTACTAATTAAATGAATTAGTTTATCTTACCTCATGAAGAGATTGATTCATTCAGCAACGATTCAAATGTGCCACAACAACCACTGCTGTATTCCTGCTGAAGTGCAGCTGCACAATGATGGACTGGACCAACCGGTTCTTCAGTTGTAGGTCTTTTATGGATCATCTTACCAATACATACGCAAACTGTCGCTTTGTTGTGTGGAGTGTCGCTAGGCAACCGGCCGCCGGGTGAGTATAACGGTCCTAGCTGCAGTCAGTGGAGTGAGCCAAGAAGACACCGCCTACTTGGTCGCGTCATCAACCATCGCTACTATCCGGCTGACGTAGTCCATAGTCAAGTGGAAACAGCTGCGACGCTCCCTGACGTCACTAAAAGGAGCCGGATGGCAGCGCCTGCTCTCACTCCTCGACTGACAGCCGAGAGGGACAGTTTGGGCCGGCTCGGCAGTAAGCGACATCTCGCACATTCAATAGCCAAAGCATATCATTGTGACTTACAGATTGTGACTAAAGCCACATCTCTCCCTCTCTCGTAGGTAACCCGCCACCCCGAACGAATCTATACAAGCAGCACAAGCACATCCTCAGGGGGGTCAGATGAAAACTAATATCAACCTACCTGGGGGGTCCCTAGTGGGACAGTAAAAAGAATTCACATAGCGCCGGGGAGGGAATTCCCCTGTCCGCCCCACCTCATCGCCTCCAGCCGGAGGGGAAACTTTGGAGACGGACATTATATGTTTAAGAGACTTTATTCTGATTTGAGTTATATGAGAGAGCGCTATTATTGAACTTTATAATTGCCATTAAACGGCCTTGGTGGCCAACTTGCATTCTGTCTGGAGTCTTGGTGTTGTCCGGTGCTCACATCTGGTGGAGATGCTGGGGAAGCACTGAACCACACCAATCTCTTGGCTAGAATGGACCCCCAGCAGAGACAGCAACAGCACCCCGCGCTCGACGCGCTCCTCCAGAGCCAAACTAATCTACAATCGGCCATGGAGGAGGGACAACCACTACAACCAGAGAGACAACCACTACAAAAAATCCCAGCGAAGTGCTAACCAAACAATCCCCCGATGATGATATTGAGACATACATAGAGTTATTCGAGCGCGTCGCGTCTCGAGAGCGGTGGCCGGTGGCGGATTGGGCTGGCATCTTAGCTCCATATCTAACCGGCGAAGCGCAACAAGCGTGGAGAGACCTGTCCCTGGCCGACTCCCGGGATTTCCAAAAGTTAAAAACCACTGTGCTCGCCCGCCAGGGTTTGGGTCTCCCGGCGCGAGCACAGCGATTCCACAATTGGATTTATCAGCCAAAGCAGCCCCCGCGCGCCCAGGTAGCGGCTCTAATGCGCATTACGCACAGCTGGTTAACCAGCCCCGGCGCGCTCCCGGCTGTGGATAGACTGGTTATAGACCGATGTATCAGAGGGTTACCGCCGGATGCCCGGCTCTACGCGTCCCAAGTGAGCCCCGCGTCAGTAGAGGAGCTTATCGCGCTCCTGGAAAATCACCAGGCCATAGTTGATGTAATGAGAGGGGTAAAAGCCGAGACACCGAAGACGGGCGGCGAGGAGCGCAGCGGCCGGGACAAGAGACGACCCCCGCCTTCAGGCCGCTCCCCTCCCCGGCAGCGCAGCGCCCCCCCCGACCGAGGCGGTCGACCCCCGCAGCGGCGCTGCTATGTCTGCGGCCAGGCCGACCACCAGGACCACCTGGGCCTGTCCAGATTAAGACCGAGACGTTCCTATGCCCTCAGCACTGGCGTCGCTGAGGGGTCCGCAACCCCCGCAATGCGGGGGGGCCCCAGCAGGGGGAGCCCCACTCGCCCAAAGCTTTTTTCACACCTTTAGTTGACACAATTGTAAATGCTTTATTTTAAATAATAAATAAAGCAAATATGAACCTTGAAATGTGAAACGAAATTACATGTGAAGGTGGCTGGCAATAGAATCAGAATTTAATATTTTATCTTCCATTAGAATTAAGAAACCGGTCCCTTTAGAATGCGTGCGTGATGTGTGTCACGTGATACTGCAGCAGCACCTTACTACCGGGCTTAGAGCTAGAGCGGATGTTTTGATTTTCAAAATGAGCAAGAGAAAATACTGTGGTTCGCGCAATGATAATAATCAGATAAAACAACGGCAATATTTAAACCTACTAGTACTGCTGCCCGTGCAGTTCTACCAGGAATGCAATTAACAGTGACGCGGACGTCGGGGAGAAGGAAGCCAGTGATGGTGCTGCTACTGCACCTGCAAGTCCACGTGCACCGGGGCCCGGTCAGCGCGGCGGCCGGGGAGGATGAACCCGGGGCTGGGTCTGATCGTGGAGACACACCGGCATCGCTCTCCCAGCACTACTACCACTACCAGTACCATTATGCCCAGTGTCACCGACGTGGCTACTGCCCTCAAACTATTTTTGACTATCCTAGTCACCGTTGCAAGTGCAGACCGATCATTTTGCAAACTGAAGGAAAATCATAAAGACATCCGAGAAGCACAATGACACAGGAGGATAGATTGTCTGGTACTTCTGAACATAGAACCAGCGCGCCCGTCAACTGGATATAGTTTGCGTGCAAGAATGCGACAAGGGAAGCATGCTTTGAACATTATTAAGGTAAGAATATATCTGGGCTAATATAGGTTACTATAAATGAATATAGTGTTTATTAGTCTCTATTCAGGTTGCAGGAACAGCGCTTGAGCGCTCAGTTTCTGACTCCTCAATGTCGCAACTCTTCTAGATGGCTCTAGCTGCATTTGTGTTGTAT
>CM076965.1:54844794-54879794 GCA_039105355.1 Benthosema pterotum | reverse complement strand
TAATAAAAGTTCCCCAGGTCACCACAATTCTCCTCCAATCAGGAGCGAGCAGCAGGTTCACATAGTGTAGCTACTGTTGGGGGCCCCTAGTGCACCAGGCTGGTACTACACCATGAATTTCAAATCACTTCCCCTACCTTTAACATTATCATGCTATGATTATTATGTTAGTATTAGCATGTTAGCATGTATCAATACTAATACTAGCATTAGCATGTTAGCATTAGCATGTTAGCATTTTAACATTATCATTCGCATGTTAGCGTCTTATCATGCTACCATTAGCATGTTAGCATTAGCATGTTAGCATGTTAGCTAGCAGTAGCATGATAGCCTGCTATCATTAGCATGTTAACGTGTTAGCATTAGCATGTTAGCATTAAATGTTAGAATGTTAGCATGTTAGCATTGGGAATGTTGACCGACAGACCCTATGATAAAAATAAAGAGAATGAAGCGGGGGGCGTGGCACAGGCTGGTGCCGGAGGTTTGCACATGCTCAGTATAAGCAGGAACTGCTTGATACCATGATAATGCTAACATGCTAATACTAGCATTACCACTGATACATGTTAGCATTAGCATGTTAGCATGTTAGCATTAGCATGTTAGCATTAGCATTGGTACATGCTAACATGGTAATGCTAGCATTAGCATTGCACATGCTAACATGCTAATGCGAACATGCTAAGGCTAACATGCTAATGTTAACATGCTAACATGCTAATGCTAACATGTCAATGCTAATATGCTAATGCTAACATGTCAATGCTAACATACTAATGCTAACATGCTAATGCTGACATGCTAAAGATGCTAACACGTTGGATACATGCTAACATGCTAATGCTAGCATTAACATGTTAGCATTAGCATGTTAGCATGTTAGCATTAGCATGTTAGCATTAGCATTGGTACATGCTAACATGGTAATGCTAGCATTAGCATTGCACATGCTAACATGCTAATGCGAACATGCTAAGGCTAACATGCTAATGTTAACATGCTAACATGCTAATGCTAACATGTCAATGCTAATATGCTAATGCTAACATGTCAATGCTAACATACTAATGCTAACATGCTAATGCTGACATGCTAAAGATGCTAACACGTTCGATACATGCTAACATGCTTAGCATGTTAGCATTAGCATGTTAGCATTAGCATGTTAGCATTAGCATGTTAGCATGTTAGCATTAGCATGTTAGCATTGGTACATGCTAACATGGTAATGCTAGCATGCTAACATGCTAATGCTAACATGCTAATGCTAACATGCTAATGCTGACATGCTAACATGCTAAGGCTAACATGCTAATGCTAACATGTCAATGCTAACATGCTAATGCTAACATGCTAACATGCTAATGCTAACATGTCAATGCTAACATACTAATGCTAACATGCTAATGCTGACATGCTAAAGATGCTAACACGTTGGATACATGCTAACATGCTAATGATAGCATTAGCATGTTAGCATTAGCATGTTAGCCTTAGCATGTCAGCATTAGCATGTTAGCATTAGCATGTTAGCATGTTAGCATGTTAACATTAGCATGTTAGCATTAGCATGTTCGCATTAGCATTGGTACATGCTAACATGGTAATGCTAGCATTAGCATTGCACATGCTAACATGCTAATGCTAACAATTAGTCTGAATAGGGGTATGTCTAAATGTCTAAATAGGGGTATGTCTAAATGGGGGTATGTCTAAATAGGGGTATGTCTAAATAGGGGTATGTCTAAATAGGGGTATGTCTAAATACCAGCATGTAACCGGAGATGGTGACGCGGACCCCTTTGCTGAATTCCCCATAGCCGAGCATGATCATCCGGCTCGAAGCGGGGAGTTCGCCACAGCTCAGTGGAGCGATCCAAACCTGGAAATGGCACGGCTACACGTTTTGATCGTCGAGGGCAAGAAGCAAGACGGGGTGAGTGAATTGAACTATCCCTACTTCATGGTGCACAACGGGTTGTTATATAGAGTGGTGAAAAACAAACGAGAGGAGGAAATAGAACAACTGTTGGTACCCAAATCATACATTACGCGTGTGCTGTATCTAGCACACACGCACCAGTTGGGCGCACACTTGGGTTGTCAGAAAACCTATGATCAAATTCTAGACAGATTTTATTGGCCTGGGGTGAAAAGAGCAGTGGAGGATTTCTGTCAAAGTTGTGACGTCTGTCAGAAAAGTGCCCCCAAGCCCCACTATCGCAACCCACTGGTCTCGCTTCCCATAATCGAGACCCCTTTTTCAAGACTCGCTATGGACGTGGTTGGTCCGCTACCTAAGTCAGCACGCGGCCACCGTTATATACTGGTTATAATGGATTATGCAACCCGCTATCCAGAGGCCATACCCCTCCGCTCCGCCACCGCCAGAACTGTAGCACGCGAGCTCATGTTATTATTCAGTCGCGTAGGTCTAGCGGAGGAAATTCTGACAGATCAGGGCACGTGCTTTATGTCACGGGTGTTGACTACTCTCTATAACTGGCTGAAAGTGAAACGTATCCGCACATCTACGTATCATCCCCAGACAGATGGCGTCACAGAGCGTTTCATAAAGACGGTAAAACAAATGCTACGCAAACTAGTTGACATTGATGGGAAAGATTGGGATCAACTAATCCCGTACGTTCTGTTTTCCATTCCCGAGGTTCCCCAGGCATCTACCGGCTTCTCGCCATTTAAGCTGGTGTACGGACGGCGGCCGAGAGGGCTCCTCGACGTTGCCAAGGAGACCTGGGAGACGCAGCCCTCCCCCCACCGCTCCGTCATCGAGCACGTCGATGCACTACAAGCACGCGCTCGTAAGGTATGGCCTATGGTGCGCGAGCACATGGAGCGCGCGCAGAGGGACCAGGCGCGCACGTATAACCGAGGGGCGCGAGTACGAGAGTTTCAGGTGGGAGAACAAGTGCTTGTTTTAGTACCCAGCAGCGAGTGCAAATTTCTAGCAAAATGGAGAGGACCATATGAAATAGAGGAGAAAATAGGCCCCGTAAACTACAGAGTAAAGCAGCCCGGTCGACGGAAAGGCCGCCAAATATATCATGTGAACATTCTGAAAAAGTGGCGGTCCCCGGGCCCCCCACCGTCCTCTGTCCTGCTAACCGCTCTCTCTCCTCCCGCAGCTGCTGTCCCGATGGGGGAGAACCTCTCCCCCTCTCAACGACAGGATCTCAGAGAGCTTGTGAGCCGGAATGATGATGTGTTTTCTGAGCTCCCAGGGCGAACACATTTAATTAAGCACGATATAGATACCACGGGGAAGCCCATTCGCCAGCGACCCTACCGCGTTCCCGAGGCCAGGCGCGTCGCAATCAAAGAGGAGGTGGAAAAAATGTTACAACTAGGAGTAATAGAAGAGTCCCACAGTCCCTGGGCTAGCTCGATTGTTATTGTCCCCAAGCCAGACGGCACATTAAGATTTTGTAATGACTTCCGAAAATTGAACGAAGTTTCCTCTTTTGATAATTACCCCATGGCCCGGGCAGATGAATTAATAGAGAAAATTAAGCCCCTCTCGCTTTATAAGTACGCTAGATTTAACAAAAGGCTACTGGCAAATCGGCCTCACTGAACGAGCTAAGCCTAAGACCGCATTTGCCACACCCGAGGGCTTATTTCAATATACAGTTCTACCCTTCGGAGTCCACGGCGCCCCCGCCACCTTTCAGAGATTAATGGACCGTATATTACGCCCCCACCATGAATATGCAGGTTCGTACTTGGACGACGTTGTTATCTACAGCGCCACCTGGCGGATGCACCTGCAACATCTGGACAGTGTACTGGGAGCCCTGCGAGAGGCGGGCCTGACCGCCAATCCGAAAAAGTGCCGCCTGGGCTCGACCGAGACGGACTACCTCGGCTACACCGTGGGACGGGGATGTGTGAAACCACAACAAAGAAAAGTGGAGCGCATCCAGGACTGGCCGCGCCCCACCAACAAGAAGCAGGTGAAATCGTTCATGGGTTTAATATCATACTATCAAAAGTTTATTAAAGACTTTGCTACCGTTGCAGCGCCGCTCTATGACCTAACAAAGAAAAACCTCCCACACCGCGTCGCTTGGACTCCCGAGACGGAGAGGGCATTCAACATATTGAATAGAGCGCTGTGCGATGAGCCCGTGCTCAAGACGCCTGACTTCAGCCAGCCATTCCTGCTACACACTGATGCGTCGGGGACAGGAATCGGAGCGGTGCTGTCGCAACGCATAGGCAATGATGAACACCCTGTGGCATATATCAGCAGGAAACTGATGAAACATGAGCGGAACTATGCACTGACCACGCACCATTGAGATGGATGGCGAGGAATAAGAGCCGAAACGATCGCATCACGAGATGGTTCCTGGAGCTGCAGGGCTACAGCTTCGATGTGGAACACCGGCCAGGAAACGCCATCACACATGCGGACGCCATGTCCCGACGATACGAGGGGGAGGATGCGAATGAAGCTTCCGGTACCACCGACAAGCTTGGCGGGGGGATGTGTGGAGTGTCGCTAGGCAACCGGCCGCCGGGTGAGTATAACGGTCCTAGCTGCAGTCAGTGGAGTGAGGGCAGGACGCAGCCAAGAAGACACCGCCTACTTGGTCGCGTCATCAACCATTGCTACTATCCGGCTGACGTAGTCCATAGTCAAGTGGAAACAGCTGCGACGCTCCCTGACGTCACTAAAAGGAGCCGGATGGCAGCGCCTGCTCTCACTCCTCGACTGACAGCCGAGAGGGACAGTTTGGGCCGGCTCGGCGGTAAGCGACATCTCGCACATTCAATAGCCAAAGCATATCATTGTGACTTACAGATTGTGACTAAGCCACATCTCTCCCTCTCTCGTAGGTAACCCGCCACCCCGAACGAATCTATACAAGCAGCACAAGCACATCCTCAGGGGGGTCAGATGAAAACTAATATCAACCTACCTGGGGGGTCCCTAGTGGGACAGTAAAAAGAATTCACATAGCGCCGGGGAGGGAATTCCCCTGTCTGCCCCACCTCATCGCCTCCAGCCGGAGGGGAAACTTTTGGAGACGGACATTCTATGTTTAACAGACTTTATTCTGATTTGAGTTATATGAGAGAGTACTATTATTGAACTTTATAATTGCCATTAAACGGCCTTGGTGGCCAACTTGCATTCTGTCTGGAGTCTTGGTGTTGTCCGGTGCTCACAGTTGGTTTGTTTGTTTTTCTTTGTTTCCTAGTCAGTGTGCAATGTCAACATTAGGTTGAATTATGACACCACATAAAACAATTCCAACAGATGTTGATTGTTCATAAATATAACATTTCTTTACTTTTTCTTTTGGACAATTTCTTCAATGTATGTACATTATATGATCATTGTCCTGTATGTACTGTAATTAGTATGTTTATAAAAATGCAATCCATCAAGCAGTAGATTTATGTGTAAGTATTGTTCTAGATACATAATTGTGTCAACATGACTTGAAATTTAGCATAATCAACCTTACTATTCAGAATGAAGAAAAGCGGAAGAAAAAAAGAAAAGAAAACAACGAGACAAAAACAATTCTTCTGTTAGCTTTACAGCAACAATGGATCTCCAGGTGAAAATAAACACTAAGGAAGAAATTGATTTGAAATCTGGCCATATTTACCCCATATCACTCTTCTCATTTCATATTCTGAATTATTTTAAAGTTACTATATGTATGTAGTGACAAAATTACTTTTAATTTACTAAATGAAACTGATGTGTACACTTTTTTTTTCTCAGACAGGATGTGGCTGGCGTCAAATCAGTCCTCTCTAACAGCGTATCTGATGCAAAGTCCATCCTCCCTTCAGCCACAGTGCATTGAAGAAAAGGAAAGCTTTTGTTGAGGCATTTCTAGTCCGTTTTGGGGTTAATCCATTTCAGATGCCAGTAGAAGAACAAGCCACCTGTTTAGTGGAAACTGACTTAGTGTAAAATATGTGTTTCTAAACACTCCATGCCGTCAGCAGCAGGACTGCTGTTTTGGTCTATTGGAGCGATCTTCTTCTACTACCTAATAGAATGGTAGTGAATGTTGGGCTGAGCTGAACTATCACTAGCGCCATCTAGTGATGGAAAAGTTAAGAGATAGCGGGTGAAGTTCCGTCACTCTGGAGAGACTCTGAGTAGAGCTGCTGATCCTTGAGCTCAGGTGGTTCAAGCATCTGGTTAGGATGCCTCTCGGGGGTCATCAGAGGGAGGTCCTCGAAACACATCCCACTGGGATCAGACCCAGGAGCACTAACCACTTGTGAAGTTTCTCTTCTTCTTGCTGTATAGAATAACAATGAGAACCATCATTGTATCCAGTGGAGACATTACAGTTTTGCAGAATATATAAATATATGTTAGGTTTTCTGAATATAAACTTACCACGTATTAGGAATAATCTTTTGATCAACAACAGAATCAAAATCCCAACATCAAGACCAAGACCAATAACCTCACCAACAACAATTCTAGTTTTAACATCAGGATAGCCGAGACCAACAGAACCAGCAGCAACACCACCAGCACAGGTAAAGTATGAAATTAAAATAATACGATAATCATTATGACCACCAATAACACGAGCAGCACAAAAAGTAACAGCACATAGTAAACAAATGGGAGGAACAAGAATGGCAAAACCATAATTAACAGTCATTGTAGCATCCGTTATATCAAGAATAACAACACCAGCAGCAACATTAACAGCAGCTAAAACAAATACTTTAACAACTCTAGAAACATCAGCGAGATGATCATCACCATGAAGACCAATCGACCAACCAACAAACATCCCACCAATAACAGCTGCAGAACAAGCCTCATGAAGACCAACAGCCTCTGTAACTGAAACACCACCAAGAGTAAACAACCGAATAAAATATACAACAGCTAAAAAAACAACAACAACTTCTGAAACAACAAAAGCTAAACCAACAACAACAACAGCTAAAACAACAACAACAACAGCTAAAACAACAGCAACAAGAACTCCGCCACAACCACCAAGCAAACTGAGGAGTTTGAACAAAACATCAATGACCCTAAAAGCAATTCTAAAAACACAGTCGGCAAAACCATCGACAACACCAAAACGCTTAGCAGTAACAGCAACACCAAATACAACAACAGCAAGACCAGCAACAGCAGCGACCACCACTTCATTAACTCCAGGGACTGTCTGTGGAGTTTCTATCATTCTTTCTCCACATGTAGAATCCTTCAAAAGATTTCCTGGTTCTAGAAGATGAAGTCCAATAGATTCACATCTGGAATAATAAATAGATATAAATAGATAGATCGATAATAAATATTTGAATCGGTTCATGTTCATCTTAATAATCTGCACATAGACTCTGCTCTTCTGTAAATGTAACTTACTGTGTGTGTTTGGTTTACAAGTTGTAAATGTACCGTCTGAATATGTACCAGCAGTACAGTTAGTACACTGTGTATCTGTAGATGATGTTCCTGTAGGAACACACACACGCACGCATGCATGCATGCACAGAGAGAGAGAGAGAGACAGAGAGACAGAGAGAGACAGAGAGAATCTGTTCTGTGGATATACAGTACTGTAGCTGGCCGGGAGGCGAACCTGTGGCACCAGATAAGCCACATATGTTACTAGTCAAGGAGCCCTGGCCTAATGGGCAAGTAGCGACGCAGCCACCTGTAGCCTGCAATACTACATTAGGGGTCGCTAAAAATGGCTTCAATGGCCACTTATAAAAACCTATTATAAAATATGTATCAAAGACTGCCAGGAATGCCACTGCTCTGTCACTCTTAGACCAAGCAAAGACAAATATCTCAATTGTACCTAACCTCATACAACCAAGAAAAAAAAATAAGAAGAAGAATTTCACATTTTAGTGTTCTCAGTTTAAACACCCTAAGGGTTAAATCTCAACACTACTTGCCCTCTAGTTGAATCTATTTTGACAAATATGCAATCCCAAATAAAGGAATAATGGCGTGATGGAAAAGCATTCTTAGGATATGAATTACTTCATGTTTATAATTAAATTCTGCTATTTCAATCTCTCCATAGTAGATGGAGCAGGGCTTATAGAGCACCATTAAACCACCAGAGTTTAAGTAATATTTTAAATCTCTTCATATTTGAGGGAAATGCCAGCATCGACTCAAATAGGCTGTTTCAAGACAATGTTTATAATTAACGCTACGATTAAACATATATAAATCAACATTTGGTGACTTTAGACTAACAACACTCACAGTTTTGAAATCAAACTACAAGGAAAGGGCATCTTCTCCTTATATTCTCCTTGCAGTATACTGTTCTTTATTTTACCTCAGAAGAGTGTCATTCTGTGGGGATCTTTGGGGTGAATTTCCCCAATCTTCTATTGCCAGTGTCCAGTGTTCATCTGAAAACAAACTCTCCTTCCACTATCCTTTAAAACTATACATTGCTGGAAAATGTCAGCAATTTGATGAGACCATGAGTTCCGTTATTCCTTAACTCATGTCATCTACTGATGCACTCTATTGGTGTAGACTATTGATGTATCTATCTATTGATGCTACAGTAACATGTCACTAACTACTAACCTCTTTGAACAACACGTTGACCAGGACTGCAGCTGCTGTGTTTCTTTGTCTTAAAGCATCCATTCTTAGCGGTTTGGAATACACAGTAGAATCCTTCTGATGGTTCACACAGTGTATTAGATGTACTTGTACATGGACTCTGGTCTCTTAAACCAGGACCTGTGGATTAGATGGAGTTGTAATAATAATAACTAGATCTGAGCCCAAAGGGTTGCAGGTCTCCACCGGCTTGGGTCACGTCACCCTGTGAGGGCAACATTCACCCCCACAGAGTGGGTGACTGTTACGTCACCCTGTGAGGGTGAGGTAACGGACAGACGGATGGACAGGGGGCGAAACATAGGCACCACCTTACGGTGGAGACAATAATTCGATAATAATGTACCTGCAGAACACTTGTGACATTTTTCACATTTTGTCCGTCCATTAGGCACAGCTGTGAAGGTTCCTTCAGGACAGGGTTTACAGGAAGTTCCTGTGTGTTCTGTGCAATGTCTGGAAACATAACTTCCTGTTGGACATGATGTTATAATCAAATAGACTAAAATATCTTATAGAATTAGCAGTACTAAACATAAAAAACTTAATTAAACAAATTTCTCCTACACAAGACATTAGTAGGCCTAAGCGATATTGGTATATACAGGTACATACAGTACGTTCTACTATAGCCTACATATGCATGAGCACAATAATGTAGTTGTTACCAGCATCACACAGGGGACAGCATATCCCATCCATTTTATACTCCTTTTCCCTGGAACAAGTGACATATCCAGCATATCCAGCATCCATACGCATCACCTGTTGAACACAATGACAACATCATCATAATTATTCAATATGGTGTCCATAGGATGTTCGGCCTTTTGAGAGCTATAGTTTACATTTAACTTCAGCGTAGGTACATTTTTGCATAATTTATAAGTGTGTGAGTGAGAGGCTAATAATATTACTAATAAGACTAATTAAGTAATCACAGCTTAGCCCAAACACCACTGAAAATGACAACAGTGTCGTGTTCTGCCTTATAGTATGCCCGCGGCATTTGGTAAAAACCCTTATTTTGAAGCAATAGATATCCAAAACAGGATGTGTGATGACGTCATGGTGTTTTTGGTGCCTTGACTAATGTGTCCTCTCACGATCTGTGCAAAAGTTCCGAGTCACAAGTCAGGAAGTGACGTTTAGCACTAGTTGTTTTACCCGTGCGCAAACAACAACGTCCTGTCCCAAATGAAAGTCAACACAACGATCGTCAGACGATGCCTCGGATTAATAGATGGATTAAAGAATGAAATCTACGATTGATCGTGTTTTGCCCTACCACGTGAATGGCAAAGGGGGACCTGCGGTAGGCGGTAAATGAGTTAGTTGTATTACCAATAAGACAAATGAACCAATCACGCAAAGTTGTCTCAGCATTTCAGATGAGATCAATGGTTTTCATCAATAATGACAATGTCATATGCCTGTCCACACCAAGGAGGATGTCTGGAAGACAAATAAAAGGAAAACATGTTTAATATCAAATATTACTCTATCACTATCACATTGCATCAGGCCTGTTCTCTCATGACTGTGACGCAAGCACAGATAAGAACAAATACGTAGAAATGTCCAGCTTTGAGTCTGGGTTTGTCTCTGCAGCAGTCATACAGTCAGACAGACTGCATCTCACACTGTATAAGTAAAATTCATCTCACTATTTATTTACCGAGAAGCAGAAGCAGAAATTGAAAACATTTGAAAAGGGGGCAGAAACAAGGAAATTGTTTTATCAATTGTAACATCATAATCGTTTATATTTATTGCATTCATGCACAGAACAAAATGTATTTGGTAACCCTAAGAGAAATAATTAGAAAATCTCTGCCCACCCCCCTGGCTAACGAACAATGCTTATGCTTAAGCTTTCCCAAGTACCACATGTTGGAATGTTTTTCCCCACTACTGGTAATCCTGTGTCTGTTACACCTGATATTTAAAACATTTTATCTCGGCGCACGATGGCACAGTGGTTATAGCGCTTTCGCCTCGCAACTAGATGATCCTGGGTCCGATTCCTGCTAGGGACACAGGATCACATTAGAAATTGGCACTGGGTGAAAGACGGGTTACATGGGTTACAAAATTGTGGGATAACACACCGAACATTGTGGGGTCAGAAACTGAGCGCTACTCATGCAGCCTGATTGGGACAAACTGTAGATACATTTTTTTCATCTAGGGTGGCACAAATAACAGCATGTAGTCAGGAGCCCAGCTGACAAAAAAACCTTCAGAAAATGACTGATAGCATTTTTTTGTGAAAAGTTACTTAAGTGATATATGTCATCGTTTACTTATAAATTGAGTAATTAGCATAATTAATCAATACAAAAACTAAAAATGGCTATGATTCGATGGATGGATAGCACGTTGGGTTGTTTCTACATGATTGGGTTGTTTCTACATGATTTTGACGTGCTGTGGCCATGGCTGTGAGCCTGTGACCATGGTTTGCTGCATGGTTCTATGCCCATTGATGTGATTACGATTACACAATCTGGCTGATAGCTATTGGACTATGCTCCAGGCTGGTGAATTTATGCTGAGAACAGGACGAATTTGAATCCCGTCAGAAAGTGTCCTTTATTTATTTACAGGTGAACAAAGGAATACATAGGCTAAATAAGCCTATGTATTCCTTCGTTCACCTGTGCGTTTATTTTCACACATGCTGGGCTACAATGGACAATGTACATGGCACATAGTCATACGCCATATGGTGAATAGTTACATTAATAACAGATAATATGATTTTTCTTTTTAGACAAACTGAACAACAAACTCAACAACAACAACACAACATCCCTGAAGCAATAAATAAAAAGCGCATGTTGTAGGCTTGCATACGAAAAACATCTATCATGACAAGAAGATCAGTAACAACTTCGAACGGAGCTAATACTGCAGATTACTCACATATAGTTGTGCCTACCGTCTGTGGGTGGCTGTGATGAATGGGACAGCTTCAGGATTTCAAGAAAGTTGTATCCCTTTATTCCCCAATGAACTACATTATACACAGCTTATTGTTGACAGGAAATGTAGACACAGACAGGCACTGTCAGTCAGATCGAGTTACCTGCTTTATTGCTGCTATATCTCCTATATTTGATTTGCGATTTGCCTCTGTGTGTCACTACACTGTTGCCATTATGTCATTATAATGTACTTTGCATTTGTATATCTTTAACGTTTATTGCTGCTTGTTTCTCTCCAGAGATGTGGCAATTAAAAAAAATCAGTCACACTTCCCTGTGCAAAGTACAGACTGATTATGTACTTTGCACTGGGGGTGTGGTGGTCTACTCTTCTAATAAACAGCTGTTAAACACAGTGATTGGCATGCTTTCAGTAGGTCAATTTGCTCTATCAACAGCCAGTGGGAAGATTTCAGTTTACAATGAACACATTAATTAAATTGTCACTTAGAACGATCAGCAATAAACAGTTCTTTTGGGTACTTTTTTTCTTTTCCGTTGCTATAACTTGAAAAATGTAAGCATGATCAATTAAGTGAGAATTAAATTGTTTCAGCAGCTTGGGGTCAGTTAGTCCTGGGAGTAGAGCACCTATGCTAAGAGCATCTCGAGCGACTCTGTTCACCTCACGAAAGCTCAGTAATAGAGTCTGCGTTGTTTAGATTTATTAAAGCGTGGTTATTTGCATAATTGGGCCAGGCCGCGAGACCCGATCAAAGTCCAGTCAGTTGAGACACGTTTAAAAGTCACTCTAATGAACCCGATCTCTCCAGACACAAAGTTTTATTCTGGATGCAAAAACACCAGGTCTAAAAAAGGGTGATTTCACAGACTGCCAAGGCGATATAGTATGGACAACACAACAAAATGCTAATGATACAGGGCTGAAATCAATGCACATCGACAGTCAACCAAGTACTGAAAGTGAACACGCACATGCATGCACACACACACATACACACAAACATGCCAAATCAGTTAGACAGGGGGTAAAAATGCTGACACTGTGTGTGGGGGGAGATGGGGGGGGTTACGGGGAGAGGACCGAGGGCAGAGCCAAGAGAAAACACTAATCAAAGCTATTAGCATTAGCATGACCTCATCGACTTCCGCGGCGACGAGTGCAGCGCAGCCACATCGATCGCGCTCGCAGGATTTACACCGCGTGGCTTTTTTAGAAGGAGAATGTTTAATTAAACACAGATTTGATACGAACCGAAGGACAAAGGAACGAGTGCAGAGAGGGTAAACGTAGCCTATCATGCTTCTTAAGAAGCCTCTCAACTTCCCCAAAACTTCCAATCCTGAGACTCAACTGAATGTTTGTTTTCCCTTCTGTACCACTTTTATTTAAGCTGCTTTTGATTGATCGTTGAGTGTGTTAAAGGTAGGGGAAGTGAAATTCATGGTGTAGTACCAGCCTGGTGCACTAGGGGCCCCCAAAAGTAGCTACACTATGTGAACCTGCTGCTCTCTCCTGATTGGAGGAGAATTGTGGTGACCTGGGGAACTTTTATTAGCTCCTCTGCTAACGTGGGGGAGGGGGAAACTCCATATGTGGTTTCCACACCTTATAATAGAGCATTTTAACAGAAAAAAAATATTTTTTGGGTGATATCTGACAAAAGTGAAATCACTTCCCCTACCTTTAACACTTCCATTGCTTTAAATCTAATCATATAAACCTACACAGACTGCTAGGATTGTGTAATTTTGGAGAGAGAAAAAAAACAGGTATATAAAACAATACACAGGCAACTTGTGAAACGGCAATTAAAGGTACATATTCAGTAATTTAACCTGGCAAATTTTGTTACAGAGGACTGACCTTTATTAAAAAAAAAACACGCAAATCACTGAATGCTCCTTTAAAGCGTTCTACAATGATTCATATTATGATTCATCTTAGGGTACTTGCATATTGGGGAACCCTAGTCATTAAGCGTTAATTCCTTTCCCAGCAGGTTACATAGTTATGGTGATCTTGTTTTTCATTTTGCATCTTGCCAAATATTTAAACAAATATTTGAAAATAGCAGATCTACAAGCTCACAAAATGTTGCACTGCGTTTTGTGCTAATGATTCATGCTGACTATTTGATGACAGCCACACAGCTGTATATGTGTGTGGCTGTGACTGTGTCCCTGCCTGCCTGGGTAGGCAGGTAGTCTATATTCACCAACACGTGTCACTGTTGTGCAGCCACACTCCACTATGCCTCACTGTTATGCAGCCTAAGCACTAACACACAGGCCCAGGAGGACAGTTCTTGCTTACTGTAAGTTGTGTGTGTAGGGGTAGAGAGTTACAGCAGTGGAGAGTTGTTGGAGAGTGAGTCGAAAGTGAGTGAAGATGTCTCTCCTGCCCAACTCAAACAGGTCAACAGTGGACACCTCAAACATCACCGCCAAAGCCTTTATACGCGGTTGAAGGCCTGCACCCGCTTCGACCTCTATCCATGGATTGAATAGAGCATAATCACGAGTAATCAGACGATCGAATACAACGAGTAGATGCAGATAACAGATACCCGCCGGGCATGAAGTAGATATTTTGTATTCATTGCATCGGTGGATCACGGCTACTACTAGTAGGGCAGGGCGAAGGAAGTTTTACTGAGGTTATGGTTAGGGTTAGGTTAGGTATAGGCATAAGTTTACTGAGGTTAAGTTTAGGGTTGGGCTATGCTTCGCCCCGCCCTACTAGTAGTAGCCGTGATCCACCGATGCAATGAATACAAAATATCTACTTGCCCGGCGGGTATCTGTTATCTGCGTCTACTCGTTGTATTCGATCGTGTGATTACTCGTGATTATGCTCTATTCAATCCATGGATAGAGGTCGAAGCGGCTGAGGCCTACCACTGCGGGGCAGTGTGGCTTCAGCCCGAATCATCATCTCAAAGATGACCGGAAAATCTGTGCGTCGGAGAAGCCGCTGTCACCAGTGTTCAAAACGGTGCCTGCCACTGTAGGAAGCGCTTTGGCCTGAGCGTCGACCTGACCAGACAACTCACGTGGGAGAGAGGCCCTACAGCTGTCACTACTGTGGGAAACGCTTCAGTCTGCGCAGCCATATGCATATACACAACACCAATACTGGAGAGAAACCCTACGGCAGTGGTGTTCAACCTTTTTTCATACCAGGGCCCACTATTTATTCTGCATTTTGGCCACAATGTTGAATGTAGCCTCTCAGACCCAAAACTAGGAATTTTCAAGTTTGTGTCCACCATTTAGGAGAGATAACTGGCAAAACATTGTTCAAAATAACAATTCTTCTACATTTTCTAATTGTGTAGATTCTTGAAAATTAAGTAATTCAGATTTTAATTGTAATTTAACTCTTGAGAGCGTAAAACGGGTCCATTTGGGTTCATTTTATGATCTCAAGAGTTACTATAAGGGTCCATTTGGTTTCATTTTTCATTTTACTGTTACAGATCTATAAGGGCCCATTTGGTTACCAACTGTCCATCATTTAGCTGGGGACCACCTGGAATCCTCTCACTGGTGGTCCCCGGACTACTGGTTGAACACCTCTACCCTACAGCTGTAAGCATTGTGGGAAATGCTTCCAGATTACGTTGTATTATATCCCCATTAGGATAAATCATTGACCTGCAATATTACCAATATGTAGAAAACTTTAGTTTAAAGTAAATTTTTACCTGGGTACCAAACATCTTCTGATACTTTATTTTCACAAAATAATAATCCTGTACTGTCATGGTGTAGCTTTTTGCTTCATTAGCGTGCAACGTGACAAAATAGCCTGCAGTCTGTGCTTTGTTGCTGCTGCTCCTTGCTGAGCAGTGAGCACACACGTGCACGCACACACACACACAAAGCACAGAAATAACACAGACTCAAAGCCGTTCATAAGCCACAGTCGCTGACATGTTCACTGGCGAATGTAACATTTCTCTGCCACCACTGAAGCCAATGACCTGCTACACTTGTCTTTGGACAAAACAAGTCACCGTTTGTCATGCTATTTTGGCTTTGCTATCCACACATGAATTAAAGAGAAAAGTGTCCCCCACTAAATGTGTCATATTCAGTGGAACCTGCCACCAAGCCAATAAAATGAGCAGCACCAGTAGCACTGTTCTTTTTCATTTGACTGTATAGTTTATTGCAGTAACAGCTCAGGAAATACAGTACAGCACAACTACAAGGCCTGCTCAAAGGATGAATACAAGTACGGTCACCCCTAAATCATCTCACATCGCCCCTCGATTTTTTTTACCCGCCAACCTCACGCTGACCTCTCCTATCAACAGTTCTTGTTTTACCAAAATAGGTTTAGGATTTAGGCATAGTTTTACTGAGGTCAAGGTCCATAATGTTAGGTTAAACTGTTTAACATTGCCTAGTTGATTACAGGCACGCACGCATGCATGCACGCACATGCGCGTGCGCGCGCGCCCACACACACACACACACACACACACACACACACACACACACACACACACACACACACACACACACACACACACACACACACACACACTAAGACATCACATTAAATATGAACATGAGGCTTTACATGAAGTATCCACTTTAAGTTACTTACATTTGCCACACATTTTTCCATGTTTTTCCTTGCTGTGTGCATTACAAGTGCAGACAGGGTGAGAATAACTCAGTGAAGCGATATTGCATGAGAGGGATAGTGCTTTAATGTCATTTCATGCACACCTGCGGTTCAGATGGCATCGCGGAAGTGCATACAATGACGTTAAAGCACTACCCTTGAGTGTAATATTGCAATTCTACAACGGTTTCCCATAAAACTAAGAGAATCGCTGATTTCGATGATGGATGCAGTCACTACCACCACAAATGTCTAAAGCAGGGGAGCCCAACCAGTAGATCGGGATCTACCAGTAGATCTTGGCCTGATCATGAGTAGATCTTGGGAGATGTGGGGAGGAAAGAAAAAAATTAGGTGGAAATGAAAAAAGAGCGATATTTTTGTGTGTGTGTGTGTGTGTGTGTGTGTGTGTGTGCGTGTCTGTCTGTCTACGAAGCAGCTCATTTGGAGGATTGTTGTCTGCTGTCTGTGAATTATGCCAACAGTATTGTTCAACGTGTAATGGACTGTTCTGCAACTTATAATGGACTATTCTGGACTGTTCTTATTATGATTGCATTTGCAATGGCAGTGTTTGCCCAAGTCTGTTGTAGGCCTATTTATGACAAGTCCGTTGTACTTTATGCTTATATGGACATGAAGTAAAGTGGTAAAACAACGTAGTGTTGTGTTGTTGTGAAGTTACTGCAGGCTGGCAACGATGCATGTGGTTTGAAATGTTGATATTGGACTGGTAGATCCCGGAGGGGTTGGCTGCTGAAAAGTAGATCTTGGGTCAAAAAAGGTTGGGCACCCCTGGTCTAAAGAAACCAGCCAGCCTAGCCACTGGGTCTGCGGCGCTCTGAGAGAAAATCACAAGCTGGAAATTTAACCAATCAGATTAGTTTCTCTAAAACAACATGTTTTAGCAGGGGCGGATTGGCACATATTTTCCCACCGGGACAATTTTGCCTTTGCCAGGCCACCCTGGGGGTGGCAGCTGGTTAACCAGATGTAACTCTTTGAGGGCGTAAAAATGAAACCAAATGGACCCTTGCGGGTCCATTTGGTTTCATTTTTACACCCTCAAGAGTTAAAAATATTCATCATGTGAATTAGCCCAACTTAGTCTACACAACTAGAGAATGTAGAAGATTAATGGTCATACTCCAGATGCCCAATCCGCCCCTTTGTTGTAGAATGAATGAATCCTGGTCAAGCTTTCCTCTTCTAACATGCCTATTGGACAAGGACGGATAGTGAAGGGCTCATTGTGTGACCATCAGGCTTTGGAAACTTACTGTATTTGGGCTGGATTTTTTTTTTTTTGCACAGAGGAGCATCCCATAACCATAACATTCAAAGATACATTCAGTTATTTCACTTCATTTAAATATCACTTATTTTTTGGATAATCTATAGAGTGCACTGACCATGACCATATAAGGAGTTCCTCCTTGTCTCCAACGAGGATAAAAAAACCAAAAGGTTTCAGTGTTCTTGACGGGAGAGATAGCCTTCATCCAATCAGGATGAGAGAGGCCTTCCTCCAATCATGATCGAGCATGGGGGCAGGCCTTGGTGCATGTGCTGTTGACCTGTATTTTTTTTCCCCAAAAAAATCACCCAAATCCCTGAATCCTCCTTTAATCGAAAGGAGTGTAACACTACGCTAAGGGGACAGTATAGTATACACTTTTCTGGAGATTTTAGCCGACATGCACAGGGAGAATGAGGTCTCAAAAGTGCATGTCTGGGAGATGGACAGCGAGAGACAGCAGAGAGAGAGAGAGAACAGGATGATACCCACGGGCGTAGACACGTGGGGAAAAGGGGGACAATTGTAGGGGGGCCCAAAGTCAGGGGGGCCCCACTGAAAGCTTGCATTAATAAGGTTTTATTTGTATTGATTATATTATGAAAATATTTGATGTCAAAGTGCACCAGATTGAAGCATTTTAAAAGGGGAATTCCACCCATTTTCAACATTCTAATATGTCAGTATAACCTAGAGGTGCTGGGTGGACATGATGAAAACGTTTCCCCCCATTCCGTATTTCCTGGAAATGGAGGTCTGAAGAAAAAACACAAAAACATGATGAAATCTTACATCTTGATGGCATCGTCAAGATGTATGTCATCATGGTAATGGATTGCTATAGACACTTCTTTTTTTCTGAGAGCGTACAAATGGAACCAAATGAACCCGTTAGGGTTCATTTGGTTGCATTTGTACGCTCTCAGAAAAAATGTTGAAAATGGGTGAAATTCCCCTTTGACCCCGCCGGGAAAGGGGGGCCCATGTGGAAAAGCTTTGCAGGGGGCCCAGAATTGCTAGCTACGAACAGGATGATGACAGAGCTGCAGGTAAAACCCTGCCGTTCTATATTTAGTTGAGCTATTGTTTTGGGCTGGGAGCGCGGGAGAGAGAAAGACATGGAGGGAGTAGAGAGAATCTGAGCATTCTCAGTAAACCATGCACATGCACACGCTATCAAGACATCCCACGCATAACGTTTGCAGACAGGCGCGCAGATTAACCTTCCCGAAGGTGTGTTTTTTCCTTGCATCATCTGCATGCGTGTGTCTAGGTGTGACATCACATAGCAGTCTCTGGACCTTTTATGATGTATTATTTTATTCATGCCTCCCACGTCTATGCACATGTTTGCTTTAAGCTCTTTTGGACAGGAGTGAATCAAAGTGGTTCAAAGCTCAAGTCACCTTCAAGCTTTGAGCCACTTTTAACCGATACCGATATATGCTTATTTTGTTTTTGTTTTTTATTTCCTCATTTTGGTCCTGAGAAACTATACATCTTCAATACAGGAAATACTGGTACATGTTCAGAATCTGCAGCTTGGTAGACTACAGATGACCAACATACAGTACCTACGTGGTCAATGGCAAGAAACTATGCTTTCCAACAACAGATAAACATCGGCTACTGCCACTGTCGTTAATGTCAGTTGTATTTTCCGATAAACAATATTGACCGATAACAGCAAATATTGGCCAAGCCGATACGTGGCCCGATACATCGGCGTGCCACTACTTTTAGCCATTAATTTCAATTGTTAGCTGTTGAAAAATAGCAGATCTACCTTGTAATTGTGCAATTTTATGCCTGTAGATCTTGCAGCCTCAAGAAATATGTGGAAAATCCCCATCCATCCCAATTTCCCCTCTCTATTTTTCTTTTTTCTTTTGATTTGATGCTTCTCGCTTTACAGAAGTGAATATACGCCTCTAAATGTCTTGATGAAATCTACACGGTGGCCACTATTGTAAACAAGTCTAATGTTTTGCTGTCCAAATTGTACTGTAAATCACCAAGCTGTCAATAAAAATATCATTGATGCATTCATTGTTTGAGAACCCACTGATACAGATTACAGAAAAAGGTGTCATGATTTTAGAAGAGATTTGTAGAATGGGGCGACTGTATGAGGATGGTTGGTGGTTCGAATCCCGGTTCGAGTCGAAGTGTCCTTGTGCAAGATATCCAACCCCAAATTGCCCCCCGGTGTGCTTGTTGCGCCTTGCATGGTTTCTTCCGCAATCAGTGTATGAATGTGTGTGCGTGAATACAATGCACTATGTAAAGCACATTGGATAAAGGCGATATATAAATACACCATTTACCAATCCCTTCTCACGTCAAAATAGATGAGCATTCCCCAACCGGGGACGCCACGTTTGTGCATGAACACAGGCCCCCTTTAAACGTCCCACAAGTGTGTGTTTTTTGTGCTTTCCTTTATGGCAGGGGTTTTCAACAGGTGGTCCGGGGACCACCAGTGGTCCCTGAGAAGGTTCCAGGTGGTCCCCAGGCTAAATGATGGAAAGTTGGTTAACCAGATGTAACTCTTGAGAATGTAAAAATGAAACCAAATGGACCCTTACGGGTCCATTTGGTTTCATTTTCACACTCTCAAAAGTTAAAATATTCATCATCTGAATTAGCACTGTTTAATTAATGAGTCTACACCGTTTTGTTTGCAAAATCCAGCCTGAAATTGTGGACAAAACCCAAAGAATTCTTTAGTTTTAGGTCTTTGGGGTGAAAATGTAATCGAATGGTGGTCCGTGGCTCAAATGCCGAATAAATGGTGGTCCCTGGTGTCAAAAAGGTTGAAAAGCCCTGCTTTATGGCTATACTGCGGTGTGCCGTGTCCACCTCTGGGGCCAGGACTCATCTCATTATGATGCTCGTTATTCAGCAGCGACCTTATCAGCCCTAGTGATATATGACTGACTCAGATACAGTTTTATTATCCTCCCCCTCCTCCTCCTCCTCCTCCTCCTCCTCCTCCTCTTCCTCCTCCTCCTCTTCTTCCTCCTCCTCCTCCTCACCTCTTTCGTACGGTTTGGGTCCTGGATGGCACCCCGATATCCCTTTGTTTTTGTTCTAAAGCAGTGATATTCAACCTTTTTTTTTATCCCAGGGACCACTAATTATTCAGCATTTTAGCCACGGACCACCATTTGATGAGACTGTCATCCTACCAGACCCAAAACTAAAGATTTTTTTTGGTTTCGTGCACAACTCCAGGCTGGATTTCGCAAACGACACAGGCAAACGTACAAATAAAAATGGCCATACTTCACTTCTATTCTCTGATTGTGTAGACTTGTGGAATGATTCAGATGATAATATTTTAACTCTCTAGAGCAGGGGTTTCAACAGGTGGTCCGGGGACCACCAGTGGTCCTTGAGAGGGTTCCAGGTGGTCCCCAGGCTAAATGATGGAAAGTTGGTTAACCAGATGTAACTCTTGAGAATGTAAAAATGAAACCAAATGGACTCTTGCGGGTCCATTTGGTTTCATTTTCACACTCTCAAGAGTTAAAATATCCATCATCTGAAGCACTAATTAATTTAAAAAGGTCTTTGGCCCTAAAATGTCATCAAATGGTGGTCCGTGGCTCAAATGCAGAATAGACGGTGGTCCCTGGTGTCAAAAAGGTTGAAAACCCCTGCTCTAGAGTGTAAACATGTTTACAAATCATGTTTACGATCTCAAGAGTTGCATCATCTGCTCTGTCTGGCTAGTAGGGCACTGCTCCACCAGTGTTTTGCCCATGGGCACCTTGAGGGTGGCTGCTGCTCTGAGACTATAGCTCTGTTGACAGGCAGACAGACAGGTATTATCCAGACTGTCAATTTCAATCCAAACAGGTCTGCATGACACTATATACATATCACCATGCAACACTGTTTAATCTGACCATGTATTTGTCATTATCTAATTATCTATCTCATCTGTGAGCTCAATCCCGATGCCGATAACGCTGTTCTCTGCCCTTTTCATTAGGGAAGAATCTACATGGTATTAAATACACAATTACACACACACAGACAGATGCACACACACACACACACACACACACACACACACACACACACCACACACACACACACACACACACACACACACACACACACACACACACACACACACACACACACACACACACCCACACCCACACCACACACACACACACACACACACACACACACACACTCATATCAGCGCCAGGGGAGTAGTGAGGAGTGGGCGTTTGTAAACTAAACTGTATACGGCATCCGACCTACTTCAGCACTGCACTCCCCTGACTTGTGCAATCGATGCACGAACGCTGAATATGAAGGCGATATGTTAAATGTTTTCTCTCAAGCTTTGCAGTGGACACACACTCGTCACACTCTGTCACATTCATCTTGACTGATGGGATTGGGATAGAGCTGCAGGGCGAGCACCTGTTAAGCAACATGGGGTGAAGCCCATGGGGGCCTTGTCCTCTTGCAGGCTTCTCTGGGGTCAACTCGGTCCAGCATAAAGATACTGTGTTGAAGACGTGCACTTCAGTCCGACGTTTCGACTCGATGAAGTGTTCTCTGAAGCAGTACACTTTGCGGTCCACTGCTATGGTAGCATAATACAGTGTCCCGTCCATTGAAGCATTTCACGCAGTAGTTTATAGCTTTATAGGCGTTTTGTGCTGCAACTTTCACATGGATCTGAAACTAGATGACTATATCGCACTGCTAGTCTTTGGGATTATTTGCTGGGTGAGTACACAAAATGACCACATTAATTCCCATGCATGTGTCAATTGCACCAGATTCGTATAACAGTGAACTATGACCCTGTATGTGAAGTTTTGTGATGTATGGAAAAACAGAGACATTGTAGGACTATGGCCGAACAAGTACTGTACTCTATGTAATTGTCCAGAATGAGATGGTGCACGATGATGTATGATGAGAGCCAACCTCACTTCACACAGGTGTGATTTCACCAGCAAGAGTACATACGCATGATGCTACCAATGAGAACCTCCTGTATGATGGAATGTCGAGGGCAACTATAGCAGGACCCTGCCAAAGACTCCAGCCAACAAATTCATGCTGTGGGAACCAACACATGGGCGCCTGAGAAATAGAGAAAGGGAGAGAGAGACAGGGAGTAACTGAGTAGTTGAGACGAAGAACCATCCAAGTCCATCATTTATTCTGCCACCTCCCCCGACAAGGTTATTCTGTCCTGATCCCTTATATACATAATGAATAATTATACCCTCCAGGCTATGGGATACATGTTCTGCAAGGCTATTGGCCAGAACTGGATAATCATCCACTGCATGTTCTAACTGCAGGCATTAGTTCAATTAGCTGGCACAGGCCAGGGCTCTAGACTGAAATGCCAACTCAAAGCTGGCATTGAAGTTTATAATCTGCAATTTCAATTGCAAATATAGCTGCAGGCGGCACTAAGCAATGTGCCATAATGGGCAATAGTAAAACGCAATATGCAAAATGACCTAGAACACAATTGTTAGCCCACCTGTATTATTTTTGTGACCGGTTACATTTACTATGAAAACCTGCATCTTCTCCAGTCAGTTAGTCATCTCACACCTCTCTCCATATGCCTGCCTTGAGACAGCATGTTTCCATAGGCTTGTACTGTATGATATAATATATCATACAGTGCCATATTATGGCATTCCAAATGTTGATCCTTTCACCTGTCCCTCCTGTTCTGATGATCTATATGTTGATCTGACCTCATCAAACCATGTACACTCAAGACACGCCCCATATATCCATATATGGCCAGTACATTTCAATCCATGTTGATCTGACCCCAATGCAAAAGAACCAGCAATCTGCTGGTGCTTTGTAAGGTCTTACTGGTTATGTAGCATGAAAAAAAGGGGCGACTCCCCAGGGGTAGAGCCACTGGATGGTAACTGTAAGGTTGCTGGTTCGAACCCAGGTTCCCCCAGAGTTAGTGTCGATTGGGTCTCTGAGCAAAACACTTAAGATGTGCTGGTCAGTATCTTGCATGGTCTCTGCTGCTACTGGTGTGTGAATGGGCGAATTGGATCCACAATTCCCTTGGATAGGCTAAAGTGCTATATAAATGCATACCACTTACTTAGCACATGGTGACAAAAGATCCTCAATGCACGTCCCAATGGGAGGAGACCCCCAGGGCAGTCAAAGGCGCAGATGGAGGGATTACATCGACTGACTGGCCTTGAAACACCTCTGGATCCCCCAGGAGGAAGTCACTAATGTTGCTCTGTGGAGGGAACTCTGGAGCTCTCTGGTGGAGCTTTTGCCCCTGCGACCTGGCTACGGATAATCCAAAGCGGTTGAAGATGGATGGATGGATGGTTATTATAGGCCTAGGTTATTTTGCCTTATTTAAATTGAACACGGGTAACAATAATAATCATAATAATAATAATAAACAAAACAGCAAAACAACAACAATAAAAAATAATAATGATGATAATGCTTCACACAACGAAATCTATCTCTTCATTTATGACAAATAAATGAAGACAATAAAAAGTGAACTATTGGAGATGGTATTGTCAGACACTCCCTAGTGTTAGTTAGCCCTAGAAATCAGATTTTGGAACAATCCTATTAGATTTCCAATAGGAATCCAATAAGATTCCAATAGAATCCTATAGGATTTTCTCCATATATAGGAATCAGGATTAATAGGAATCAAATAGGATTCCTATTGGAAATCCAATAGGATTTGTTCCCAAATCTGATTTTTCTACTGGACTTTTCGAAAATCCTATAGGGTTTTTTGACTAGGGTGTTTCTACACAAAAATATGTTTTATGGTTATTATGTAGATTTATTATTATTATTACTATTACTATATTAAAAAAAATGTTTTTATGTTTTTACGTTTTTATTCATTTTACAGGATGAATATTGAACAGTAGTTTCTAGACGCTCCCTAGCCTGAGCAGCGGTCACGTGCTCTTTACTTCCCCGCCGCGCCCCGCCCCCTCTCCTCCCTGCTGTAAACAGACAGAAATGGAGGGAGTGTTTGAAACAAACTTCGTCGTGATGTGTGTAAAGTAAATCACTCACATAAACCTGTATTTAGCTTTCCACCACTTCAACGTCGAGTAGAGCCGTCAGTGTTGTTAAAAAATAATACCTACACGTCGCAGTTGAGAGAGAAGAGTCAAGTTAATTCTTCATCTCTGGCAGACTGCGTTGGCTTTTTCCCAGGTGAGTTTTGTAGCTAATTGTACCTCCATGCAGTAGAAGCAGATAGAGCAGTGATTTTCAACCTTTTTCATACCACAAAACTAAAGATTTGTTTTGCCTTTGTCCACAATTCCAGGCTGGATTTGGGAAACCAAACAGTCAAACATACAGATCAAAATGACCATTCATCTTCTACATTCTCTAGTCGTGTAGACTTGGGCTGATTCAGATGGTGAATATTTTGAACATCTGGTTAATCATCATTTCCATCATTTAGCCACCGCGGTCATTTAGCCTAGGGACCACCTGGAACCCTCTCAAGAACTACTGGTGCTCCCCAGCTTACATTTATATAAAAATAATATACTTTCATATTTGACTTGGCAAAACAAACACTAGGCTATTCGATTTAAAGCCTGACTGGGCTATATAAAGACTATTAAAGGGGACTATTAAAGGGGAATCCCACCGTCATACCTTTGAAAAGTTGTGTGGTGGACAATGATAAAAAGTTCTTTCTTTTTTCGTTTCTTTCTTTTTATCTTCTTTTAGGACCCTTTTTTGAGTGTGGCAGTGTTGCCAAGCCAACATTTGACTCCTTTTTTTCTTCTGTAAAGTCACTTGAAAATGGTTGTTGGTTGGTTGTTTTTTGGGGCCTGCTCCTAAAGTGTACATGCAAAACTTATCGGGCCTTTCTTCTTAGTGTTGTTTAAACCAGGGGTTCCCATTTTGTTCACAAAAGGAGCCCCAAAATTGTCCACACCCGTCCATCTGAAAAAAGGTTGTGCCTTCTTCCAAATCATTCTATTTATTCTCAATGTCTTTTGAAATTACAGATGCACAACTTCACAAAGTGTCGCTTTGAGCTTGTAGACAATTTTCATTTGTAATTGATTTCATATACCTGGATTTCTGGATTTTCTTGAAAATCTGGCAACAAATCAAGAGATGGCAGGAACTTATGCCCACACAAACGCAAAGGCTTATGCGTTGTGGATAGTTTGTCTTTGTCAAACATTAACCTCCCATTGACAATGAATGGATAATTTATGCTATGCGTCTGAGCCAATAGATTAGATAGAATAGATTTGTTCCGAAGCAATGTAAAAATCCTCCTAAATCTTACTGTAATTCTAATTTCAATAAATATTATATTCTTTCTTTCTTTCTTTACAGATACTCGAGGCCCAACCTGCATTGGGGCTATTTAATCATGCACTTACCATCACCCATAACACCCTCACATAGACCATCCACCTCTAATGACAACAGGAGGCAATGCCCTGGAAGAACTTTGAACTTTACTTTTAAATCACTAGCATATCACTTAGTATAGCTCCGAAAGGACATGGCTATGTGTGTGGAAGTCCACCACAGACCAACACACGTCTGCATGGGCCAGTGTGAAGATGTCAGGAGAATGAGGCTGATCTCTCACTGCCATGGACAACAGGAGTATGGAGAGGAGAAAGGCACTGGGGACCTTGCAGGCCCTCACTTTTCAACGGATGAAGTTGAAGACTGCTCAAGGTACAGTGGATTTCTGTTTTTTTGCTGCTGCTGCTTGTGTGTGTTTGCTATTCTGTGGGTCTACTATTGTGATTTAAGCGGTAGCACTGTTGTTGTTGTTGTCATTTTGTGCAGCTGGACTTGAATGCCGATGTGAACGTACAGCCTGGTGTATGGAATGCAGTCCAGTGACTGTCGGTGGCTCAGGGCTTGAATGCTAAATTGTGAACATACAGTGTGTTGTGTTGGTTCTGCTGAAGGTGGGAAGTTGTGAGTACATGGTACGTACATGGTTACATAAAAAATCGAAATCCTGACCAGTGTTTCCCCCAGAAAATTGTTTAGTCAAGGTGGTGAGGCTTCGAGTCTGTGCTCGTGCGCGTGCACGTCCGTGCATGTGCGCGTGCGTGTGTTGTAATTACAATACCGTAGGCTACGCTTTGGGGTGAAAAACACCAACACAGCCCCTCACTCATGTGTTTACACCACTCACCTCTATAACAGCTACTTTTCACCACTATCATCATCTGACTCCAGGCCCTGACCTTTTATTCTAAGGAACCATATAGGCCATTACGTTTTATAATTAATTTCTTTCCTTTTCAGGTATAGGGTGTCATGACATGTCTTTTTCATGACATGTCCTATTTTAACAGGCTTAAAAGCACACCCAGCATGAAAAGAGACATTGAGAGAACTTTACAACAGAATGCCAACTGTATGGGACTATTAGGATAATTGCCAACTGTAGTCTCTCAGTCACCATGTGGGACAGGGTCTCAATTTGAGGGATGACTGAAGTCTTTGAAATGAGAGACTGTGCCACGCAAAGAAGGACATCTGGTCACCCTGTGACTGTCCCACAGAAACGGGACATCTGGTCACCCTCAAACTCAGAGCCTTCTGCTCAAACTACACCGCTCCGACACACACACACACACACACACGCACACACGCGCGCGCACGCGCGCAGCAGCAGCAGCACACACGAGCTAAACGTTATGCTAACAATATTGACAGAGAGGCTAACGTTAACTGTATGAAGCCACATAACAGTCGAAACGCAATAATTTCAGCGTGGTTGTTGTCTGGTTAGGCTGACATACCGGGGGTCCGCGGGCTCTGCAGACACAGACGGTATGCGTTGACCAGCAACCAGACAGCCGCGCAACGCGACTTTTTACTGCTTTGGGAGCAAAACAACTTGCTCTGCTCCGCGTGCGTGCACACAAGCACTGCAGACACACTGATTGGGCATTGCGCAGCACAGAAACACTGGACCAGATTCGCTCCGGTTGAATATTGATTAAATTAATCCATAATCGCGGCCGTTGTGATTTGCTAATGGCATGGTTTCAAATCGCAATTTCGGTTTGAAGCCTTAGCACAGAAAACTTTATTTTATAACGTGCACATTGAAGAGAAATGCAGTTATTTTGTTACCAAAGGGGGGGAAAAACTTCTTTCAGAATCTGGCCGCGTGCCAGCCGATTCCACCCGGCGTGCCAACGTTGGCACGCGTGCCCTAGGTGCGCGGAACAGTGTTAGCGAGCCGAGGCAGCGTCGCATGCGAAATATAACTGATCTACAGGCTCATCATGCGGCATGCGTTGTATGAACGACACATTTTAACTTTAACTCTGGTTTCTTGTTTTTTTTTTGTTTGTTTGTTTTGTTTTTTTGGGGGAAGGTAGGCAAGGCGGGGGCGGGTTTTACTCTGGCGGCCGCCTTAGTATTAAAGCGCTGGGGGAAACACTGCTGACTCCTGTCCACATGTGGAACTTAGTGCCCTTTGGCAAGATGCTGAGCCTCCAGCGGTTGCCTCCATGTGTGTCTATGTTGGAAGTGGTGGACACTGGTGTCCTCAATGTTCACCGTTTCACCTACCAGTGTATGAATGAATGGACCATTGTAAAGCACTTTTGAGTAGGCACACAATGGCATAGGAAAGCGCCATAAAATGCAATCCATTATTATTTAGTGTGGTTGCCTATAACCAGACTATAGGAATTGCCTCCCTTTTGATTTATAGTCCAAGAAGGTTCAGTTTTATTATTCTGCCCTTTGTGATGTGGGCCAATACATCATCATCATCACACTGTACTTATTAGCAGCAAGTGCACTTGACATTTCCCAGGATCATGAATTTTCTAGATCCTTTTAAGGTAGAGATTTTGGTCTTTGACATAACAGCAGAATGATGTGGGTATGGGTTGTGTTTAGGGCTGCAAATGGACCCTAGCAGTGGAAAAACGGGCAAAAAACTAAAATAGTTGACAACTAATTGAATAATCGATTTGATTATGATCCATCAAACAATCGTTGCAGCCCTAGTTGTGTTGTTGTGGCTGATGTTGAAGCCTGTGAATTGTATATGTAACTCGAGCTGTTTCACTTTTGTTGTCCCCCCCTGTAACTCAGTGGCAACGATCAGTGCTTGGCTTCTGAATAAAGACTGATGTCAATCCGTAGGCCTATAGCTTGCTGGTGTTTCTGTTGTTGTGAAGTGAGTTGTGATGAGGTAAAGTACACTACACATGTATGTCGAGTCTTGATCGCATCCGTTGCCTTTAAGTCAATCCTGTCAAATTTGCTACAGTCGTCTTTTTCCCCTCTGTTACTCAGCCTGGCTAGGATCCTATACTATATATACATTGCCATGTACTGCGTTATGTAAGTTAGGAAGCGACTCACGTTTTACAACGTTTTACACACAGACCAATCAGACCTCTTTCTCCAGCTTGGACACGCACAGAGATGGGCACTTTCCGGACTATGATTCACAAAAAAAAACCCTAGATGTTTTTTTATTTTCATTTTTTGTACTTTATTTTTTTCGTCAGCATCTTATCTTTATCAATTGTACGGAATACATTCAGGAATGGAACATGTTTTTATTGAATCTGCAAAATGTATTTGGAACCAAGTACCAGCAATATTGATGATTTAACAATTTATTGCGAACATATAGAATAGATCATATAGAAGTCATTTAGAAACTTGGAAATAAAGCGACTTGCCTTCTAGTAGTCCCTGGTATTTTAGTATAGTTTTCATTTGTTTGACAAAATTGTCATTATATTTATTCTTCATTTTAGTCACTTTAGTTTGTATTTAGTTTTTATTTGTTGCCGGAATTGTCAGTGTATTCATCATAGGCTTTAGTCGTTGCAGCTAATTTTATTTCTGTTTTTATAATTTAGTTTTCATCAGTGGCAAAAGGTAGTCGACGAACATTCTTAGTTTTAGTTTTAATCAACTAGAACAACACTGCACCATGATGATCGACCTGCACAGAGCATGTTAGAGCTAACGAGCGTGAGCGTTGTGTAAAAAGTTGCAGGAATGTCACACATGAAGTGTCATTACCATTGATCGCACGTAGAGGTCGGTGACCTGGGTGGCCTGTTCAATGGGGGGGCAGGTTGGACGGTCAAAATCAATGGCCAGCTCACGTCACGCCGTCACACTCCAGAGACGCACAGCAATGAAGGGCCACGAGTCGTATCTAAGGAATTTCTCCAACATCAAACACAAAAGCTGAACACATAAATATAGCAGAAAGAGGTGCGATACGAGCATTCCAAAAAGTTAAAAAAGGGGAGAGGGTGCATATGAAATCAGGATACGGTACTTTTGTTAAGTTTTAAAATAACATGGCAAACAAAACAGGACTACAAGCACAGATTATCTGACTTCGTCTAGAGGGGAAAAATTGACGTATGGATTAAACTATTAATTTGATAGTCCCTGTTTCACATCCAAGGCCAGTCAGTATGTTGATGTGATTTCTCTGGACTAGTGGATACTGTATGGATTCTGGATTTCTGTACTGTATAGTTAGGGAATTTTAGCGGATATCATGCATAGTCTGCATGCAAGTGGTGAAGGGCAGAGGGTTGCAGTTCCTGCCCAGTTGAGTCAGATCCATGCAAACATAAAACAATGGCAGATCTCTCTCTCTCTCTCTCTCTCTCTCTGATGAGGTCTCTCTGACCTCATCGGTGCACACTGCACATCTTCCACTCCAGGGGTCCAAGGGGCTTTATATCGCCACAGGCTTTTCTCTGTCTTTCTCCTTGTGCACATCGAAATTCCTTCAATTTTAGCGGATATTTGGCCAATCTGGGAACGAAATGGTCATAGCGCTTGCCCAAATGTGCTGACTAAGCACATTCATGAAGATGTATGGCTGTTGTTTTCTGAGGAAAAAAAAACTAATGCTTGGAATGGATTCAACATCAACCCCCTAGTTGACCATAATGCTACATAAAGCATGATTCTATCTGTTGTGACTAGTACCCCGAATTTGACTTTTTTATGAGGTTTCCCATGCGGGCATTGTATTTCAACATTTTAGTACATGTTATTAGACACCATTAGAAACACATTGGTGATGAAATTCCTTGGTAACGATTTAGTTCCCATGGTTTTCATAACGTTCACTTTATATAGCAAACTCACATGCAATGAAAAGCCACAAGCTTTGACTCCATGTCTTGAATAGCTAATGTTTGGATATATTTCATGGGTGTTAAGGCTGTCTCTCAGCTCCATGTGTTTCACTACAGAAACGTGTCATTCTTAATAATATGCACTGCAGCAACAGAGTGTCATGTTGGGAACGTTCATGGCAACGTTAGTAAAAGGGAAGTCTTGTCATTTTATCAGACATAAAAACCCGAATCTAATTGTGTAACAAAAACTGCAGTCATCACTTTTCTTACACATGTAAATGATGTTTTTTTTTTCAGGGGGGCATTTGTACTATTTTGTTATTTTCCCATGACTGGGAAAACGGTATAAAACAATTATGAAAAGAACGTTTTTCCTACTACCCCCGGGGGGCTTTTCTTTGTTCTCTCTCTGAGACACACTCTCAGTAGAGATTAACATGAACCCCCATCGGGGGGGAGAAACATAAAATGGATGACGGTAACAGAAATGACAATGCTTCATGTTTTATCACCGCCTTTTATTTTCTAGTTTGTCGGCTCTTACTCTTTTCTTTCCCCGCCTTTCCTCTCCTCTGACTCTTTCTCCCCACTATTAACCCTTTGGGGCAGTGATTTTCAACCTTTTTCATACCAGGGCCCACTATTTATTCAGCATTTGAGCCACAGACCACCATTTGATGACATTTTAGCCCCACATACCCAAACCCCAAAGATTTCTTCTGTTTTTTTCCCCCCTGCAATTCCAGGCTGGGTTTCGGAAACATAACAGGCGAACCTAAATCTGTAGTTGTGTAGACTTGGGCTAATTCAGATGTTAAATATTTTAACTCTTGAGAGCGTAAAAAATGAAACCTCAAGAGTTACAGCTGGTGAACCAACTTTCCATCATTTAGCCCGGGGAACACTTGGAACCCTCTCAAGGACCACTGGTGGTCCCTGGACCACTGGTTGAAAACCACTGCTTGGGGGGGCTCCCGTTAGTTACCTAAGAGAATGACAAGTGCTGGAAAGTAACTAAATACATCTACTCAAGTACTGTACTTGAAGGAGCAAGCAATTTTTGGGTGATTTGAAAACCCTCCGTTCCCCTCCCCAGTTTAACAGGATGTGCACATGCACACACTACAGTGGGGGTGGGGGCAACAGGCAGACAGCACGTACACCAAGGTCCCACCCCTCCCTTGAGGAAGGCCTACATCCATCCTGATTGGACGAAAGGCGTTTCTCCCAAAGCCCAAACATGAAACTAGACATTTTTTTAACCACAGGGACTCACTGGAGACAGTGAGGAACTCCTTATATGGTTACCACATTCTATAGTAGAGAGAATTAAAAGAAGACAAAGATGCGCATATTTGAATTAGGTAAACTCACTTACTATAGCTTTAAGTATTTTTTTGTTTGCCTACCAAATTAACATGGTGAAACACAACTTGACGATGCCACCAAGTTGTGTTTCGCCATGTTAATGATTTCTTTTCCCAGACATCCATTTCTAGGAAACACAGTATGGGGGAATGTTCCCACACAACATCTCTAAGGTATATTAATGACAGTAAAACTGTTGAAAATAGGTGGAAATCACCTTTAAGTCAAAGAAGCTAGTGCTGTTTTTCCTCTCCCCCCAGTGCTATAGCCCAGCTCTGCACCAGTGACATGCGAGTGGTGAAGGGCAGAGGGTTGCAGTTCCTGCCCAGTTGAGTCAGATCCATGTAAACATAAAACAATGACAGATCTCTCTCTCTCTCTCTATCTCTCTCTCTCTCTCTCTCTCTCTCTCTCCCCCTTTGACCTCATCGGTGCACACTGGACATCTTCCACTGCAGGGCCCTAAGGGGCTTTATATCATCATCATCATCATCATCACAGGCTTTTCTCTCTCCTTTCTCCCGTGCATTTCATTCTGAAATACGCGTTGTTGTGTTTTTGGAGGGCGGCCGTGGCGTGCTCTGGAGTGGAGCAGTGGTTTTCAACCTTTTTCATATCAGGGACCACTATTTATTCAGCATTTGAGCCGCGGACCCCCCATTCGATCATGACATTTTAGCCCCACAGACTCCAAAATTAAAGATTTCTTTTGATTTTGTCCACAATACCAGGCTGGATTTGGGAAACAGGCAAACATACAGATCAAAATGAGCATTAAGCTTCTACATTCTCTAGTTGTGTAGATTTGGGCTAATTCACAAACAAACGTTGGATGCCGTGTGCTATCGTATGTTGTAATGTTATGTGCTTAGTGGACTCTATGGGAGATGGGAAATGGGAGGAATATGTAAAGAATGAAATCAAATATGCTCTTAGGGCAGTAGCTGTGTCACCTCTAATGACCTCTAAAAAACATATTTAAGAGTAGTCTATTTGCACCCCAGGTTTGATGTACAGCAACTTGAATTTTGCATTAATAAACCATTAAACGGCAACCATTAAAGCACTTTAATGGTTGCCACCTGGACATGACAGCAGTATGTCGTAGGGACTTTACCCCTAATCCAACCCTTGATGCTGAGTGCCAGGCAAGGAGCCTCTGGGTCCTGTTTGTCCGTATGACCCATGAGTGGACGCTCTTAAGCTGGTGGGGATAAAAGTTACTTGACTATAATAATAATAAACTTTATTTATATAGCACTTTTCATGAGACGTGTGCAGCACAAAGTGTTTTACAATATAATTAAAAATGCTAGCAATATAATAAGATAAAACATTAAAACCAAAGTATATACATAGCAAATCTGTGTTGTGCGTTATAGACATCAACCCTTTAGTTACACATGTCTGAAATATGTGTGAAAAAAAATGTATACAACTGCTGTGATTTTTTTTTGTTTTTGTTTTTGGGATAATCAATCAAATACTTAATGCATGTAAATGGCACTCTGGACCTCAAGGGGGCGCTACAGGCTGGCAAAATGGCACTCAGCAGGGGTTGACACTAAGGTCTCCGAGGCACTTGCCCATCGGGCAAGTGCAAGTCAGGTTCTACTTGCCCTCAGGTCATGGTCACTTGCCCCCCAAAAATATATTGTAAATTTTGCAATTACCTTTACTTCCTACTTGGGTGCTTTAAACCAGGGGTTTTCAACAGGTGGTCCGGGGACCACCAGTGGTCACTGAGAGGGTTCCAGGTGATCCCCAGCTAAGTTGGTTAACAAGATGTAACTCTTGAGAACGTAAAAATGAAACCAAATGGACCCTTGCGGGTCCATTTGGTTTCATTTTTACACTCTCAAGAGTTAAAATTCATCATCTTAATTAGCCCATAGTGGTCACAGACCCAGTGGTCCCTGACCACAGCAAAATGATAGTTTGGAACCAAATGAACCTGGGAGAGAGATAGGTAGAGATAGCTAGAAAGCCTTCGAGACTAATTTATCTTGTGTTGTGTTATAGTGCACGAAGTTGCGCACTTGCCCGTTCGGGCAACCAGGTAGCAGTCTTCACTTGCTCCACCATTTTTTTTACTTGCCCCGGGCAAGTGTTAGTGTCAAGCCCTGACTCATAGAGTTAAAAGCAGACCCACATGCTGAGAACCCCTGCTCTTAAGCAGGAGATGCTGGCTTCCCTTGCAGGGTGCGCAAATGACACTGAGATGGCAGGTGGGGGTTTGGTCGAAAACGATGGTGTAATTGCTAAATAACGGGCCAACTTTGCCCGCGCAGTGAACCTCAAAGTCGTGCGGGACCTCTGCGCCACACCACGGCCTTCTAAACCATCTCCTCGACACTAATGTATTCATATCCCGTCGTTAATAATTATTTTGTCGGCACTAATTAAACAGAAAGGCACCTGTGTGTCCCCTGCAACCTTCTACACTGTGTGTTTAGTTCCTCTGGTGCTTCAGAGAGCGTCTGGAGGATCCCTGGAGTGTCTCTGCTCAGCTGACAGCCCTGTGATACCATTACTGTTGTTATTATTGTAGCGCCTCCAGCTAACGGCGGAAACATCCTGCTATTTGTTTGTCTAAATTGTCTCGCCGACAGGGGCCTTATTAGCCGAATGTCAAACTCAATCGCTGGTTAAAAAAACACAACCTGCGTAAGGAGGGATGAAGACACGGCAAACACGCGCGCGCAGCACGTGGCGTCGACGCAATATCGAAGATTCGAAACGATAGAAATGGGTGACTTTTATCTGTAGCTGCGAGTTATTGTTCCACTTTTGTTTTTGTTCATCAACCTCCCTATAGAACATACCTGGGCATTATGCGGGGGCCAAATGCGGCCCTTTGGCTGACTCTGACCGGCCCGTGAAAGGGTACTGTGGTTTTCAACCAGTGGTCCAGGGACCACCA